>JAJOZX010004392.1:127500-337500 GCA_023014485.1 Bathynomus jamesi | reverse complement strand
TTGATCGAGGGAAAGCGGCATTACATCAGCCACGACGTAACCCTCATCCTCCTCATCCTCATCATGGTAAACTGTTATAAATTTTAGTTAACCACTCATTAAGTGCTTAATTATTTTAGTGTTTAATTCATTTATGCATTTATCATGCCTTTTAAAGCGTTTTCAGGTTAAGGATTGAGGCCAAAATCAGGTCAATTTCTATGCTACGTTGCAACAAAAATAAGACACGTGTATGTTACTGCCTGTGTTCTTAACTGACTTTTATCTCTATTACTTTATTTATTTGAAATTTGAACACTTCTACGAAGAAGTGTCTGAATAGAACGTGAAATAATATATATATATATATATATATATATATAAAATTAAATTAATATATGCTATTCTTACTGGCAACTTTCCAAGTACAAAAGCATTTTTAAAATACGTACCAATCCACATACTTTGGATTACGACACACTTTTTTTTTTTTTTTTTTTTTTTTTTTAAAGTGGAACTACAGAGAATTTTGAGGCATCCGCTTTTCCTTCGGTGTGTAGGCTACTATATTTCAAAATAATTTATAGATAGCTATTAAGCATGTTAATGTGAACATATTTTACAAATGATACATTTATGCTTCGAGTTCTTAATATACATGAATACAGTTTTTTATTACGTATAATTATGATGTTATTAATGCTTGTAATAGCCTTTTAACTTCTTTTTAAGAGACAATTGTACGAGTTTCCCTTTTGTGTACAGCATAAATATTTTTAAATTAATATTTACCGTGTCATAACCGGTACGTGAATTATTTTTAAAATTAGCCAAAAATGGTCATTTTTGTCGACTGTTGAAGACAAAAAGAAAAAAGAAAAGACTTATCTACGTGGTCCTGTTCTCACCACAACTTTACTGCAATCGTACGACGCCACGAAACAATCTCTACACGAATATACTACTACTTTCGCGTCAATCCAACTGCGTCGAAACACTTTCGTGATGAAGGTGCGAACCATCTACGAAGTTTTACGGAGGTGCACGGGTGAAAAATGAAATACCTCGATTTATATAACAAATACGCCCTCAATTCTACAGTATTTGTAATGCATAGATATCCATCGGTAAAAATTAAACCTAAAATATGCAAAACGTCTCTCTTTTTCGGTGAATAGAACGGATGTTTCAAAAAAATAAAAGACGTCATTCCAGGGCACTACTCGAACAGTGAATTTAACGGAAGAACGTAGATAGAAATGAAATGAGAAGTAAATGAATAATAAACTTTCGGTGAAGTAGTTTCAGTTAATCTTCCATATTAAATCAAAGTACTCGTATCTACAGGCCATCAGCCGGGCACTGAACACACCACCTCCAAGGATGAAAGGAATTCCCCTTCATACGAGTTTAACGTTCCTTCATCAAAGCATCATCCCTGACAATATTGCCACTCCTTGGGGGGAGGGGTAATAAACGAGAGAAATGAGGGACGAGAGAGGAATATAAAAAGGAACAGAAAGAAAAGGGGGAAAAAAGGGAAATAAATAGAAACAAGAGGGCGGGAAATAGAAATGAGGAGGAACGAGAGAGAGGGAGATAGAGAGGAGCCAAGAAAAGAAACGAGATGGAATAAAGAGAAGAAGGGAGAATCCTGTACTCATTGTCACTGTACTGTACAGTACTTCATTTAACGTCCCCTAAGTTAATTTAACCCTTCAACGCCGAATTTTTTTGTAGGGTTAAGTTATAAACGTTACCAATTTGTACCGGTCGTCGTTACAGGGTTAGTACTACAACCCAAAGAAAATTTGTCGATACAATTATTGTTCCATCAATAAAATGCTCAACGCTCGGAAACGAAAGGGCAGAGAGATGAAAGCAAGATAAAAATAATAAAGGAGAAAGGGTGGAGTATGAATTATTATTATTATTAATAATGGTTGGTGAAATTTGCTTCGCTTCAACTGAGGAAAACATTTCACAATTTAAAAAACAAATTGGAATAACTCAATTTCTGTACATTCTTCGAAGCTGTTCTCAGATTTAGTAGTGCGTAGCCTGCGTACTCAATGTTTCAAATGACTTTTCCACATGGAATCTGCCGTGAGTAAAATCCTCAGGGAATCTGCCGTGAGTAAAATCCTCATGCTTTGCTAACCATCACCTAATATGCAAAAGGATGAACACAATTATACTGAAATCGCTGTACAAAATTCAACGAAAACTTCAACGGTTAAAATTTATTTTCGTCAAACAGGTGGCTGAGGCCAGAAAATGGCCTTAGTATCTTGTTTTCTCATTATTATAATTAATGTAACCTACCTAACAGCAGCATCAAAATGCCAAATGCTCAGCGTCAGTCAACATAAAAGCAATTTAGAAGAGTTTATTTCTCTCTTAATTTTCACTCCTGTCGTTATGGTGAGTACTGAACGCAATACTTTCGTGCAATTAAGTACAATAATAATTATTTCACGTTGCATTCGTGCCAAAAATAAATAAATTCTGCGTTATTATTACTTATTAAAAGGTATAATATTAATAATAACGCTAAAATATGCATTACGTATTTCCTAAACGAGTTTGGACGTATGTGTACAGTACGTTATGAATTTAACGCTATACTCAACTTATGAATTATTCAGTTAGATAAAACTTCATTATATGCAAGATTTGAGCCAGATAAGACACTCCTATTAATCAACTTCCTCTCCCCAGCGAGGGATTATGGCCCATAAACATACGAGACAACGCGGTAACACCTGGTGCCCAGCCCTATTAAGAATTATCCGCATGGGATAAATACTTCTTTTTAATTATCTTCTTCGTTTATCAGTAAATATACATCTTCAAATAATCGTGTACGAATAAAGAGGAAATAAAATTTATATTATTAAAAAGAAATCCAATCCAGTTCGTTAAAAAAGAACCATAATAATAATTGTTTGGAAATATCGCTTAGAATAACAGGAAATACGGACGAGTATACTCCGGCGCAGGGGGTAAATTTTATCAAATTTTACTGATTAGAGGTTTAATTTAGTTACCAATTAAAAATAGAACATTGTTACGCACTATTTAAGTAATAAAGATGATGCTACAGGACTACTGTAACTCGTCGTCACCTTCGACGGAAGGAAGGATTAAACTTATTTTGAGAAATATCTTTACGACCATAATCCAGAATACTCATTACGTAGACTATGAAAAACAGCATTTCATGATATAATCTGTACTTCTTCGGTTCTTTGGTTATTCCATACAAAATTTTCCATTGTTTCGCCACTGTATAGAGCAGTGGTGCACAAACTTTTTGGATGTGAGGGCCAAACCAACCATCTGTTTTATATGTAGGGGCCAGATATATAGATATTCTATTTTTTATAATAACCAGGAGTAATATTTCAGATTTTTCTTTGGGTAGCTAACTTTTTCAGTTAATTGAAAAGACCCGTGGGGGCCACATTTGGCCCGCGGGCCAGGGTTTATGCATCACTGGTATAGAGTATGAGGCCCTCCTACGAAGAAATGGCTAAGCGACAAAAGTAAAAAACGCCAGAAAACGTAGTTAAAGTTGTATCAAATTTAAAAATTCAAAAACTTTGAACTTTTGAAGATATCCTTCAAAATTTGTGTGTGTGTGATAGTAGCTACCAGATATGGGGTTTATGACTGGGTTTCTATTACTATTGATTTCTTCTATTACTATTACTTTATTTTTCATCTATTACTATTCCTTGGTCATCTATTACTATCACTTTTGTATGTGGGGTACTTCACTCATTTGAAAAGTATCTTTATTTCTATTTAAATGCAATTAGAAGCAGTGTGTTAACGAATATTTGTTTCAACCAAATCATTACAATTTCAGAGACTGTAGGAGTGAAGGTCTTGATAAATTTTATTTTAGTGAAGGACAAATTTGCCACAATATTAGTTCCCATACGTGTTTATTTTAGTTTAGAGTAGATTTAGTTCATTTTTTCAATTCTTTGTTCACACAATATGTCCACTGCCACTGTAATAGAAAACTAATAGATTATTATCTATTATTTTGCCTTCTATTAATTACTATTAATATTACAGCCAAAAAATTATGATCTATTACTATTAGTATTACTTGAAAAATCCTGTAATAGTCTGTTACTATTACGTATTACTATTACCCCATGTCTGGTAGTTACAGAGGATGATCAATTACACCACACTTTCAAAAATGAGTAAATGAAAATGAAAAGGTTTATTGGCAGACTATAGTCCATATGACAAATATTATTAATACAATGACAGTTCATATACTAAGGATAGAAATATATACAATTGATTAGAAATAATACTGCACTGTCGAAGTTAAGTGGAGCTACAGACAGACGTTTTCGTACCAGGAAGTCCATAGCTTAGACTTTAGAGGATACATGGCAGGACTCACGGATAGTTTGGATGATCGGGTTGGTTGATTTTTTAATTCTTTGCATTAGACTGTGTTGAGCACGTCTTGTTACCTCCGGGAAGCTCGGGACATTGCGGGTAGCAAACATTTGCGAAGCTGAGCATCTCGGGGGTAATTTATGTAAGTCTAAAAGACCTGTTGTACAGCAAATTTAGGGTTCTGCCAGAACCTTTTTTATAATTCACCCAGAGTTGCTGACCGTATATATTACTGCAGAAAGTACGAAAGTGTGTGTCTTTAGCTTCACTTGTACAGAGACGAAAGTTCCTTATGGTCATATTCGCTTTAGCACACAGGCTTCGAGATTGTTTTCTTATATCCGAGTCATCACTCAAGGAGCTGGTAATAGTTTGACCCAAATACTTAAACTCTTGTACTTCCTCAATTACTTCACCATTCATTTTAAACCTTATATCAGCTGGCTGATTACAGCTTTTAGGATGAAATTGCATAACCTTAGTTTTTGTAACATTAAAAAGAATATCATGTTTCTGCGAATACACTTCGCAGACATTTAGTAGCCGATCCAGACCTTTAACAGATGGCCTTATTAACACCATATCATCGGCATAAACTAAGTTATTTATCCTTGTGTTATCTATACAACATCCTACTGTTGCCTCATTAAGTGAAGCAATTAATCCGTCAATATACACATTAAACAGCATAGGTGAGAGCAAGGAGCCTTGTCTCACCCCGCAAGAGGAGCCAAAACACTCGGATAGTACATTGCCCCACCTAACAGTGAAAGATTGGTGGGAATACCAAAATTTCAATAAATTTAATATGTACATGGGAACCTTCCTGTCTTCTAGTTTTGCAAATAAAATATTGTGGTTCACCCTATCATATTAGGGTGTGTCAATTTGGGAGGTGAAAATTAATTTTTGCCAATTCCTTCAATGAGGGGTTTTAAAAATATGTTTTTGGATGTGAAGAATTCAAATCTGCTATTATTTTTGTGATTGCTCAACACTTAGCTTGGTAAATCTACGTTTGATTAAAAAGCACATAAATTGCTCTCGGAAAACATTTATTAATTTGCTTCTTGGCCTCTGATATAGCCCTCACGTTTCTCATGTGTATACACCCTGCCTGCTGCCTCTGTGACTTGTTTCACACACCTCTCTATTGACTGAGCATGACAGGGCCACTGTGGAACTTGCATAGGCTTGTCAAAGAACTTCTTTACTTCCGCTGTAGTCAGTTTACATGTCAAAGGAGGTTCAAATACCCCGTCAGACCAGTCTGTCAGCTCCAACACGGAAGAAGCACTGGGGTTGATGGAAGGTGTCTTCCTGGGACGTACAGAAAGATCTCCAAGTGTGTCATCATCTCCACCCCTCGTGTCAACAATCTTTTGGACACCAGCTCTCCTCTCCTCACTGTCATCTGAGCACAAGAGTGTCTGGATTATCATTTCGCTGAATGCATACCATGCTGAGCGCTTGATGGTTGGCAAAACAGCATCCACTACAGCCTTCTTTTGCAGCCTAACTAGCCGCAGCTGAAACAAGATGTGGCGTGGGCCTTCCACCCAAGAGTGTTTTACTTTGATGTTGAACCAACAGGGGTAGTACACACCAACAATGTATTCCACTATCAGTCTTAAGTTGTTGAGGGTTTTGCCTTTAAGGCCATGTTTTGAAACCCATATGCGACAAAGCCTGTTTGCTGTTGTCAACCACCTTGAATGGCTCACTGTACCAATTTCAAGAAGGGCCAGATCTGTGGGAAGTTCTCCTGTCCTTATGGCCTGTGTAATCCTATACCCGTACGCTTGATCAGTAGAGAGATCCTTTACGACATTGTCACTCAGTGAAGTAAGAGGCTCTCCAATTGAGAGTTTGGTGAATGAAGGATCAATTTCAAGTTCGGTTGCAGTGTCTAGCATCTTGCCAATGTTACCTGTCCACTTGTTGTTAGACAAGGTCTTCCCATCCAGTGCTGTGATCAAGTGTCGCAGGGGTAACTCGTTAGTGTGGAGGGCACAAACCAACCAGATCAGCTTACGGCAAAGCTTGACCTCTACCCAATGCATGGAACCACCCTCCCAGCCAGTGTTAACATTTGTAGAATCACCTCCAATGGCCTGCAGGCTTTTATCAATGCCCTTCTTCTTCATGAAATCTACAAGATTATCAGCAATAACTTCAGCAGGTTTTTTTCTCGTTGAGCCTTTCTCAGGAGTGAAGTGGTAGAGATATCTTCCACCTGGCTCACTGCACACAGAATAATGCTCTTCTTTGATGATGCTGGGGAACTGACGATCTGAATTGTCTACTTTCAGCATAACTTTAGTTGTATCTTGACGGCCGTCAAAGAAGATGCAGTCAATTTCATCCTTCTTACAAAGATCATCAAATTCCTGATCCAGGGATCTCATAACTTTTTCTTGGGCCCTCTTGACTTTATTGTGATCAACTACAAGTCTCTTGTCTTCTTCAGTGATCAAGCCAGCATCCACAAAGGCAGCAGTGGTGATGGCAGCTGTGGCACGCAGGCCAACACCATATCTGATGCTATGCATAGCAACATTAGGTATTTCTAATGTGTTGTACTCTGGCTTTTTATTGGAAGTTGAAGACGTGCTTGGTATTTCTAATGTCACTTCATAACTTCCATCCTTTCCATCTTGAGCATCAGCTATTTGTTCTTCATTTTCATCATCAGAGAAAATATTTCATTTGATGGCATTGAAACATCCTGCTTATTTGTCTGCTTATATTCAGCAAGCCTTCTTTCGTCTTCTTGCCGCTTCTGCTTTTTGACTTGTCTGTTGTGCTCAGGTTGATCTGGCAAGCCAATCTGATGTGGTCCAATAGAACCAGACTTGTCTCTCTGACCTTTAATGAAAGCAAGTTCCTTCACGGGGATCTTCATCTCCCTAGGGCATGTACAGTTAATGTGAGTTTCGTTTTTGCAACCAGCATCTGCAAGGCAGCCAAATTCAGAGCAGAGAACAATTTTACACTTGCAACTGAGGATGTCAAAAAGCTTGTCAAGTTTTGCAATGAAAGCCTCTTTGACATGTAGCTTTCCTCTCCCAAGAGATATGTTTTTGGCCTGCTCCCAGCTCTCTTCGATCTTGTTTAAGATTGTGACTCGTGAATTTACAACGGGGGCTACAAAAGAACTGTTTGCTCGTTCCCACTTTTCAAGCACTTTAGGGTAAATGTCCTTTGCAAGACTGGCTGCTGGGTAGTTTCTCACATCCTCACCACTTTGTTCTCTTAGCAGTAGCCCATATTTCAGAACGTCTCGCAGAGTTGGAGTTCAGAGGGCAACAACTCTCTACCAGTTCCAATTAGGTTGCTCATATGTGTGAATGTCCCCAGTCTTGTCCTCCTTTCAGAAGCCATTGTAGGTCAATTCCCACTAGTTAGGATGGTAGCACTAACGGACACGTAATCTTCAGCACACTGATGAATATGTTTCAACCTGTGAAATAAGCAAAAACAGCAGTGCATTATATATACAGCATATATAATTATTAATATAATAATTATTATATAATTCCACAAAAGTCAAAAAAGTCACTATTTTTATGTAGCTTCTTACCAAGCAAAACTAAATTATATTAAATTAACAAAAATATCTTTAGAATTCCTAAGTCATGCTGCAACTTTTTAGCACCCCTCATATTTGGAATTTGAAAGTTGAAAAATTCGACACACCCTACAGCAGGGGTGGGGAAACCCTCGCCCGCGGGCGAAATTTCGCCCACGAGCTAATTTCAATTCGCCCGCTTAGGTATTTATTATTTACTAAAAATTATTTATTTACAGCCCAGCAAATAGCTTTTTAAAATACATCTTATATACAGCGTGTCCCAAAGAAATGTATACCCACTTTGTTCGATAATACCAGCTATGAGGATAATAAATATATTACTTTTTATATGTTTTTTAATAAAGAATTTTCTCCTGAATCTAAATATGTAATTATTTTTATTAAAAATTGAAAAACAAAAACGTTACAGATGTTTAAATTATAATTATTATTTTCGAGACTTCATGTGCGATATTTTCTAATATTTTTGCACGTATACGAGATAAGTTTGAAACCGACGGCACTGTGCAAAACTTACAAAAACAACGTTCTGGAAGACGTCGAACATCTTAGATAAAGTGTCATTTAACCATGGAATTTGTAAATTTTTTGAATTAACTAATAATTACAACATTTATGCTTCAATATCAACACTAAACATAAGTATCTCAAAACAGTCGGTTAAAATATTAGAAAATATCGCGCATGAAGTCTCGAAAATAATTATAATTTAAACATCTGTAACTTTTTTGTTCTTCAATTTTTAATAAAAATAATTACATATTTAGATTCAGGAGAAAATTCTTTATTAAAAAACATATAAAAAGTATATATTTATTATCCTCATAGCTGGTATTATCGAACAAAGTGGGTATACATTTCTTTGGCACACGCTGTATATAAGCTTAAAATTTGCCAGACGCCCGCGGAGGTGTTTATGTTATCGATTTTCGCCCTTGGTACTGAAAAGTTTCCCCACCCCTGCCCTACAGTATCATATGCCTTACTTATATCAAGGAAACAGCTATAAATGGTTGAATTACTGTCAATGTATTTAGATATTGTTTCTTTAAGTACATAGATACACAGGTCAGTTGAGTGGGACCTTTTAAAGCCAAACTGATTCATAAAATATTAATGTACAGTATTAACTTAAATGTACGAGACTTAGCGCAATTAGGTTTTTTTTTTTTACTTTTTTTTACAAATACAACATGCTGGAAGTAATTTTGCAATTACGTAAAGGGAAGGTCACTTTGAGGATATTTTGTGCTTGTGAAAGAGACTCCCATCCTTCTAATAATCGTGACAAGTTTTATGAACGTATGTTAATCAATTTTTAATATATATATATATAAATATATATAAATATATATAAATATATATATATATATATATATATATATATATATATATATATATATATATATTCTACTTCATGCAAACAGTGCGTAGCAAAACTTATCACTCCAAGCACAGAACGCGCGATTTCCACTGTTCTATTCTCCCGTTTCGATAAGCTTTACACCTCTGTATATTGGTCGCTTTGCATTCAGATCTGTGATGATGGCTCGTGGATAGCTACCCTTCTATAGAATCCTTTATAATGCAGTTTCTTACGTACAGTAGACACTTGCCGAAAGACCTGAACGCGGGTGATAGCTTTTAAGCTATACATCCGGTCTTTTCTCACCGCACGTTTGAACGTTCGCCAGGCATAGTTTGTCAGTTTTTGGGCTACCTAGTTTCGACTCCACACTAGGCATGTTTCAGTCTTCCATTTTTGTATAATATTTACCACCCTTAACTCGGGAACTTTAAGTCTCAGCAATCTTACGATCTGACATTCAGCTTTCTTGACACGTTCAAACTGTCATAAGCCAGCTGTGGTCCACGTGTCATACTTACGAATAATGACCGAATGAATACTGTTCCTTTGGACTACGGTACTGTCCTCTATAGAGCAATTTGTATCTAGAGTATTCGGATACTGGCAAAGAGAAGCTTATCTCAACACTTTTTGCAATATTACTGGAAAGTATGTGTATATATATATATTTTTTTTTTTTTTTTATTTATTTATTTATTTAACGCATAGCTTTACAACTTAATTTACTTTCTAAATGAAAACGGAATATTTATCAGGAATTAACTGTCATTGAACATGATAAAAATTTTCCCTGATCTCAATATATTTTTGTTCAACTTATTTTTGCAATTCTCACGCCTCTTTCATCGAAGATGTAATGCAGATCTCTCATTTCTCAGAAGCATAACCGACACTAACATCGCATTTCAATTCTTCATGATCATTCATGAGGTGTCACGGAATTAGACGCTAACAAAGACCCTAAGATCCGCTCTCGGCTACCCGAAGGAGGAGTAGAAAAGGTAGAAATAGCAATGAAAAGAACACTTATAAACGCGTAAAACTTTCGCAGAGGAATAGTAGTAATAGTAAAGTATAGAAGAGACGAGGCTCTCTCCCTCCTCCGCCAGTCACTGCTAGCAGAAAATAGCGGTGAGAGAAGATCATTCTATAGGAAAGTAGGATAAAGTATAATGAAGAGAATAGCTTCAGAGTTCATTCACATCGCGCGTACGCTTATCTCGCGTACCGAGTTACGCATTAGAAGACCAGAAAATAAAGGATAGCATGAATACTAAACTACCAGTCTAATCTACGCCATGCATTTAAGGAATTTTTTACTTTTTACTTATTAACTAATTTATTATGCTTATTATTATTATGCTCCTCGTGTAGTAGTAGTAGTAGTAGTTAGCGTGTCTAACTACGAATCCATCGGCCCCGGGTTCGAGACCCGGTGACAGCAGCCGGCGCGCGGCAAAACCCAGCTGTTCGTCCTTCCACACAATGAAGAAAGTGGTTGGTAGATAAATGGGTACCCTGGGTGGCCTAGTAGTTAAGACGCTGGGCTGCTGGTGGGGCGTGGTTCGGATTCCACGTTAAACTGTAGGTCTAAGGTGGAGTGAAAAGCTTGACCTTCGTCAGAATGAACAATTAGCGCGGAAGCAAACCAAAGGTAAGTCATCATTTTGTCATTGCATCATAAATTTCTCAGTAGCCTGCCAAAAATACCTTACCCAAGATTTATCATATATTGCGTTCTTTGAAAAGGAATTACCTAGGTACAGCATAGAAATTAACCAGATATTATGCACTTCTATAAATGAAAATGAAAAGGTTTATTGGTAGACTATAGTCCATATGACAAATGTTATTAATACAATGACAGTTCATATACTAAGGATAGAAATATATACAATTGATTAGAGATAATACTGTAATGTCGAAGTTAAGTGGAACTACAGACGGACGTTTTCGTACCAAGAAGTCCATAGCTTAAAACACACACAGTCTATTAATAAGGTAGGAGAAATGTTTGAGCGTGTTTTCCATAATTGGATGTTTGTCATGCGTATGTGTCTGCCCACTCTTTGAATGTCGTTAGTATTCAACTTGGGTCTCCCACCGTGAAAGGTGTTTATGCGGCAAGTAATATATTGGGTTGTTCATACTTCGCGTGTTGTGCCACCACGAGCAGGGAAAATCTCCTTCCGGAGGGTCCCTATATCTACTCCCCTATACTTGTCCCTTCTGGAAAATGAAAGCGTTTCGTGGGTAATCATCCGTCGTTGCTACGGCAAATTCAAGAGTCTCCCATTTAGAGGTGTTTATGAGGTAAGTGATCAAAAGACGAGTTGCTCAACGGTTTATCAGGCTATGTGGGGCACACTACAGAGTCTCTCTAAAGTAGGGACGGGAGTAAGTGTAGGAGGAAATTTATACAAGCAATGGATGTAGTGAAAACAGAAGTAGGAAAGGGTAAATAGGGTGGATATGGAAGTCATATCCTTCGCGGGACTGCACTTCTACGGCAAAGAAATCAATTGAAGCGCACGTTTATATAAACTGATCTTAAAGTAGGTAAAGAACGGCGGTATTTGGGCATTAAGTCTTTTCACTCGTGACTCCTTTTAACTGGCGTCATTAGGTTAACATTCGTTATCGCCCTTCTGCCTTCAAATAATATAACAAAACCTTCCTCCCTTCCCCGTTCTCCATCCATAATCGTAACTCCATCCCTCGCCTCCCCGCCCCCACACAAAAAAACCCTGACACAATCACCACCTCAATTCCTACTGTATTCCGGTGTTTCATTTCAAATAATGACATCATGATTGATGATGTTGGGCGATACCCTTTTTGCGAGAATCCTCGAACAAACGTCCCGTCAATTGTCGACTTTATCAGGCAAAAACAATTTCAATTATTGAAATTAAAAATAAAAAATATTTTTTTTCCTCCTTTTTCAGGTAATTTGGTAAAAACACTTTATTCCAGTTAAACTGTGGTTAATAATAATAAGATAGTAATAATAATAATAATAATAAGATAGTAATAATAATAATAATAATAAGATAGTAATAGATAATAATAATAAGATAGTAATAATAAGATAATAATAATAAGATAGTAATAAAATAGTAATAATAATAATAAGATAGTAATAATAATAAGATCGTAATAATAATAATAATAATATCGTAATAATAATAATATCGTAATAATAATATCGTAATAATAATAATAATATCGTAATAATAATAATAATATCGTAATAATAATAATAATATCGTAATAATAATAATAATATCGTAATAATAATAATAATATCGTAATAATAATAATAATATCGTAATAATAATAATAAGATCGTAATAATAATAATAAGATCGTAATAATAATAATAAGATCGTAATAATAATAATAAGATCGTAATAATAATAATAAGATCGTAATAAGATAGTAGTAATAAAATAATAATAATTAAACGGTAGTAGTATTAGGGCTACTTATTTTTCGTGCATGTGGCCAAAAGAGCAAAAACAATTTGCAGGTCCCCTCCTCTTTTATCTCAAGAACATCAATGTACACTCACAACAGAGAAAAGAGGAAGCCAGAACAATTACCACCACACCTTCTGCCAGCAGATGCGCGTGACCTGTAACTGGTCTTCATACGAGGCATAAAACTATCATATTGAGAGGCAAGACATTTACTACTACAAACAACGTTCACCTTTTTTAATATTAAAACAGGAAGAGAAAATAAAAAAAGCATATGAGAGAGAGAGAGAGAGAGAGAGAGAGAGAGAGATTCTTGGCTACCTTACGAAACCACGACAATATTTAAGATGCACACCAAGCCTCACCGTGATATGAACGTGGGTGTAACAACAGTGGCGGTGTCGTCATAGTTTCGGGTTAATTTTTTATTGATAATTCATTAATCATGAAAAAATATATAATAAAAGTTAATTTATTTGTATTAGGTTAAATGTCGTCATTCACATCTGAAAAAGTGAAAATGTTGGCTTTATGTAGTATGTAGTGTGTGTGTGTGTGTGTGTGTGTGTGTGTGTGTGTGTGTGTGTGTAACGAAGGAAAATCTTAAAAAGGTACAAAGCCTAAAATTAAAATATGAAAAGTTTTTACTACTCAGTGTAACTAAGGTAAACACGTACCTGACGCCCTCTACAAGTGTACCACTTTCACGTATCCTTTCTCTTTGTTATGTAAAATAATCAAGACATTTATCCTATAAAGAACACTAACAATGATTTTTTTATTTAAAAAAAAAAGTTTCATGAAAATGCTAATCAACAGAAGAACCCGTGTATACTTGTGTACAACTACTGACACACACACACACACACACACACACACACACACACACACACAGGCATGCACGTATCAGTCAATTTTACATACATACGTGTATATAAATGTATAAAATTGGCTGATTATTATTATAATATATACATATATATTATATATACAGGGTGTCCCATAAGTACGATCTCATAGGAAGATTTATTTTAAATTAAATTTACAAAAGTAATACATTAGAACTAAAACAAATGTTCAAACTGATGTCTTGTTTTGGGACCCCTTTTTTGTTGCAGGTAGATTAACACGCAATGGCTAATATGAAGGTGAGTTACACTGGTGAGAAAAAGGCGGGGGAGGCCTTTTCCTCAGGAGTGTAACTCACTTCCATGTTAGCCATTGCGTGTACGTGCAAAAAAAAAAAAAAAAAAAAAAAAAAAAAAAAAAAGTCAATTTGAACGTTTGTTTTAGTTCTAAAGTATTACTTTTGTAAATTTAATTTAAAATAAATTTCCCTATGAGACTTATGGGACACCCTGTGTGTGTGTGTGTGTGTGTGTGTGTGTGTGTGTGTGTGTGTGTGTGTGTGTGTGTGTGTGTGTAAGAAAGCTAGACGAACCATTCTTTTAAAGCTTTACCTAAATTCAAATTAATATTTAATTACGAAAAATAAATGACTGTTGGAGGGGGGAGGGGGGAGGGGGGGACAAAAAATTTAAAAAGGATTTACACCTTGAATCGAATCGGGATCCACCGACTTGTAAAATGAATTGCGATATATATAACACGTATATATCGCGTATATACATATTACGCCTCAGAACGTTATCCATCTTAATTTCAATAAGTACGGCGAATATGTCATTAGATATCAGCGAACAGCTTGTAATAGCATTTCGAAAGAGCCTTCTTATTTACGAGAAATGGAAGCATGAGGCGTAGATAATCATTGTAAAGAGTAACATTAACATTAATTACAGTCATGAAAATCTAAGCAACGCTAATTGTGATGGAAGCATTACGGCTCCAAATTGCGGGATTCTCCCTCTTCAAGTATACACCCGACTCTAGAAATTGAAGGTGTAACTACCCGATACAGCCCCACGATCCATCATTTACTTAATTTAAATACACTTCATACCATTCCCAGTCGATTCCCGACGCCGGTGACGGAAGGAGAACAAAAAAAAAAAAAAACGATTAAAAGATCAACTTAAAAAATAATTAACCCCTTGGATTAATTTACGGCGGATACATGCCTTGTTGAATAGGTATTTATGTGCGTGAACCACAATTGCGTGCAGTGGGCGGCTATGCGAGAACGTGTTTACACATTACGCTCTACACATATCACTTCCTAACAGTAATAATCTCACTCGTAAATGTAGCGTGAGAGACTCATGTTACCTTCTCCCCACCCCCAGCCCTCCTTTCTTCCCTCGCCCCCCCACCATCTGATCGGTGGGTATTAATGAGGGCTTACCCCTTCCTTCCCTTCAAAATTCCCCTCATCGGGTAAACCATCCGCGTATCAAAAATAACGAAATGGTTAAAAATCATACACGAACACCGTTTAAACAATAATATCTACATCAAATCAATAATAATATTCTCTAAATTTATCATCTATATTAACTTAATCGTTAACGAACAGTTCGTGTACGTTTGTACGTTACTCCAAAACGAATGAAACAAAACGTACGTGACACGAATAGCCTAAAAACCCAAAGTTAAACGTCAAACATTTAGAGAAAGCATCAATGTGACAGCTCCAAACAGGGAGTGCCTTTATTCCTTTACTTTCTCTCGCTCGCATTAAGAGCCCTCTCATAAATGTTGCAGAGAAGCTCTTTCTGTGGAGCGGCCGCAGCGCGTCCATCCGTCAACGAAATAAGCAGGCTGTCGTCAACGGATTGACAGGCATCCGGTGAATGCCGAAACGTCCGATAAATGAGGAAGGCGGAGCTGTCGGGAGACGCCCACGCAATGACGCAACGGAACCATAAATTTTAGATACATGGTCTTATTAATGAGATCACGCTAGCTAGTTAACAGACGTCTGGGTACCGCTCTTCAATGTTACGCCGTTCTTTATGAAAAAATAGCTTAAATGCCCTTCCAAACCTCATTCACAATAATCAATTGAGAAAAAGTAATTTTTAATGAACAACGAATTTCCTCAATTTATATATACAGTATATATATATATATATATATATATATATATATTTATATATATAATATACCGTGTATATAAGCACACCGGAAAAAAATTAGTCACCCCTAATAGCACCGATAGTAGGAAGTTCAAGGTCACACAGAGGGCGCTGATGTAGCATTGGTAAGTGACAAGTAGCGGTGACGTAGCACACAGGATCAGATCTGTTTCGTGGGGTGGTGAAGAACAGTGTGTGTGTTGGATATAGTCTGCAAAATGGGTCGTGAGGCAGACGTTACTCAGTGGCAAAAGGAGCCATCGTGTTTGGCAGAGCCCACGGACACAAAATGTCTGAAGTAGCCCAATTTGTTGGTGTGTCAACGCGTACTGTCCAGCGAGTTTACAAAGAGTGGTGTAGTTCGCAATCAACTGAAACTCGACGGCGTAACTGTGGCCGGAAAACAATTCTCGACAATAGGGACCGCCGCCAGTTTCTCGTCTAGTAACTGCAAATCGTTTTCAAACCAGAGAACAATTGCTCCATGGAACCAATGGGTTCTCCAGCGACCAATTCCGAACGGACATTGCGACGAGAACTGCATGCGATGGACATCTGGAGCAGGGTACCACGGAAGAGGCCGCTGTTAACAGCAAGTCACAAATTGGCACGTTATAAATGGGCTCAGAGGCACAAAAACTGGACTGCGGCAGATTGGAAACGTGTAATTTGGTCCGATGAGTCCCGTTTTTGTTTGTTCTCCAATGATGGGAGGCGACGAGTACATCGCAGGTCCAATGAAGCTTTAATCCTGAATGCGTCGGTGTTGTTCAGGCTGGAGGTGGTTCCGTGATGTTCTGGGGATGTTTTTCGTACCACGAAATGGGCCCTCTCGTTCCAGTGACGATGAATTTGAACCAGCAGGCGTACCTCCGCATACTAAACTCGCCGGATTCGTGCGGTTATCAAGGCCAGAGGCGCCGTCACACGTTATTAGGTACATTCTGAGAGGGGTGACTAATTTTTTGTCCGGTGTGCTATATATATATATATATATATATATATATATAATATATTATATATATATATATATATATATATATAACTGTGCCACAAAAGTCTTGTAACATGGAAATTATTTATTATTCAGAAATGGTGTTCAAACTGCATTCCCTGCAGATTTTTAAAATTGAAATGTGATACGTCATGGACCAAGTGACGTTTCGAAGGACTTTCGTATTGATGCGTGAATATTTAATACAAAAGTTAACTTTCTGGTCCTCAATTTTTCGAGATCGATTGTTATAAACAACGTAGTTTAAGTGTCTCCAGACCGGGTTCCATGCAGAGAAAGAAATTCAAAAGGCGTAATGTCAGATCTCTGTCCCCATTCATTTGGACTCCTCCCAATCGATCCACCGACTGCTGAATTTTAAAAGCTAACGTCGAAACATCTAAGACCGTAGTATAGTGGTGGCTCCATCTTGTTCAAACCATAAATGTATTGTTTTAGCGACTAGGATATCGTCCAATGTATCACTAATAAAGGTTTGGAGCTTGTGCGGGTAAGACAGTTATATACATTATCGAAGAAACGAGGTCAAATAACTATTTGAATACGCACAAAACCAAACCGTAACTCGTGGCTTAGTCAGGGAATAAATAGCTACTGCACAGCGAGGATTGTGATGGTTGACGCTCCCTTCGAGATAAAAAGATACGTTAGCTTTAGCTCCGAAAGGAATGTAGGCGGCCAGAGTTGACTGAGCCAGATGACGATGCAGATACCATTCGCAGAAATACGTATGCCAAATTCTTATCTTCTTCATGCATATTTGTGAGACGTTTCAAAATCCGATACACAAAGATTTTGCTGATACCCTCTTCTTAGGATAACTTACGTATGGATCGGTGAGGGCTGGCGTTAACTTCTAACTTCTGCAAGAACCTCACACGCTGTTGCCTCAATCCGTTGCCGTCCTTCGGCGACCACTAAACCCGTCTTTTTTTAGCCTTTCATTGTTCTTAAAACCATCGTACATGAGGCGTTTCCTTCTGCTGGAGTCTTCTTGAAAATTCATCACGTGCAACATGAATATTTAGTGCAGAAACATGGAGAAGCACCAACTCCACCTTATCCAGCGCATTCATAACAACAACTAGCAGCTTATACCTTCAAACATGAAAGAAAAGTAGAAATATGTTGTTTCTCATAATTTCCATGTTACGGAAATTTTGGAACACCGAGATATATATATTATATATATATATATATATATATATATATATATATATATATATATATATATCGCATGAACGTAAAGTGCCCCGGATATTCGATAAGCTGTACAGTCCGGGTCATTTTAATTCGTTTAAAAAAAAAAATGGGAGTAGAGTAAAATAGGTATAAAATTGAAAGGAATGATCCCACATAATTATTTTTAAAGTTTTAATCTTTTAATTCATATTTTAAAAACAGGCGATAAATAAGGATTTATAAGGCTATCTGGCGCTCGTAATCTCCCTCCGAATAGCCAGATAACAAGTAAACCGCATTAGGTTAAATTTATCAACGTCTGGCTTACTTGCATGTTAACATAAGATAAGCTTGTTTCAGTCACATTATCCCAGGACGAATGGCTCTTTTATTCAAATGAAATCCGACTAACAACCGGAAGTTAAGTGCAAACTCGGTACCATATCCGAAATCTATCGGGAATATTATATATATATACAGGGTGTCCGAGAATTATCTGTACAATTTTTGGCTGTTATTAAAAGTCAACCATGAAGTGTAGAAATTCCAGTGTTGTCCCATTTTACAGAGAATCTCATTAAGTTTTTTCTGATACCAAGTTTGACGTTTTTTAGAAATTCCAGTGTGTCCGAAAATTATCTCTACAATTTCATCTTTTAATAAAATTCTTGATAACACACGTAAAATTCTTAAACAAGATTATTTAGAATCTGTATTTTCAAAAGTTTCTTTTATTAAAGTAACGTTGTTACAAACATTCGATATGTGCACCATCAGGTGCATACACACAGACATTGATGATTTAAAAGCAAGAATCACAGCTGCTATTGAGCGAATTGATGTGGCTATGCTGCAGCGTACATTGCAACATTTGGATTATCGATTGGATGTTTTGCGAATCATCGATGGTGCACATATCGAATGTTTGTAACAACGTTACTTTAATAAAAGAAACTTTTGAAAATACAGATTCTAAATAATCTTGTTTAAGAATTTTACGTGTGTTATCAAGAATTTTATTAAAGATGAAATTGTAGAGATAATTTTCGGACACACTGGAATTTCTAAAAAACGTCAAAACTTGGTATCAGAAAAAACTTAATGAGATTCTCTGTAAAATGGGACAACACTGGAATTTCTACACTTCATGGTTGACTTTTAATAGCAGTCAAAAGTTGTACAGATAATTCTCGGACACCCTGTGTGTATATGTATATATATATATATATATATATATATATATATATATATATAAATTATTTCACGAAAGTAACACGTGAAAAATATATATGATGAATAAAACCACGAAGGAAAGGAAACACAGAATGGTGCTCAAGCGCTTTCGTCTAATGACATCCTCAGGAACACTGAGGATGTCATTAGACGAAAGCGCTTAAGCACCATTCTGTGTTTCCTTTCCTTCGTGGTTTTATTCATCATATATATAATATATATATATATATATATATATATTAGAGTGTCCCAATTTTTTTTGTTCCTGAAGTTTGTCATGCACACACCCCTAATTTCTTCCACTCGTGAAAACATGCCAGCAAGATGAATTTCATTCGTGTTCTTTAATTTTAAGGGTCCCCTCAAACCATGTGTTACTATTGCTGAATGGCTACTCTCTACCTTATACTAATTGTAGCATATTTCTTTTCAGGTTATGGATACAAGAAAGCAGGAGACTGTGTGGTTGGTGGGGGTGTTGCGAAATGAACCCCTGGAAACGCTATGTCAACTCCCGACAGTGGGAGATGTTCTTCGACGTCTGTTGTTCTTCACTCGGAAGAAAAAACGTCCACGGCGGAAGCTGCCAATGTGGTAGCTGATGAGGTTATGGCGGTGTGGGCTCGGGCATCTATTCCGACCTCCCACAAGCCCAAGTGCGTCGAGAGGATCAAGGCCCTCTCCACGGACTACGAGAAGGTTGCCAGAAACCGAAACCGTGGGGGAGAGAAGCAACTGGAGCGGGAAAAGGGATTCCAAGCCAACCTGAATACACTGTTCGAAACAGCTCATGCCAACGCCATGAAACTCATCAAAGTCCCCGAAGATCGAGACTTTCTGAATGACCAGCGAACCGTGCGGAAGATGTACATCGGAGAAGAGGACCTGGAGTTTGCTCGCAGGGCAGCGGAGCGGGAGAAACGCCGAGCAGCTGAAGAGAAGAAGAAGAAAAGCCGCGAAGAGATGGACTCACTGCAAGCAAAAGGAACGATGAAAAGTGGGTCTTCTTC
Organism: Bathynomus jamesi; assembly: GCA_023014485.1. Taxonomy (NCBI): domain Eukaryota; kingdom Metazoa; phylum Arthropoda; class Malacostraca; order Isopoda; family Cirolanidae; genus Bathynomus; species Bathynomus jamesi. Next base: position 317,166 of record JAJOZX010004392.1, on the reverse strand, counting down.
TTCTTCGGAGTCCATGGCCGAAGCATCCAATGATGATGTCCAATATTCCTCTCCTGGTCCTTCGGCTCCTCGATCCGCTCCCAAGGACGGCCAAGTGTCGGCAAGGAGGATCATCCAATATCCCAATTTTGCTGCAGCCCTGGATCGAACTGGAACCTCAGTACGCCAAGCGATGCACATTGTGGCTCCAGCACTCTGCCGCGGGAGTTGAGTTATCCTCGGTCACCTTGTCCAAATCAAGTCTTCACCGTTCACGGCAGAAGTCCAGGAAGAACTTGGCAGCCGGAATCAAGACCGAGTTCAATCCTGATACGCCGCTTGTCGTCCACTTTGATGGCAAACTCCTCCCTGATTCGGATGGAGGGAAATCGGATCGCATACCAGTGCTGGTCAGCGGGAAGAATCTTGAGTTGTTGTTGACGATCCCAAAAATCCCTGACAGCACGGGACAGCGGATGGCTGGAGCTGTTCTGAAGGTGCTGGACGATTGGCCGCAAGTTCAACCATGGATTGCCGGTCTCTGCTTCGACACAACAGCGGCGAATACCGGTATTCACAGCGGCGCTTGTACGATTATCCAGGACCAAATGGACCGCCGCGTTCTTTTCCTGGCTTGCAGACACCACATGATGGAATTGGTAATCACCTCAGTCTTTGACCTGTTCTTCAGGTCTTCTGGCCCCGAAATTGCGCTGTTCGCTCGCTTCAAATCCCAATGGGAGTTCATCTACCAGAAGCAGGCTTCTCCGTTCAACGGCGATGGCCCAAGCGACATCCTTTCGGAATGGGTGGCGTTGAAAAAGAGCAGATTGTCCACTTCATTGAAGACCAGCTTGAAGTTGGCCACCCAAGAGACGATTACCCGGAGTTCCTGATCCTTGCTCTGGTCTTCCTCGATGGTCATGGCAAACGAGATCTCCGGTACAATCGTCCTGGAGCATACCACCGGGCCAGGTGGATGGCCAAAGGCATTTACTGTCTTAAGATGTTCATCTTCCGAAGCCAATTCCACCTGACCGCTCACGAGGTCCGGTCACTACGCAGGATAAACGTCTTTGCCGTCACCATCTACCTCCAGAGGTGGTTCGAGGCTCCATTGACGGCGGACGCGCCCGTCAATGACCTGGAGCTGTTGGAGGACCTAGAGCGGTACAAGGCGGTGGATCATGATGTAGGTACCGCCGCATTGACGAAATTCCGGGGCCACCTCTGGTACCTAAGCGAAGATTTAGCCGGACTCACTATGTTCTCCTCCAAAACCACCGATGCAGAGAAGACGGCCATGCTCCAAAACCTGCACAAGAAGACCGAAAACCCAAAAGATCTGCGTCGGCTGGAGGGAAAGAGTGTCTTGACCGTGAGACGGTCGGATTTGAGCACCTTGGTCACGAAAAGGACTCAAAACCTTTTTCATTGCCTGAAGCTGCCGGTTCCAAAAACTCCCAAAGATCTCGAAGGATGTGCACCATCGTTGAAGTCTGTGAACGACGCGGCAGAATGGGCGGTGAAACTGGCGGAAGATTTCAACGAGGGCCTGACAAAAAACGAGGAGGAACGGCAGCTCGTGTACCAAGTCGTCGAATACCACCGCCAGCAGTTCCCCTCAGCAGACAAAAAGATCCTCTGTCCCCCGAAATGAAATGTGCCATTAGGAAGAATTTCCATTTCCTTTAATTTAGTCATTAGAAAGAATTTACATTTCATTCTTCCATTCTAGAATGATTAATGCTCAGCATTTACGTTTGTTCATATAGGGTCGAATAAACAAGGTCAATGAGGGGACCCTTCCCCTCCTAATAGGCCAATGAAATTTCGCCCATGTTTTCCTTTCTTCAAGTGTAATTAATTAAAGGGGTGTGCGATTTGACTCTTGCAAATTTTTATTTTCACATGTGAGGCTGGGACACCCTAATATATATATATATATATATATCCCCGCAAGGGGGTTCTAAGCTCGTGCTCTTGAGTGCTCTTTGTGCTCGTTTGTACGTGCTTGTTCCTGGAGGTTTCACGTGCGCCCTCCCGGCCCTAGCACCCAAGGATGATGGGGCTCGACCCTGCAGTCCTTGGTCTTTTTCCACTTCGACTGTCCCCTCCACCCTTTCTTTTTCCTCTGTCTTTCCGCCGAGATATGCCCTTTTAAATAGAGGCGAATCGGTTCTTCCCGAACTTTAAAAAAAAAAAAAAAAAAAAAAAATGTATATATATATATATGTTAAACACAGGGAACCATTCTGAGTTTGTGTGTATATATATATATATATATATATATATATATATATATATATATATATATATATGCACTAAAATCACAAAATAACACGTGACCTTATTAATAAGCAAACAACCACAAGGAAAAGGAAACACAAAGTCCGAGCGCTTTCGTGATATATCCTATTTTCTGTTCCTTCTTGATAATGTGAATATATCACGAAAGCGCTCGGACTTTGTGTTTCCTTTTCCTTGTGGTTGTTTGCTTATATATATATATATATATGTTAGTGGCAATAAGGGAAATCCGGCATTAAGCTTAAATCCTAGGCAGTAAGTTGAAAGAATGCATATAATCATAAGTATGATGCCTATTTATACGTATCTATAATACTGTATAATAATAATAAATATAATATAACCTAACATAACCTAAACAGTTAAAGTGACCATTATAACTAATGCTATATGCATTCTTAGCTTCCATCTTGTTGCCGCTAACATACATATAGTGTATATAGGTAATGGGTGTTTCTAAAGTCGCGCAACGCACTATACATTCGGTTGCGCGACTTCAGAAACATCCTTTTATATATATATATATATATATTATATATATATCGTAGCCGAGTAAGAGGAGGGTGTATATATAAATAAATGATTATCCCTTATCAACACTAGAAAAGTGATCCCTTCCGCGAAAGTGATCAGGTTATCCGTGGTTGAAAACTAAAAGTAAAACAAGAGTGTAATTTAAATCTCATCAATTTTATATTATTCTCTAATCGAAGCTCATCCCATATCTGGGGAACGATAGCATTCTTTTAATGATGGCGGCGGGTGATGGTGATGAGTGATAATTTGGAAACGATGATGAACGAGTGGTGATTCAGGGTGATGAACTGATGATAGGTTCAATGCTGATTCCGGAATATTACTGAATCAGCTCACGGGAAGCTAAATGAACTTAAATGCTAATTGAGGTGTGTGTGTGTGTGTGTGTGTGTGTGTGTGACAAACAATGCAAATGGAAGACGTAAGCAACGTAAAAATAGAGGACTATTGTGCAGACGAGTGAATGGAAACAAAAAAGGAATTAAACGAGGAAGGTTTTAAAAGTGTTGCAGAGATTTTAGTGAAATGTGAATTCGGTCTCTGAAGAGAGCAACAACTTAAAGAGCAACGTTGTAATCATTTTAAATGAAGATATTAACAATAATAACTTTGCTTTATTCGAGAAATTTCACAATTTTAAAAATTTAATTCATGATTTATCTTATAATAATAATAATAATAATAATAATAATAGGGGGTTGTTTGATTTCCTTCGTAACTGGCAAGGTCATGGGAGGGAAGGAAGTAACCTACGGCTTTAGGTGGTATCTGACCGAACCACGGGTCGCTACATCATCTAATCGCGGAGAATAAACGGTCATCCATCTATGCTGAACGGATCTAACTTCGCCGCTCAGTCTCACTGATCTCACGGGAAGCGGTGTTGCGACGTAACCGCTATTATAGCCTTTCCGTCCTAACCCTAAAAGGACGACGCTCCATATTTGTAACCTTTCATATACACGCATTCATAACTTAACCCTACGAACAATTTCGGCGTCAAAGGGTTAAGGAGATGTTAGCGATGGAAGAGAAATGGCCTAAAGAAATTCAATATCAGACTTAGCTTTGATCAAAGAAATAATTTTTTTATTAATTAATTTACGCTTCACAAATATGATACAAACGATCACTTGAAAGCGCAACCGGGTGAAATGCAACGCAAATTTCAATTAATTTAAGAGTCTACTTATAGAGGACATAGCAACAACATACGGTAGCTATTTGGAAGGATCACGTCAGCAGCACATCAGCTCAGCATCTGCTTTTAAGTATTTAAAAAAAAAACAATCTTGCATTGAAAATTCTAAAGATGACGCCGTTTCTCTCGATCTCCCTCAAGTTTTTATTTAAGGTATTAATTGTTAATGGTATTCCTTTTTATACATCATTAACCCGTTAAGTGCGCGAGCGCCGTTACGAGTCGAGCCAAAAAACACGGCCTACGCGAACAGGTATCTCAGTTTAAAGCAGTGATGCACAAACTCTGGCCCGCGGGCCAAATGTGTCCCCCGCGGGTCTTTTCAGTGACTGGTCGGGTCTTTTCAATTCAATGAAAAAGTTAGAATATAAAAGTGACCCAATTTATGACTTAGATGGAAAGTAAGTAGGCTAATACATTTAGTTATTTTCTTCGCTTGGCCCTCACATCAAAAAAGTTTGTGCACCACTGGTTTAAAGTTTAAACTCATATATATAATATACGACTGCGCAGAAATGGTCAGAAGCGAGAGCCCGTGATATTACGGGTAGCGCAGCAAACGGGTTAGCTTTATACTTTATAAGTAAGTATGATAAAGTGACAAACAAGAATAAATATTATTATTTTAATAATAATAAATAGTAGTAGTAGTAGTAGTAGTAGTAGTAGAGGGCGACAAAGGGGTATTGTGCCAATTACTTTTTCAATATGTACACCAATGACGTCACATGAAATTTCAACAACTAAGCCTTACTAAGGCTTCAGGTTTGCCATTTCAGTTTAATATTGCCTCATAACTTAGGCTGATGATAAGTTATCGCCTTCACCTCACTGATTTCAAACGATGATTAATAGAAATTTTCTTTCCATTCATTTTGTTAAAAATGGTAATTAATTTATATAATGTTTCTAAATCTGTGTGTAAACTTCAGCGTCAAAATGCGTACCGTGGATAATATTTCTTTTGAAAGATATTTCGACGAAATATCGTCAAAAGTTTTGGAATTTTTAAATTTAGTACAACTTTAACTGCATTTTCTGGCATTTTTTTTTACTTTTGTCACTTAGCCACTTCTTCCTTGGAGGGCCTCATATACCACAGCTCGGCATAACCTACGGTCGCCTCACAAAATTAGTCTAACCTTCAGGACCTTCGCTTCATTTACGAGAATTTTAGCGTTTTTTCTACAGCTAATTGCCATTTTCTAGGTCCCATTCAATTTTATCCGATGAAGGATTATTATTATTAACGTTACGTCATCAACTCTTTATAACGATTTGGACTCGCTGTACGCTAAAATTTTGTTAGTTAAGGAACACCGAGAATGTCTTTGTGAATAGATAACGTCTTCCTTAAATGTCAAACTTTTTCTCTTCCGAAGTGAAGTTCATATTTGTCTTTAAAAGATTTTAACCGTTTGCTTATTACGTTCAAGTGTTTTTACAATAATTTTAAACAATAATTTAAATAAAGGAATAGTTTGTATTGTATAAAACTCATTATATTCAGTTTCAAGTTTAGTATTAACAAGAAGAGTGTCACGTTTTATTTCTAAATGTTAGCCTATATTCATTTTTAAAGGTTTTCATTTCAGTGTATCAACCCAACGTAAAAAAATTTTGTGTGTACTTTTAATGTGTGTGTGTGTGTGTGTGTGTGTGTGTGTGTGTGTGTGTGTTTTTAACCCCTTCAGTGTTCATTTTGCACCTAACGTAACGCAACCTAACCGTAGCCACCGCGTACAAATACGAACAAAACACCGAAAGGGTTAAATGTCTAATATTAAAATTTTATTATATAAATTTTTAGAATGTCAAAGAGTAAACTTAATTTTAAGTTGGAAATCCCCTGCTTCTACCAATTTTTTCAACAAAAATATTTCCCCTTTGACATTATATATATATCAGTATATATATAGTAAAATTAAAAGAATGAGCGCGGTTATTGCATATGCAAAATATCCCTCATTAGGATTAACCCCTACTCGGACATAATCCCATAACCTCTGATTAGCTACTAGATTTGAATGAAATACTGCCGCTGGCTTCAGTGCAATAAAATTGGCACGCAAAACACCTTTAGGACGTGAAAGCTTTTTTCCTTCGGGCTAATGATTCAACCAGATCTTGGGACCGATCCAGAATCGAAATATGCTTATTTCACGCAGTTATGCCACAAACTGTGCCAGAAACGTGATATTTGTACGTTATTTGTATTACATATTAAAGTGAGCAAACAGTGAGGGGTAGGGGTGGGGGTGGGTGCGTTTTTGTGGACGGTCGCCCCCCTTGGCCTTGGCTCCTCTTTCCTGCATGAAAAAGTTTAGCTAAAACTCGCACTATATTTTTTGCAAAACTTGTGCAAGGTGCATCAATACCTACGAAATAACAGCTTCCTATGTTGTCAATTTTTTGCCCTGTTTTAGCACAGTGGTAGCAGCATCCACGCAATTCCTGATCAAGGATTCGGGGTACTATTTTTTTCTATTATTATTTTTTTATTTTATTTATTTTTTTAATAATGGCGCAGTAAGTTAAAAAAATTTGTCACGATCGATTTTACTGATATTTCAACAATGAATTGTAAAAACAAAGTCGATATTTCCGAGGAGGATGCCTAATCGGTTTTCACTGGTCTCATCAAAAAAGCTTTCCCTTAATATATTTCAAGTACGTGTTAACTAGGGATTGTTTCCCGGGATCCCGGTTGATTTTATGTGCGGGATATATCCGGGATTTTTTCGTTCATCCCGGGATATCCCGGTGCTAATTACTTACATAATAATTAGTATACTGTATATAGTATAAATACCCTGTTTACACGATCATACATGTTGTATCATGAGCTTTTTCAGCTGCAGGACTGTTTATAACTAAACTTAGAACTCGGCTGAGTGATAAGAGTGTGAATTGTCTATGTTTTCTACGTTCGTATTATAAGTCAAATTAGTTCTTTTAAATGCGCTATGTTTGCATTTTCATATGTTGTTGTTTTTGTGTTTTACGAGCATGCTTATTCTTTACAAGTGTTGATTTTCTTACAAATAGCTGTCTTTTAAGCTAGTTATTTCACACTCATAGTTACCTAATGAAATATGTTTAAATAAATAAATGATGAAATCTTTATAATTTTTATATTAATTCCTTTTTAAAAGTATAAAAAATTTAAATACATATAAAATAAAAATCCCGGGAATCCCGGACGAAACAGATTTTATCCCGGAATCCCGGGATAAACAAAATGACTCAAAACGACAATCCCTAGTGTTAACCCTTTAACGCCGACTACGGTAACACGAGCTTCACAATCAATTTTCAGCCTTACAATCTGAATATTAGAGATTATTTTGGTTTCAACAGAAAAAAAAATTAAAATAAAAAATTCATAATTCAGGCATGAAAGAGTTCAAATTTAAAGTTAGCTATGTTACATATAGTAATTTCATATGTTCTTACATTTCAGAGTCATCAACACTGAAACAAAATTTAGAGCCTGCATGGAAATAAGGGCCTATAAAGTATTCTTACCTTAAAAGCAAGATAAATCTATTTGGAAATGGGTCTTGAGGTGTATTGTTCAGAGATGGAGCTAAATAGATAGATGATGCCCCAAAAACTATGTAGAAAAGCTCAGTCTGTTAAACTAATTTCATTTAGTCAGCTCTTGAATCACATGGAAAGGAAAGAATCCATGGCATGTTGTTGATCACATAAGAGGGAGCTTAATGAAGGCTGGAAATAAAAATTTATAATATCTAATTAATGCACATAATCCACTTAATTTAACATTTCATTGACAGAAAATTGTTATGCACTGGTTTTGACTCGCAATAGAGGTTCCCTTGCGCAAATCACTACTCAATCTAAATTATCCTACTTCAGGGAAATAGACCTACAGCTTATGTATGAGCAAGATATATTATTTTTACTTCAAATGATACAATAAAAAGCAAGCCTACTAAGTGCAGATGAGGAATGAAGTACGTACTGTACAACAAAAATGGCTATTTTTTCTATCTCATTATCCCAATGGAGTCTCTGCATCCTTTGTTTAAAAAAATAAATTATGTACTCAAAGCTACATTAATTTTTAGACCCTATTTCTGTGAAACAAAATATTTGCATTAAAATAATTTAAAGTATAAATTTAATCTCCTTAAAAGCTCAATATGTAGGCTTACTTCTTTAATAAAAAATGCTGGTGGCATTGGCAATTATGTATCAAGATTTTATATTTATTGAAGTGTAGCCTACTGCAGTCACATTTTTTTTCACTCTAAACTTGGTTAGGACAATACATTGCATATAACTTAGGCCATAACTCATCAGCAATTTTTCCACATTGTCAACTGCAATACCAACGTGACAGTTCTTGAAAATAAGGGCAATAAATTTTGAAAGAGCTGAATTTCTAATTTATTCATTAGCCGTAAGATCTCACTTTCATAATGACTTATGATTCTCGACTATGGTTCCAATTTTGTAGATAGTGTAACATACAACAGGTGTCAATGAACTAAGGAAGACAAATGACAAAGTCTTATGATGCTTTTATTCTTGAAAAATCTTTCTTATGCGTAAGTTTGTTGTCTATATGATTCGCATTATTTTCCCTTTGATGACTTACTCATTAATTTCAGTGTATGTCTTGTATCAGTCAAAATCTATGCTTAGATCATTTCTTTCACACCCTACCATAGTCCTATCTGCAAAAGTAAATGTAATCTATGTGGTCATAAACAATTCTGACTATTCATTTGGACCAAGGTCAAGGATGTTGAACTTAAAAAGTAACTGTTATCACAGTTAAAAGGGACCACATTCTTATTTTGTTTTCTGTTACCATATACAGGTCTTATTTTCATTGTTTTGCAGTTGACCTTCACTTCATTTAGGCTATACTGTATATTATATTAATTCAATGTTTAGACACTGAAGATAGCAATTTATAAAATTCTAAGCATTTTGCCAGGCACCAAATAAATGTTTGTTATTTGTACCTGGACTTTCTTATCATTAGAGTATGATTCCCAAAGATAACTACAGAATGAGCCTTTAAAAATTATTTATTGGGGAGTTTGTAGGTCAGGAAGGGGAACAGAATGGGCAGCCTGGATTTTACTATTAAAGAAACTGTACCACAAGTTGGGACAAAGTCGAACAATTTATTTTTTAAGTAAAAAATTATTTTAGAAATCAAAGGAACCCCCAGATAGGCCTATTTGATGTTGGTATGATAATTTTTTTCTTTCATCTGAAAATAATCTGGACTTACATTACTTCAAAAAATATACCAAAAAATATTTGTTCAACTTTACCCACCATATCAAATTCATTCCACAACTTTCAGTATATTTTTAAGGTAATAACTGATTTCCATACCAACCAATGTTTCAATGTGACTGAGTCAAAAACATAAAAGTTCACTTTTATTTCTGGAACCAAATGATGATTCATTGAGTGAATTAAAGTAAGAGTGCTTGGGAACTGCAAATGACCCACAAAGAAGGAATTTTTAACACTGGCTAATCAGGGTAGGAAAAAAAAAAAAAATTATTTTAAAAACCAAAAACCATTTAAAAAAAAAAACAGGGTTTATTTGGTTTTAATGGGTTTTTTGGTTCATTAATGTTTGCTTATAATAAAATGATTTTATCTTTCATATTATTTTATTTAAGCATTATACTAACTTTTACGAGAAAGAAACTACCTATGTTTACACGCAAAATTATAAAACTAGGTTGTTTATTATTTTCTTCTAAATAATAGTGATAATAGCAAAAACAATTCCTTTAACACTATTCAGATTTCAGATATACCGTAATCATATTTTTCACACAAACAAAACCTGTCAAATGCGGTGACTAGGAATGTAAATTCAATAGGTAAATAAAAATTTAGTAAAATACCAACCAACCCTATTTGGTGCAATTGTAAACTAAATTTCTCATTTTTCTGTGTAATTTATACTTTAATAGTGGTTGGGACATTTCTTTATTGTCAGGATTTCCATTGAAAAATAGTAAAAACACCTTAGCTGAAAGTACAGACATTTTTGTTTTATGACGTTAATCAGGGCTTCTTTTAAGAAAAATTTAGAACTGCAGTTTTAAAACTAGATATAATATATATATATATATATATATATATATATATATATATATATATATATATATATATATATATATTATAATGTATATAATATATATATATATAATAGATATAATGTATATATAGTATAATTATATATAATAGTGTATATATAGTATAATTATATATAATAGTGTGTATATATATAGTATAATTGTATTAATTACTATAAACACCTATATTTTAGAACTGCACACTATTTTTATTGGAACTGCACTTTTTTTTTCAGACTTGCACATTAAAAGCAGCAAGCCCTGATGTTAATTGTTGACAGTGTGACAGATATAATTAAAAAATAAGCACAATATTAGGTTTCATGTATGAAATTGATGAATGAAATTATCATCATTGATTTACATTCATAATAAGCATTAAAATATCATTAAAACTAAGAATAAAAAGTAAATACAAAAAAAAAACGATTTTTTCACATCAGAAAACCAAATAAACCATGGTTTAAACCAATCCACCCTGTGGATTATTATAAAATAAGTAGTAAAAATGCTAAATATGCAATGTACTTAGGAATTAAAAACATAGACCCTATTTTTTAAATTCTAGCCAAGTTCATCAAAAAATAAAAAGCAAGATGGGAACTCATCAAAATTTAAAAAATCATGCAGAATATGAGTCTGATTTGTCAAACATATGCAATAATTTACGGCAGTATTACGGAACTGTTTGGATGAAAATTCAGAAATGTATAACTGGACAGGATGTGTGTAAAACTTAAATAAAGAAACCTTCAAGAATCTTGAATATGCAATCTCTCAAATTTACAATAAGATTATGATTTTGAAAATATCTAAATTTCTTTTATCACTATGAAATTACAAATTCACAGCAAAGTAAATTTGCCCAAAGTTTGCCCAAGAAGGAAGAGATTACGTACAAACCACCATGGTAAGAAAATAAAGCCGTCTTTTCAAGCCAAAACATTAGCACGTGTTGAAACATCTAAGTGATCTTAAAATATACCATAAATTGTTTTTCTATTGCAAAGGCAAGCCAGTCAACAATAGACTATAGAAGTCCTTAGCCAGATTTTTTTCAAAATGTCATTTTTTCCAGCTTATTTAATACGTGAAACGGGACTAACTCAAGCCAAAAACCCCAGAATGAATCCTCTAAGCATATTTGATCCAGAAAGGAATTTAATGCAACCCAAAGCAATGTTGAAGGAGGGAGAATAGGATAGGAGTAAATAAAGTAGAGAATGTAGAGTGACTTCAGAGGTTTTGAAACGCATAATAAACAATGATCATATGACAATGTCTATCATAAAGCATTCCTTGAAACTAGGCCAAGCCTATCCATAACTTATAAGTATGTACTATATAGCAAGAGTGACTTTGGACTAGTGATGGGACGATACCAAAATTTTTAACGATTCCGATTCCGATACCACTAAAAAGTCTCGATTCCGATTCTCAATATTTTTAAATATAATTCTATACTTGTTTTTCTGGAAATTGTCATATTTCACTCTGGTAAGATTAACTATTTACATTATGAGTATGGTAATATAAATTATAAATTATAATAGATTGGTTTAAAAATAAAAATCAACTGTAAGTTGTAACAATTCATTTTAATCTTCTTGATTACACATCATGGATATACATGTTTTTAATGTATAGCTACAATACAATAAAAATGAAATTGTTATCCTCTTTCATTTAAATTTTAAAGTTTACATTGCAAAACTGGTTCAATTAAAAGTTAAAGAATCGTTTTAAGAATCGGAAATCATGGTACAATTCTCTCGATTCCGATTCCAATTCCTGAAAAATGCTCGATTCTTCCGATTCTCAATTCCGATTAATCGTCCCATCACTACTTTGGACACATCAAGTTTTTTTTTTTAAATGTAATTTTACATTTGGTTTCTCATTACAGGTAAAGGGCTGGACAGACCATAAATTGCAGCCCAGTAGCCCTGGAGACAGGCAGTCTGCAGGACCAAGGAGGCAAATATAATAGTTGATCCATATCCTACAGTAAGCACTGATGATGATAAAGGATCTTGTACTGAAGGGAATGGTGAGAAAGAGAACAGACATTACAGCCAGTTTTGCTCACAACAAGATGTGGGAGGCAGGGGGTCCAAGGGTAAAACTGGAAAAAATGTTCCATGGTTTCAGGAAAAGCAGAGCATCACTGGCAGAAGGGACTAATATATATATATATATATATATAATATATATATATATAATATATATATATATATATATATATATATATAGGGAATTCAGTGTCTTCAGGCTAGGAGTTACATAACGCAAATCTTTATGTAGGGGCCTATTTATTTTTATCATTCCCCCTGTTCAGTGCCACCCATTTTAGGTATAGTATCTTAATTATTCTTAGCAATTTGAAATACAATGTCTATACCAGTGGTTCACAATTGGGGCAGTACCAACCCCCAATGGGCATTTCTAAAGTTTAGGGCATTGAGAATATAGGGGGGGGGGGGGGGGGCTAAACTAAGAGAAGGACTAAATCCACTGTTGCAACTGTAATGTAAAATTATATTATTAGAGCAATAAATATTTATAAATGTATTCATTGTATTGTGATTATTTTTCAAATACAGTTACATTCACTAATCATTGTATTCTTTACTAAGTTTTATATCCATGAAGAGGGGCATTCAAAAAATACTGTTTAGTGAAAGGGGTAAGTGGCTTCAAAAAAGTTTGAGAACCACTAGCCTATAGGCCTATACAGTCCCCATTTATTATTACATTTCATTTGGAAAACATGAAGCCACTGGGGCCTATCAAGGTAATCCAAGTCATGAGCTACGTTTTAATAATAATAATAAAATCTTGCAAAATGTCAATTTCAAGTCAGCTAATTAATATACAATTATGTATTTATTACCACCAAAGTAGCCTACATAACTGAAGCTAAGAATATACACTATATACCACACAATCTACAAACTAGCTCTTTCACTCGTGAAAGTGTGTAAATTTTTCTTAAAATTAACTAATGAGCTACTGTTTACCACATCATATGGCAAGTCATTATAAAGATTAAATGGATCACTTGAAGATCCATCACCCCAGCCTTTTTTAGTTAGCTTTATAAGGCTAACTAATGAAAATATCACGACCTAACCTAACCAATATCAAGGGTGTACACTGTACAGTTGACCTAATGATTGGTTAGGTTAGGTCATGATATTTTCATTGGTTAGCCTTATAAAACTAACTAAAAAAGGCTGGGATGACAGATCTTCAGATGATCCAATTAAATAAGAGGTCTTTATTTTGAAGAGTTTTCATTTGCTCTGGCTTAAAGCCTCATGTAATTCAGACTTTGATGTGTTATATTTTAGGTGGAATTTCAGAATTTCATTGGGAAATGGAACAAAAAGGTATTTTGGCCTTACTTGGGAGAAGACTGTCCTTCCCCCTCCAGTGAAAACCCTGCAAGTTAATTCAAGATAATTTGAAAGAAATAGTAATTATTAAGAGAACCTGCAGTTTCCTGAATAATTTTGTATAAAGATAATTTCCAGGGATTTGGTTTTCACTGTCGGATCATTCAAAGAATTTGGTACTATATAGGACCTATATAAGGGGTAGCCAAAAGTCCTAACCCTATGAGCACTATACTAAAACCATCATATGACCAAGAACCGCAACACATACATCCCTTTACACATGCATGGTCTAGCCCCCCAATTTTTGTTAAAAAGAAGAGTGTAGCTATGTAATGAAGGAATTTAATAATAATTAAGTGATTAAATACTAATAATAAAAATATAAAAGAAGCCTTTATGATTTGTTTTACTCTTCTTTGTCACTTTCTTGCATTTACCTCTTCCTTCAGGACCAGCACATTATGTAACACTTGGATTACAAAGCAACTCAGACCTATTGAGGTATCCAAGTCAGATAAATGGTATAAAGCTATAATTACGATAGAACTTCAAAATATCATTTCAAGTTTGCTAATTATATTATTAATCAGCTATTTACAAAACTACTGTAGTAACCTACATATACTTAAGTCCTGGCTTAAATATACATTATTTACAGAATTTACAATCCTTCTCTTTCATTCATGAAAGCATTTATATTTTTCTTAAAACTATCTGAGAAGCTATTATTTACCACATCAGATGATAAGTCATTCCAAGAATTTACTATTCTATGACAAAGTATTTGCATAGACCCAGTCTACAAGCCTGTTTTCTAGTTATTGTGCCCTTGAGTTCTTCTGTCAGACTCTAATAAGAAAAAGTTATTTACATCTAAATTGTCTGAACCTGAAAACATTCTGAACATCTGTATTATATCTCCCCACAAACAATCTCTCTTAAAATTAAACATACCCAATTCCTTTATTTTTTCACTGCATTCCAAGCTTCTTAAGGTAGGGATAAGTTTGAATGCCCTACATTGCACACCTTCAAGCATAATGTATCTATATTCTGTCTATGGTGAGATAACTGAACCTGAATGCAGCATTCTAAGTGAAGCCCAACATAAGAATTATACAATCTACTTTTGTAAATAGCATTCTTCTTGATATTTCCAAGCATTTTCTTAGCTTGGTTCCTAGTCCCTAAGCATTGCTTAGAAAACTTTAGATCACTACTAACTATAATGCCAAGATCTTTTTCCCAATATCCTCTAACCAGTTTCCTCACATCTCATAACTATCTTTCATTATTTCTGCCAAAACAGAGGACTTTGCATTTCTGAACATATATTCAATACCATTTGCCACTTACTAGCCCAAGCAACTAATCTATCAAGATTTTTTGTAGTTTATAAGAATTTTCTATATTTATAACTGCGGGCAACTACTTTTATATCATCTGCAACTTTACATGAGGGGTCACGCGTCTTATGGTACCTAAGCACCACCACAGGCAAAAACATGTTCTTGATGGATATCACTATTTTCACCCTTCCTCTATCGCGTGGTTTGGGTTATAATGACCTTAAGACACTAGAAGTATGGTTGAAAACCTTATGAAGCAAACTACTTTTTTCACCTCTATCGCCAGCCAAAAGTTCACCCAAAGTTTGGCATAAGAAAATAAAAAATTTAAATATATATATATATAAAATATGAAAATCTATTCCAAAAACTCATCAACATCTTCATTAGCATACTTAGAAGCTCTAATTTAGCCAAAAATGAACGTTCTAGCTCAATTAGTAACAGAGATACTATTGCGAGAATATTGCTGAAGTTTGGAGGCAATTTCTGGCAAATTTTAATTTTGGCGCTTAGGTACCTTAAGACGCGGGACCCCTCACATGTTTTACTAGCTATCCACTCTAACTCATTTAAATACACAAAAGTGATGAACCTAACACTGACCGCTGGGGTACCCCACTTTTTCACTTTTTGTCACCCTAATTTAAAACCATTTAAAATTACTCTCTGTTCTCTGTCTTCTAACCATTCTTCTACCCAATTTATGATTGACCCCAATATTCCATGACCTTTTAATTTATTCAGAAGTCTCTTATGTGAAACCTTGTCAAATGCTTTATTAAAATCTAAATAACATCTAGCTACATCATGACCATCTTCTATCTGATCAATTACACACAGGGGCGTACACAGCATTTCTTAAACACACACACTGTGTTACCACCCATAGTTCTTCGTTACGTTTCGCTAGCCTAACCTTCGCCTTCACTTCCCTACAAAGGCGGACATATGCTTCAATGTTCTCATGGGAACGATTGGCCTTCGCCCTCCTATACGCTACTTTCCTATTTCGGATAGCCGAAGCAATGTCACGACTGAACCACTTAGGCTACGTTGAAGCAGGGGTGACTGGTTTTGAGGGTATGGCAGCAGACTGCAGCACCATAAACTCATCCCAGAATGCACTCCACACTCCCTCAACATCGCCGACGACCTCTAACCCCATCTCACCTATGCTATCCCGGAGGCTAACAAAGTCCGCATGGCAATGGGTGCCACGGAAAATTTTCTACACACTCGAATAGTGTGCAAGATTTGGTCTAACCTTTTCTTGAAATGATCCACAGAGGAACTGTTCACAAATTCTGAAGGTAACCTGTTCCATGTGTCACAGATCTTATACATAAAGTAATTCCCACACACACTAGTCCTAAACCATTTCAAATCATTAGGAAAAGATTGGAAGACTTTGGCTTGGACCTAGATAAGCACATCATGGGTTGCACCACCAATGGTGCCTCAGTAATGGTCAAATTTGGAAGAGAAATCGTACTTGATCACCAGCAATGCATTGCACATGCTATACATCTCACGGTTTCGGATATCTTGTATTAAAAAACTGTTGAAAATTCAGTTGAAGGGGAAAGTGACCCTACCCATGAAGATGAACACTCTGCACATGAGTTAAGCAAAGATGAGTATGAAATTTTATGCAATGATACAATTTTTGAGTCTGACATAGATGACGTAATTGTTGGGTCATTCTCTGTCAGATCAACCAGTGCCTAACACCCTCATCTCTCAGATTTTGCTGAAATTTGGTTTATAGGGAGTTTGTGGGCCCTGAATCCATTCTGAAATTATAAGGTCAATCCGACCAACGGTTCAAGAGGATATGGGGACCTCAGGAAATTGAGGTCACTTGCGAGGTCACTAACATTTGGTGACCCATAACTTGGGTAATAATGGTCACAATTATATAAAAGTATATATTTAGAATCAGAAAATGACAAGGAATCCAGATATGCAAGTTTTAGAACTCTAGGTTGAAAAATAAAAAAGTTACACTGTAACCAAAATTTGAGGTCACGATTTGACCTCTGGGGTATCAAATGAGAATTTTTTTTTTAAATGTAAAAAATGAAGGCATAGGCATTGGCTATTAGAATCAGCAAAAAAAGTTTGTTTATGTTAGTATTTTTCATGTAACTAACATATAAGTGAACACCATATTCATAAGTTGTGCGTCAATTCTACCTATTTTTTCATACTTAAGCTCATAATTTGACCTATAGAAATTAAAATTACATTTTTTTATAGATATAAAAAAGGCAAAAATGTAAAATTGTATTTCACGCTAATCTACACTGTCAATAATAGTTATAATAGTGAAAGGGGAAGACCTACTTAGAGGATTCATGTGCTAGCCTAATACAATTTTTGCATGCTCGATGCTCTCATCAATTTTTTTGTGGAAAAATGTATTGAATTCTGCTGCCTCCTCTTAGGGTAGGACAACTCATTACAGTTAATATATGATGTCCTGGCACTGCACATGAATCCTTGTTTGATGGATAATAATATGCACTTGATCCTGATGACCCAGAGGGATGTAGAAAGTTCACAGTGAAATCATCAACTCTTCACAATATTCCTCCACAATTCCATACCAAACTTGCATGTCATAAATGCAGCCAACATACTCTCCTGGTTTGACACATTTTAGGTTACCAAGCATTGCAGGTTCATTAGTAAAATGACTTTTCCTTATTCTTTTCTTTTCTCAATGCCACTTGAAATGGGATACACCATCAGTTCTTCCTTGTTTAGGGAACAAATCTATGATATTTCTGAGTTCCAGGAATAGCCCTACTATCCTTGAATCGATGTTCCAACCGTTCTTCTGCATCTTTCAAATCAGCTGTAGTTACAAAGAAAAATTTATCTTCTTGCTCAAGTTTTCTTCACAAAACTGAAACATTCTGGTGTAAGAATTTGCCTCTCTGTAGTTCTCTGCAAACTGGCACGAGCAGTAGCTCTTTTCACTGTTCCTCCAATCCCATCACATGCATTTTTGCCATGGGATGTAGCAAAGAAGTGCCATTCACAAGACAGACCAAAATCCTCTTCATGGTAACAGAGATTTGTGAAGTTGTATCTGTTCTTATATTGGCCAGCACATCCATCTGAGAAATAGTGCACCTTCTTCATTGTGGGCATCTGAATTTAACATATGTCATAAGCTTCAATATGAATGAGTAAACCATTATAGTGTTGTGTTTTAGTGATGCAGATAAGAAACAGACACTAAAATGGCTAAGTTCCTGGTCTGCAGATGATCTATAATAGATGACAAAAGGGTGAACTGTACACTGTGAATTGTCCCAGTGAAACCCTTGGGCAGCATCCTGGACAATGAAAGAATAATTCTCAGAGAAATCACCTACTATAACTACCTCGCTCTGAGGTGGTAGTGTTTCTTTCAACTGCTTGAAGTACTGTGATTGTTGCTGAGCAACAAAGTGATGATGAACCATGCGGGATATTTTCATGCTCAGGGATGATAAGTATTCATGAAGTGGCTCCACCTTATCAACCATTGTACAATGGTCAACAGTCACCCATTGCTTGTAAGATATTTCATTTGGAGCTGATTTCACACTGTCAAGTAACTCAAGAAAATCCAGGACACCCTCTTCTCTTGGGCAATCATTGCAAAGTTGCATCATGCAAGTCTCTCTTTCTGTACTGCAGACACTGTAATCCATAAGATCCTTGTATGAAAGACCTCTTTCTCCCAATGAGGCCAGCTGCAATTTTGGATTTTGATGGTATGTGCAGACACAGACAGAATGAGTCCCACCACTACCGGCAAGCACACAATATGATGGCCATAATTTTGCAAATGTGGAAAATCCTATTTTGGGATTCTTTTCATCATTTTTATATAGTTCAAACATCTCTCTTAAATTCCCGAGGACCAATCGTTTTTGCACCTTCATTGCACCTTCAGCACTGATAACTTTCACGCAATCCTTTTGGCCAGGACACATACGACTAACCTCTTCTGACTCATAGAATCTTCTAACTATATCTTTGTGTTCTTCAGATATCACTTTTCCTTTGCTCATTAGTGGAATCTTCGGAAGGATTCCATGTTCTGATTTAAGTGAACGGCTTCTTTTCACCATGTATGTTGTAGTTTGAAAGAAACTAGCTGTTTTTTCAATTGTGTATGGTGAGAGTGTCAATATTTGTAGTTTGTGATAGTGACATTTGCTCTCCAGGAATGACTGTTTCAATTCATTCATTAATTTGTCTAGATGTTTTTCAGATTTAGTTTCAGGTTTTGAAGTATCACTTACCTCCTCGGTAATTTGAACACCATAACTGAGTTCTAGCCTCTCCTTCAGGTGTTTCTGAGCAGATGATAGCTTACCACGAGCCTTGTGCTTTTCTGGCTTAATGACAGCCCTTCTGAAAAGAACAGAAAAAAAGGTTTCACACACCTGAATATTAGTAATTAAATATTAATTATAGTACCTTAAATGCTATATAATTGGCTATATAGTAGATCAAACAGACCTTGTAGGAAAGTATAAGTTATTATATTAATTTATTACTTACTTTTTTTAACTGGTGTTTGGTCCAGAAATGCTAGAACTGGTTCAACTGAAGTTGAAGGATTTTCCTTTATCAAGCAATCACTGTCATTGTCCAGATCTTGAATTGAAGAGATGTTACTCAAGCCACTGATAGTAGATGATTCATTTGAATCCTGCTCAGACTCGTTGTTTTCAGTGGTACTAAGTATAGTGGGGTTTTTCATTATCAGTGTCCAGCAGTTCACACACAACAATGAGTCTTTTTTCACTCTTCCAGCACATTTTTCAACAAGTACATCAGTCACTTTTCTAAGATTGATTGTTATGCGTTTCTTGTGTTTTTGAATAGGGTCCTGGCAGTATTTCAAGTGCCGAACCATTGTATTTTGATCTGTAAAGATATAGGATTTACAATTAGGTAATATATATTTTTTAGAAAATATATAGCTATACACACTTAATATTTTAGGCCTTGATAGTCTCTGAGGCTCATTAAAACACCATACCCACCAGCCACCCACAGTGCTGGCTGGAACTGTACTAACCTGTACACAAGGAATTTTGCAACTATCTGTGTTGATTCTGCACTTAGACAAGTAGCAACATGTTTCAACAGGTTTGTTTAGGCTACATGTGAGCTTAGTCTTCCCCTTTCACTATTATAACTATTATTGCCAGTGTAGATTAGCAGTGAAATACAATTTTTATTAAATTCTTGGAGCTTGAGGTCAAATTGATAGCTAAGATATAAAAATTCCTTGAAATGACAAGCAATTTATAAATATGGTGTTCACTTATAAGTTAGTTACATGAAAAGTACCATATAAACAAACTTTTTATGATTGTTTCTATTAGTCAAGAACTCTGACTTTGTTTTTTATATATATAAAAAATGTAATTTTAATTTCTATAGGTCAAATTATGAGCTTAAGTGTGAAAAAATAGGTAGAATTGACGCACAACTTATGAATATGGTGTTCACTTATATGTTAGTTACATGAAAAATACTAACAAAAACTTTTTTTTGCTGATTCTAATAGCCAATGCCTATGCCTTCATTTTTTACATTTTAAAAAAAAATTCTCATTTGATACCCCAGAGGTCAAATCGTGACCTCAAATTTTGGTTACAGTGTAACTTTTTTATTTTTCAACATAGAGTTCTAAAACTTGCATATTTGGATTCCTTGTCCTTTTCTGATTCTAAATATATATACTTTTATATAATTATGACAATTATTACCCAAGTTATGGCTCACCAAATGTTAGTAACCTCGCGAGTGACCTCAAATTGCCCGAGGTCATATCTCTTGAACCGTTGGTCGGATTGACCTTATAATTTCAGAAATGGATTCAGGGCTCACAAACTCCCTATAAACCAAATTTCAGCAAAATATGAGAGATGAGGGTGTTAATTTCAATTTTTTTTGGTTGATCTGACAGAGAATGACCCTGTTCTTCCAAAACTTCGAGAAGATTACTTAAAAGTAATAAATAAAGTGAGAAAAATCTGTCACATATTTCGAGTCTCTTTGAAAAATGAGAGATTGTAGGATTTTGTCAAAGATGAATTTAATGGAAAGGAAATGAAGCTTATCCTTGACTGTAGAACGAGGTGGAACAGTCTTTTGGCCACGATAGAAAGATTTTTTGAAATTAAAAAATTGCATTCCAAAGGCCCTCAGAGTGATACGCTCAACAGAGACTATTTCAGATGAAGAATGGAATGCTCTAAAGAGCGTCTTTGACACGCTTCATCCACTGGAAATTGTTTTGAAGCTCTGTTCCAAAGATGCAAATTTGCTCAAAGCTGAATCTTCCATGAAGTTCATTTTGGATAAATTTGAAAGCAAAAACAATTCTTTAGCTTTTGAGCTACATCAGTGTCTCATTGATAAGACAAAAAGAAGATGTCACCTTGCTGAGTTTTCTCCACAATCCCGAGGTCTTGAAAAATGAATCAGCAGCAGCATTCCTCTTTCCTTCAAGACAAGCACTTAAGAAGTATGTGGATCATACATTTAAGAGGCTTTTTCCAGAAGCTTGCCAGATTTCAGAAACAGACAACCAAGTCCAATCAATTGCTTCGAAACTTGAAGATTCACAATGCAGCTCAGGTTGTGACATAAATGATGATGATTAACTTATGAATGAGTACATGTGTGAGATAAACAAACTGAAAATGAAACCCAAGAAAGATTCTTCTGAGACCTTTGATGTGAACAATGACTTCAAATATTTTGAAGCTACTTTGAATAGAAGCGAAAATTTGGATTGAATATACGAGGTGTTGCTTACAAAAAAAGCCACCAGTGTAGAGTCTGAGGGTGTGTTTTCAGCTGCTGGTTTATTCGTCACAAAGATTCGATCAAGAATGTCAGATCAGACACTTAATGCTCTTTTTTTCTCAAGTGTTATTTCAAAAATCAAGTTCGATAATAAACTTTTTAATTCAAATGTTACACATACTTGATTGAATCAATTAAAACCTTATTTCTGTTTAATATTTTGATCATTTACCTCCCTAAAAAGCATACAGAATCCCATCAGTGAAAACTGGTAAAAACCAGCTTCAAGAATATAGCAATGGTGAAAACTGGTTTTACACTTTTCAGTTATTTTCCAGCCCTATTCTGTACTTGTTTGTACAATTATTTATCCTTGTCTTGAAGTAGGAGTGGGCCTCCATCTTTGCTATGTGCCCTGGCCTCAGAAATATTAAAAGCAGTCCTGCTATACAGTACTGTACTTTTAAATTCAGAACTGGGTACCAGCAATGGAAGTGATACTGGTATGCAGTTTTTTTTGTATCTAGTACTGGTATTTGAGGCAAAGTGGTACAGAAATACCTCAAAAGTCAAAATTCGTCATTTCGCAGATTCATCATCAATCTTTTACTACCTATAGTTTCGCAATCCATCATTTTTTTTTAAATGTGAAAAAAATTATCAAAATTGACAAAATTCAACTGTTTACCAATGCAATATATTATTATATTTTGCTGAAAAATTAGTAGAATTTGATTAATCTGTTTAATAACATAATACAGTAAAATGTTTTCTCATTGAAACGTGTTATAATCTACCTTGAATTTCGTCATTTTGTATTTCATTGTGTTATTCCAGAATGAATTAACGACGAATTTCGAGGTATTCCTGTACTGATAATACCAGCAACTGAAAGTGGTTACTGGTGAATACCAGTATATTATCAATTTTTTTACCTACAGAAAGTAGCTACTAATTTTGCAGGGTGACTAACTCAACCTATAGCAAGGTATTTTTTAATACCTATTAATTTCAGTTTCATTATCCTTTGTATAAGAAGCTGCCTAAAGCAAATGTAAAAAACTAGAAACAAATTTTTAAACTTACATTAGGAACTAACTAGCTTTGAAAAAGAAAATATACCATTAATGACAGGTGTGATAAGGACTAGTCTAAATTATAACACACTTGGTTTATTATCTTCAGTCTGTACAAAGTTAATTAAGCATTAGATTATAGGAACAGAATAGTATTACCGTATATTGGGGCATATAAGTCAGTATTTTAAGCTTAAAATTATGCCCCTAAAGTAGGGAATCAACTTATAGGCCCAGTCTAAAAAATCAACTTTCCACTTTCCATTTTAGCTTTTATTTAAAGACAGGTCTACCTGTCATAGGTCCTTTAGCTTGCTTTTGGTCAACAACTGAAATGAATCCATATGACGAAGCACTTGCAAATGTATCTCAGGATGTAGCTGTATAATGAATTTATGATGTCAGATGATGATTATGAAGGATTTGATAACTAATTTTTACAAGGTTTTTACAAGGTTTTTACAAAGTTTTACTTTTTTATGTTGTCAAGTTGGTTGTCAACTTAAACACCCAGAATAGGCTAAAATCTAAATCTGAAATTGAAAGTTTGGGAATAGCCTAATCTGGACTGTAGACTTTACACCCCAATATATGGTAACTGAATTTCCAGATAACAATGTTCTTAAGTCATTTAAAATGCAACACACTGTACAAAAGTCTTCCCATGGTAACTTGGGTTGGTGGATGGGCCAAAAACTATCTGTGCTGCATCTACCAAAGGATTTGTTCTCTTAGCTGTCCACCACGGTGGAACAGAAAAGTCCTTGTTGCTTTTCGCAAAAGGTTGCCACCATGGCTACTCCTGTTTCCATTTTTCAATTTCAAAATCTTTAATTCAAACTGGTTTAAAAATAAATAATAAAACCAATAACTGGTTGCATTTTAATTGCATTTCAACAAGAAAAAAATATTGTATATCCCAGGCTTGGGTTCAAGTACAAGTACTTGTACTTAAGTGCAAAATTTTGTGTACTTGTACTTGGGATTTAAATAGTCAATATACTTGTACTTGTACTTAGCCCATCAGTACTTGAAAAATGAAGTACTTTCAAGTACTTTTCAAGTACATGTTGCATGTAAACAAAATTAAATGTTTATTTAATGTCAACAAAGTAATTATTTTATTGCAATTGTATTTTCATTGTTGGTAAATTATTTCTATTATTATAAATTGTTATTTATTAAAATTGACATACCTATAAGCCCCAATGGTACTATCTGGCAACTCTGTTTTCTCTCTCTCAAGTCTCAGCAGGCATCAACATGTTGACTTTGTGCCTCTCTTCACTTCAATCTTTCAGTAGCTACCAGCCTACCACAGTAACCACACATAGCTGTACGAGTGTGCATTAAGTATAACATCATGGCATCATCTAATCCATCCAACATATGGAACCTGATGAATCTGATTTAAAGATTTTTATTAAACTACCTATAAAAATGTACTTGTAATTGTACTTAAGTACATCATTATGTAATTGGACTTGGACTTAAGTATTATGCAAAAACTCTGTACTGGTACTTGTACTTGAATTTTCCTTTAGTACTTGTACTTAAGTACTGCCACCAGTACTTGAACCCATCCCTGGTATATCCTCTAAAAAAAAAGTTTGCTAGGCCCTATTGGAGAATTTGCTGCTAGTAAAATACCACCTTTCAAAGTGGTATTACCAAACAATTAAGAGCAGTACTGGTACTGCTATTTGAAAATTTAAGTGGTATTTTCTGGTATCTGGTACTGGTACCCAGTGTTGATTAAATTAGATGGAACTTTTATAATTTGATGTCCAAGATCTGAAAACCAAAAACCCTTACAACCTGGGAACCAGATCCCAAATTGAGAAGTATGGAAGAAATTTACTAGATACATTACCTGCCAAGCTAAAAGGTTAGTTTCAGATCTGGTGACAGTTTAAATTAATAGTACCATAATATGGGGGTGAGTTTACATTTTGCACAAAAAGAAAGTTTCATGAAAAAAACAACTTATGATTTTTAATTTATGGAACTTTGCCCAGCTTTTGGTCTAAACATTTTTTCCTCTATGTTCCTTAACTTATGAGTTATGTTGTGACAATTATCAGCAGAAAAACTGGTTTTTCTGCTGACAGTTGTTAATTCTAATGAAGGTTAGGTTTGTTGCTCCACCTAAGACCTATAGCTTAACATGGGATCCAAAACCATGACCCACCACAGGTAGTCAGAAATTACAAAGTCCTTGCTTGGACTTGAGCTCACAACCTCCCAATCAGCAGCCCAGTAATCTTAACCACAAAGCTACCCAGTTATCTACCAACCTAATTTCATTGTATGGAAGGATGACCAGCTGGGTTTGCTGCATGCCATCTGCCATCACCAAGAATCAAACCCTGAGCCAGTGGATTCATAGTCAGTGATGCTAACCACAACACCAAGGTGGGTGTGGGTGTATGTGTGTGGGTGTGTGTGTGTGTGATATATATATATATTTTTTTTTTTTTAAGTTGCCAGAGGCATAATGATTCTTTTAGAAGATGAAATTATTTTACACTTTTACTTTCAGTTCTCTCCATCACCTGAATGAAGAGGGTCACCTCCCTCAAAAAGTGTTTTCAGTATTTTTTATTTTATCTTTCAAATTTTTGGAATTTTAACTTTTACCCTATATACTGTGTGTGTGTGTGTGTGTGTGTGTGTGTGTGTGTGTGTGTGTGTGTATACAGTGAGGCCTTGCATAACGAACGCCTTAAATAGCGAATTTTTGCTTAATGAATTACCTCCATAAGGCTCCATTGATTTAAATAATGATTTTACCTTGCAGAACGAATTTGGTAACGAAAAACGTAATAACATGTTTTCTGTTCAGTTGGAGGTTGGTAGCTGTCATGAGCAGTTGTGTACAACACAATTGCTCACTATTAAATTTTAATTTATTAACTTTATAAGTGTATAAAACATGTAGTCATGGCCCCTAAAAGACCTTCATCATCTGCTAATGCTCCAAAGAAATCCAGGAAAACTATCAGTCTCCAGATGAAGCAGGACATTTTAAAAAAGTGAATCTGGAATGAGCACCAAAGATCTTGCTGCTGAATATGGATTGTCTGCCAGTACAGTTTCGACGATTTTTAAGAAGGAAGAAATTATGAAAACTAAAGTAAGTGATGCTACAAGTAGACTTGTTAAAGGAAGGGAAGCTATTACTGAAATGGAGAGAGTTTTACTGATATGGATTAGAGAAAAGGAAATGAAGGGGGAATCCATTACTAAGACATTCATTAGTGACAAGGCAGTGCAAATATATGAACAAATTAAGGAATCCCTTCCAGCATCAGTTGAAAGATATGAATCATTCAATGCAAGTCGTGGGTGGTTTGAAAATTTCAAGAGAAGGTCAGGAATTAAGAACATTATAAGGCATGGTGAGGCTGCAAGCAGGGATGGGGTCAAATACGTATTTGTATTTACAAATACACAAAAATGGATATTTGCATTTGTATTTGAGAATTTAAAAAGCTGCATATTTGTATTTGAGCCTTTTATTTGCCGTATTTGCTTCAATACAGTCAAATACACTAATGTAATTTAAGTTAAATGTTTTAAATCCATTGTACAGACTACAGACTATATAACTACAAATTGATATGAACAGTAAAAATCAAACATTGAGAAATATGAATTTATTTTCTTTAATTATGCAAAAGTGCAGAAATATCAAGTGTGAAATAATTTTCTCTAATAAAAATAATAAACAAGAGGAATTTGTTACTTTTCTTGCCTTGGTGTGAAAATGAAGTCTACTTTGATAAGAGCCAAAGTATTGCAATGTTAAGTTTTATACAATAAGTACTATACCAGTATTGTCTTACTTGAGGGTAGCCGAAGTCAAGTAAATATTATCCATTTATATTTAGGATGAAATTGGTACAAAATTTGCAAATACAGTAAAAATTGTATTTGCATTTTATTTGTATTTGAAGCTTCATATTTGTATTCATATTTGTATTTGGGGATTTATAAATTCAAATATTTGTATCTGTATTTGAATTTGGCCGTAAAAAAAATAGTGTATTTGTATCTATATTTGTATTTGGGCAATTGTATTTGACCCCATCCCTGGCTGCAAGTGCTGATACTGAGGGAGCAAAGGTATTTAAAATAGAATTTGCAGAACTTGTTGAGGAGGAGGATTATTTGCCTAAAGTTTTTAACGCCGATGAAACTGGCCTATTTTGGAAAAAGCTACCGAACAGAACCTACATTACTAGAGAAGAGTCCAAACTGCCTGGCCATAAACCAATGAAAGACCGGTATACATTACTTATGGCTGGGAATGCATCAGGGGACCTGAAGATTAAGCCTATGCTTGTGTATCATTCCCAAAATCCCAGGATATTCAAGCAGAAGGTGAACCCATTTAAAAAATGGGTAAACAAGCGCAAAAAGGGTCAAAATTTGGGCTCTGGAATGAATTACTGAAAATCCCATTGAACTAATGCATTGCATAACGAATTTTTCAGTTAACGAATGACCTTCTGGAACGAATTAAATTCATTATGCAAGGCCTCACTGTATATATATGGTAGTATATTAAATTAGGTTGGTTAATAGCTAATTGGGGCCTATAGACTATGTCTGAACTGCATCCGAGACTTAACCCAAATTATACAGGCTACTTCAGTAGCTCCACAAATAGTTTAAGGTTAATTAGCCGACTTGAAATTTATATTTTGCAAAATTTGATTAAATAATATGCTTTAGATCATTTATAACTTGGATAACCTCAAAAGGTTGTACACCTTCAAGCATATCAATATCATGTCTAAGGTGAAGGAACCAAATTTGAGTGCAGTATTCTAAGAATCCATAATTACTAACCTAATCTAATCTATCTTAAACTAACATTATGAAGTCACCAATCTAGGTAATTGTGCAGTTTATAGTTGGATTCAATTTAGGTTAGTTTAGGTTTTTGTTTTTTTATTTTGATTATAGATTTTAAACTGAGATGCTGCATCCATGAGGATTAGAATGATTAGTCAATGAAACTGTTACAAACACAAATATACGGTATTTGCACACATTAACAACAATATTTCAAACTTGTATCCTGTAAATTAAATAAAATATACACATTTCATTGTTAAAAATTGCATCTTTTCCTTCGTAGCACCTCCAACTTCTTTTCAGTTAGTAACAATTTTTGGTTAGGTTAAGTCACAAAATTTTCATTAGTTTTAACAAAAATATCATGACTTAACCTAACCAATTGTTAAGGGTGTACAGTTGGCCTAACTGGGTATTCAATTAACCAAACTAGTTGTTGTGATATTTTCATTAAAACTAACAAAAATATCATGACTTAACCAAAAATTGTTACTAACTGAAAAGAAATTAGGGGTGCTTATAAAGGAAAAGATCCTAAAAACCTTATTTTGATTTGAATTCTTGGCTTAAGTTATGTAGGCTACTTTGGTAGTAGTAAATTAGTTGTATGCTAATCAGCTGACTTGAGATTGATGTTTTGAAAGATTTTAAATAGTAAATAGATTGTAAATAATGTATATTCTTAGCTTAAATTGTATAGGCTACTTTGGTAGTAGTAAATAGTTGTACTGTATGTATGTTAATTAGCTGACTTGAGATTGACTTTTGCAAGATTTTATTATTATAAAATATATGAAGTGGCTCTGGAACCTGCGCACAAGTTTTGCAGCTTACAGGCTACGGAACCTGTGCACAGGTTCCAGAGCCCATATACATGTAATAGCTACAGAACCTGCTAAACTCTAGCAAGGATTTCAAACTGTATGGACTGTCAGAATCATGCAGAAAGATTTTTAGCTTATGAAATAGGTTCATACTATTATCTATAATATCTCAATCAGAACAATTCTGACAAACATCATGACCAACAGGGCATGAAAATAGTGATGTTGGCAACTCTGCTTAATGGAGAATCTTCTCACCAAGCAAGTGAATGATTTTATTTGGACTTTGGTTTAGACTACTTCCACAAAGTGGCTCCTTGGCCAGCATGCCAATTCAGCTAAGAATATATTTAATTCAGAGTTCATCAGTGTAATGAAATGGTTGACCACCAATAAACTCTTCCTAAATACCAGTAAAACAAATTTCATGATTTTTACTGATAAAAAAAATTTATATCTTGATGAACTTAATGTTAATGAAATCACTATAAAGGAGTGTATTGTAACAAAATTTCTTGGTGTAATGCTAGATAAGAATTTGCAATGGAATGATCATGTAAATTATATCACAAAAAAGATTTCAAGGAGCATTGCTATAATGTTTAAACTTAGAAATGTAGTCCCTAAACAAGTTTTATTGACTCTATCATACTCTTGTTCTTTCTTATATAATGTACTGCACCCTTGTTTGAGGAAAAAAGAGCAATAATGTTGTTTGATGCTGATTTCCTTGATCACTAGTGCATTATTTGAAGAGCTAAACCTACTAGAGCTCAATGATGTAATCAAACTGGCACATTTTATTTTTATTTACAAGTGTAAGAACAAAATCATTAATTTATAATGGTAAATAGATATTTTGTAACTCATCAAGAAATCCACTCGTATCAGACCAGAAATAGATCAAAGCTTGTTATACCTCAATTTAGGTCAGTGGTGGCGAACCCACAGTATGCGTGGCTATTTCTAGTGGCACACAGGTGATGAAGAGAAAGATGCAGATTCAGGTCAACATATATCTGTGAGCAGTCATTTTCCATTATGAATATAATAAAAAACAAGTACCATTCTACATTAATGTCCATTACTATTGTTTATTAATTTCTCATATGTAATCTAGTATTAAAAACACATTTCTTGAGATTGTTCAGTTCTTATCTCTCATGTATAATATTGGTTTCTTTGTATGGTATTGGTACCATAGCTATAATGCATTCAATGGTGACCTTGCATTTGTCCTGTGTCAGTATCATGTCATGGTAATTTAAGATTAATGCATACTTTAACTATTAATAATACTTATTTACTTATTTATTTACTTATTATTAATTAATAACAACTAGCTGTTTATTTTTAATAAGAGCTGAGTAAAGCCTAAAGCTTAAGGGTTAAATTAAATAAAATAGTCAAGCTCCACAATTATTCATCTCAAGTGTAAATTGTAAAATGAATGTATTTATTTTATTATTAATAAAGGTTATTTAATTATTCATGCTGGCCATGTAGCCTACAGACTACATGGCTGGCATGTCAGCCAAGGAGCTAAAGATAAGGTTACCAACTACATGGCCAGCATATATATATATATATATATATATATTATATATATATATTATATATATGCACCTCAGTGGTGTAATGGTTAGCATCACTGACTACAAATCCATTGGCCCCGGGTTCGAGACCCGATGGCACGCAGCAAAACCCAGCTGTTCATCCTTCCACACAATAAAGAAAGTGGTTGGTAGATAAATGGGTACCCTAGGTGGCCTAGTGGTTAAGACACTGGGCTGCTGATGGGGCATGGTTTGGATTCCACATTAAACTGTAGGTCTAAGGTGGAGTGAAAAGCTTGACCTTCGTCAGAATGAACAATTCAGGCAGAAGCTAACCAAAGGTGTGTGTGTGTACCAGGGTTGTGGAGTCGGTCCAAAATTTTCCGACTCCGACTCCACACATTGTAAAAATTCGACTCCGACTCCGACTCCACACAGTGTAAAAAATGTAAAAATTCGACTCCGACTCCGACTCCACACAGTGTAAAAAATCTAAAAATCTGACTCCTCACATTTTAAATATACGACTCCGACTCCTCTATAGTGTTTCACTCTATAATTATCATAATAATAAGACATTTCATCACCACCACATGAATCATCAGGTTACTTTCTAGGATAAGAAAACATTCAAATATTAAGAAGGATATTGACTTGTAGATATTATCATATTAAGGGATTTTTATTTTTTCCAATAATATATATATATATATATATATATATAAATGAAAAAGATTCTCTTAAACATAATTAAGGTCTAACCAGTAGTAGTGCTACTTAAAATTGAATAACCCTTCTTAACCTAGTGGCTATAACCAGGGTTGTGGAGTCGGTCCAAAATTTTCCGACTCCGACTCCACACATTGTAAAAATTCGACTCCGACTCCGACTCCGCCCTGAAACGTGCGACTCCACGACTCCGACTCCACAACCCTGGTGTGTACATGACTCCAGATTCCTGGGATCTTGGGAGCATTGCTCCAGTAAATTTGACCATGAGAAAAAGTAAATTTGGGTTTGGGTTTTGTTCATCCGCTAGACGTTATGCAATTTTTTTGCGTATACATTCTTGTACAAACCAATTTTTTTAAATTACAAATTTAGTTATTTTAAGTTTAGTTGGTAATTCCATATTTAACAATTATTTTTATTTTTTGTTAAGCTTCAATGTTTTGATAATTAAAATTTTATTAAAACGTATATTTTTTTAATATAAAATTATCAGGATTGGACTATGTTCCATTGATCTCGGCCAGGTTTGATAAATTGGCCAGATAATTACTTATGCGGTTTTAAGTAATCCACCATGACTCTAGAATTGAAAAGTTTAGTTAAGTTTAAACTTACTTTTACTTACTTTAACTTACCTACTTTTACTTACTCTTCCTTACTTTTACTAAGTTTAAAGCACTTACTTTTACTTACTTTCATTGTACTATATTTACTTACTTTTACTCACTTTTACCATACTATATTTACTAACTTTTACTTATTTTGTATTGTTTCAGGTAGTCAATAATCAATAATGGATCCTAATATTGATGAAGTTGGCGAGAAAAGTGAGGGTGTTAAAAGGGGTTACTTTTGTGGTCAATGCAAGAACAAATATTCAAAGCAGCAAAACTGGGAGGAACATTTTAATTCCAAAAAAAATATTTGTTACAATACAAGAGGTCCCAGAGTTTGGGCCCACAGCTTAGATATTACAGTAAAGAAATACCAGGATGAAGTGCAGCAAAGAGATACGGCAAAGCAGTCATTTAGTTTGTTCACAAAATGTGCTAGTGCTAGACCTCAGAAAAATGAACCAACTTCATCAACTGCTAATCTAGAAAATGAAACTTTTTCACTAGATGTTTCACAGACTGAAGAAAGTGCTTCTCCTCCACCTAAGAAACAAAAGGTAAGTGAGGAATCTGCGCATCAGACTAACAAAACTGCTTTAGAGGAATTTGAAAATTCCCAAATCCAGAAGACATTGAATGCAATTTTGCGCCTAACAAAAGAAACTCACCAAGCTGTTGTGGTTAATAAAGAGAAGAGTCAAAATATGCCTTCAAGTTCAAGTGTTGCATCCAAATCTAATAAAGCAAAAAGCAACAAATTTGACATTTCCATAGCCCATTTAAGCAAGTGTAAATCAATACAAGAAATCCTGAACAATGATTTGATCAAATCTACATTCAAATTGGTGGAAAAGAAGGATCTAGGGCATGCTGATGATTCATTTTCAGTACCAAGTGATATAATGGAAAACATTGCAAATAGTGACACTAATATGCCTGATGTAGATATAGCTGTTGAGGATCTACAGAAGCTAAGGCTAACAAAGACCCTAAGATCCACTCTAAGGCTAGCCCGAGAGAAAAAGAGTAGGGGGTTAAGAGAAGAGAGGAGAATAAGGGTTAAGTAAGGAGCAACACCTATCATTCGTGGGTTAACATTCATTCAGAAAAAGAGGGAAAAAGTCTCACCATCATCATCCGCCGGCCACTGCCGACAAGTCAGAAAAATAGTCGAGAATATAGGAGAGGGGTGAAAAATGAAAAGAAGTAAAATAAGAATGCTTACAAACCATGCAAACACAGTCTTAACTCACTGTCATACCATGCAAACTACAAACATGCAAGGAAAGAGTTACAGACATGCAAGTAAGGAGATAAGAAAAAAAAAAAAAAGTAGGTAAAGTTAAATAAAAAGTGGGTTAGTTTACGCTACAAGCTACATCTACATTCGTGTTAGTCTAATTTTTTTTTTTTTTTTTTCTAATTATTATTTTTTTATTTTTTTTTTTTTTATAATTTTATTGCTGGCATGTCACAAGCTGGCATCCATCGTCAACAGACTCATCCTCGAGCACCACCACCCGAGCTCCTGTTAACTTTCTTTTTTAATTTTAAACAACGCTAATACTTTTAAAATGTCTGTCAAGACGGTTCTTAAACATATTAACGCTGGTAGAATGAACGACTGACGCGGAAAGATTATTCCATTTATCAATTACTTTAAACGTAAAGAAGTTTTTAGCGATATCAGTAATGAAACGTCTGCCACGCAACTTAAATCCGTTATTGCGAGTATTACTATTATCGAAAGTGAACAATTTGTCAAAATTTACGTTACCGATGTTATTAACGATTTTGAAAACTTCAATAAGCTCCCCCCTTAATCTCCTAGTTTCGAGTGAATACAAGTCTAACTCCTTAATCCTATCTTCATAAGGCTTATTGCGCAAAGATGGAATAAGTTTCGTGGCACGACGCTGAACCCTTTCTAACCTATCAATATCCTCACGCAAGTACGGGCACCAAAACTGAACAGCATATTCTAAATGAGGCCTGACTAGGGACTTGTAGAGGGGCAATATAATATCCTTCGATTTAAATTCGAAATTACGCGCTATGAAGCCTAACATCCTATTAGCTTTTGCGCAAGACTCCAGGCACTGGTTCCTAACCTTTAAATCTTTAGTTACGCATACGCCTAAATCTACTTCCTCATCAACGCTCGCTAACTCCTTATCATCCATCGTGTACGCGTAATTATTGTTGTGAGAACCTATATGCAAAACTTTACATTTATCTACGTTGAATTGCATCTGCCACTTATCTGTCCACTCCGTAATCCTATCTACATCATCTTGGATCCTATTTCTATCGTCCTCGTTAACAACCTTACCCCCTATTTTAGTATCGTCCGCGAACTTTGACACGTTACTAGTCAATCCTACATCTATGTCGTTAATGCAGAAGAAGATGAAGATGATGAAGGATGCAGATGATGATAATCAAGAAAATATTGATGATGCTTCTGATGATAAAATGTTTACATTATATTGCATAGCTTGCACAGACCCCAAAGCATGTGCTTCAGACAAACATTCTAACATAAAAGGTTACTTCAATGTTAAAGATTTAACCTATGTATGCAAACAAGGAGAAAATCAAGAGAGATGGTTTAGAAATCTGAAAACCCACCTGAAGAGACATTTAATTAAACTTCAGCATCATCAAAGAGCTGCTGTTTATGAAGTGATGAAAACATCTTCTCGGAACACTACTAAACGCATAGAAGACTTATGTGGCAACATCTTATACTACATAATGAAAACAAACACTGCATGGGCTCTATATCCAGTACTTCTAGCTGTATTACATATAGGTCAGGTTGTGAGGTTGGAAATTTGAATCATAGCACACATGCGTGCGAGACAATTTGTGAGCTATTAGATAATCAACTTAAAGAACAAACTTCAGTAACAATAACAGCTGACATTGGAACAATTTTGGGATTAAGCATGCTAGTTGTATTAGTTATGAGTGAAGAAGATAAGACTGTAAAACTTGCTGGGATAAATTTAGTACGCAGCAAATCAGGAGTTTATTTGGACAATGAAATTTTTGATGTGTTGAAGTCTCCTAATCACTTGAAACTATCTGAAGAAGCAATTAAATCCAAGGTATCTGGAATGGTTGGAGATGGGGCTTTTTGTAAGGACAACGAGCCATTTAAAAACAAAATGAAAAAGTTGTTTGGAGAAAATTTCAAATTTTGATGGGACTTAATGCATCTTGTGAATAGAGCCCACGTTGATGCATTGAAGAAAATTTGTAAACTAAGTGAGCTTTTAGACTTTATTCAGAATCACTCTTCAAATCTGAGATCAGGCCTTGACTATACCAATATGGTTCTTGACAATATCATTGGTTTTAAGAGACCAAAACTCAAATCTGATACTCGCATGGTTAATTACGAATTTGATCAATTTGACAGATTTGTGGAAAATTGTGTTTTTTTTATCATCCACAAGAGAAAGAAATTAGTGCCAAGTTCTATGTATTGATTTCCTATGTAACAAAGATTATGTTGCAAGTAGCTCAAAAAACCACAGTTAGTGCAGAATTTGTAGAAAATATATTTTATAAAGAAGGAGGGAAAACTGTTATGTTAAGAGTGATGGAAACAATTTCCAAATTAGCTAATGGAGGAAATGCAAATGATGTAGTTTCTGAATTTAAGCAAGATACCACAGGGCAGCAAAAGGAACTAACAGCTGAGGATTACATCCTAAATGAAGTTTACAAATACATCAAGAAACGTTCTGATTACTACCAGGTTGCTGAAGTTGCTAGACCATCCAGAACCAGATCTGAAAGTAGTTTTACAAAAGAAAAGACTCGGTGATAAATTGGCTGACAGAATATATAGAACAGCTGTGGAAAGGAATCACAGAGAGATTAAAGCATTTTGATAAAGATGGATCAACTGCCTGGAGTGAAGCACCAGCTGAAGGGACATTCTCCATTCTTGGTTACATTGTTGAACACAAAGGATCCATTAAGCCATCTCATTTGACTAAGCTGTGCAGAATTGTGAAGGAGGGTCCAGCTCCAGGCACTAGATCTGCTGTAATGATCACACAGAAAGCCAGTGATCAGTGGCCAAGCATACATGGCGGTAAATTCACAACAAATGCCTACATGCAAGGTCTAACATCGTCCACTGTTGCTGCTGCAATGAATAAATAAACTTAAGGGGAGTTATAAACTGTACATTATTGTATTATGTTTAGCTAAAACAATTTGTAATTGGTATGTCGTCAATTCAAGAGTTTACTATCATTAACCTATCTAGTGGTGTAAGGGGGAAAAAAGTAAATTCAGAGCTGTGCTCCAGTAAATTTTTTCAAATCTAGAGTCGTATATATATATATATATACACACACACACACACACATAGTTATACCTCAATATTAGTCATTTGAATATCATCATTTTGCACTTTCATCATCACTCTCTTTATACTCATACCTTGCAGATTCATTGTCTCTTTTCACACTTTCGTTGTTTTGCCGTTTCATTTTTTTTGTTCATTGTTTTCCCTTTGGAATGATAGACAAGAGCTACTTGATTCGCATGCAGACAGCTTGTCAAATGAGAGACTTATTCAGCAACAGAGTGCAGTTGAACATGAAAATGAAGAAGAAAACTCAGTTGCAAAAGTTTTTTCAACAAAAGAACTGTCTGAGGGCTTTCATTTGCTCAAACAAGCAATAAATTTGTTTGAAGTGATAAGAGAATTGGAGAAAAGTATTAGTTGCTACTGTCAATTGTATGTCGAGAAGAAAGAGACTCTAAACAAACAAAACTAGGTAAATTTTTACAAGTGTACATTACAGGCTTTGTAAATCAAAACTATGTTTTTCTGATGGTTTTTGATGCAGTTTGAACGAAGGTTAATTTCATTCACACAACAACCAAAACAATCGGGAAAAACAATTTTAATATATAACCTAACCTAACATAACCTCAAATTCCAAAATTCCTCAAAAGCCTGTAATGTACTCTTGTAAAAAAATACCCAAAACTAGACCAATTTTTCAAAAAAGGTTCAGAATAATTTTGATATTTTTTTCTTGTTAATGCTTTTATTAATGTGTTTGTCATGTTTATTTCAATACAGTTTGAAATGTAATGGTCATTTTATTGTGTTTCACCTTGTTATTGCTAATAAAAGTGTGTTTAACTGTTTTTAAATATATTAAGATTAATTTTTTTTTCTGTGGAATGAATTAAAAGTTTTCTATTGAAACCCATGTTATAATGTGCTTTGAAATTCGTTGATTTGCAATTCATGGTGTTTTCTTGGAACCAATTAGCAACAAATCATCATCAGTTGACCTAACTGGGCATTCAATTAACCTAACAGTGTAGTGTGTCATGCATGGCACCTATATTTATCATTCATGTATGTAATCTACTTCATATTATTTACAATTGAGAATAATAATATAACCTTGTAGTAATGTAGTATTGAGTCTATAGCTATTACATGTATATGGGCTCTGGAACCTGGGTGCAGGTTCCATAGCCAGTAAGCTGCAGAACCTACATACAGGTTCCAGAGCCACTTCATAAAATATAATAATAGCTCATGACTTGG
The DNA here is from genome assembly GCA_023014485.1 of Bathynomus jamesi. Taxonomy (NCBI): domain Eukaryota; kingdom Metazoa; phylum Arthropoda; class Malacostraca; order Isopoda; family Cirolanidae; genus Bathynomus; species Bathynomus jamesi. The sequence goes on along the minus strand of JAJOZX010004392.1, from coordinate 280,148 downwards.
ATAACCTCAACAGGCTCCAGTGACTTCATGTTTTCCAAATGTAATGTACTGCAATAACCCACACTGAATCTGACCATAAAGTGCATGATTATCCAAAACTGTCTGGATGCTGGAATTTTGACAGTTTTAACTATTATTATAGTTTTTAACAGATTAACACAAATTTTGGTAAATATTTTTACACCAGTGTCCGGTAGAAAGTTTTAAAAGCTGGTTTTCAATGTTTTTCAATGTTTTTCAATGTGCTGAATTAAAAAATTATACTCATTTCTGTCACAAATGATTTGTTAAAGAGTTATTGAAGCTTAAAGCTTTTAAAACTTTCTACCCTTTTTTACCTGGGGGACCCCCAGTGGGAACCGGGAGTTTTTGGATGGGGAGAATCACAAAAATGAGTGGTTTCCAAAGATTTTGAAAGTCAGATTAATACAAAACACATCAAAAACCATAGAAAAAACAAATTTCACCTTCAAAATTGGCCAAACCTAAAACTACCTAAGCAAACCCCTAATGTCATCCAAAATTATAAAAAATTTAAAAAAATACTTTGTTCCTCACGAAGAGTACAATCCGAGTAACAACGAGGACACTTCACCACTTCAGGAAGAATACTGTGAGCCCGAAGAAAAGCTGTAGCTTTTTCCAAATTTCCATAAAATTCGGCAATACAGCAAAAATAATCAAAGGAGCACAGACCACAGGAAGCCATATCCACCAACTGATTCAAATTAAAATCAGTGGAAGCGCCATTTTTTTACCCTTTTCCTGTTAGAGAGTTTAAGCTTTGGTATTTCTTTACTATTACACCAGTCTCCGGTAGAAAGTTTTAAAAGCTGGTTTTCAACATTTTTCAATGTGCTGAATTAAAAAATGATACTCATTTCCATAGCAAATGATTTGTTAAAGAATTATTAAAGCTTAAACTCTTTAACAGGAAAAGGGTAAAAAAAATGGCACTTCCACTGATTTTAATTTGAGTTTAAGGTATTTTTTTTTATTTTTTATAATTTTGGATAACGTTAGGGGTTAGTTTAGGTTAGGTTAGGTTTGCTTAGGTTGTTTTAGGTTCGGCCAATTTTGAAGGTGAAATGTGTTTTTCGTATGGTTTTTGATGCGTTTTGTATTAATCTGACTTTCAAAATCTTTGGAAACCACTCATTTTTGTGATTCTCCCAACCCAAAAACTCCCAGTTCCCACTTAGGGTCCCCCAGGTAAAAAAGGGTTAAAAAGGGTAGAAAGTTTTAAAAGCTTTAAACTTCAATAACTAACAATTCATTTGCGACGGAAATGAGTATTATTTTTTTAATTCAGCACATTGAAAAACATTGAAAACCAACTTTTAAAACTTTCTACCGGAGACTGGTGTAATAGTAAATATTTACCTAAGCTTCAATAACTTTAACAAATCATTTGCGATGGAAATGAGTATCATTTTTTAATTCAGCACATTGAAAAATGTTAAAAACCAGCTTTTAAAACTTTCTACCAGAGACCAGTGTAACAGTAAAGAAATACCCAAATTTTTTCCAAAGTATATTCTTATGAGACTGAAATAGGAAAGAATTTTTCCAAAAACATGAATACTGCATGCAGGGCCATTTCTAGCCATTAGGGGGCCCTAAGCAGTATACCCATTTCAGGCCCCACCCCTCCATCCACCAACTCATGCCTTACTACATCACCTCAGCACACACATACAAAAAATGGCTGTGTTAATAAAAAACAATTATGAAATAATTTTAATGAAACATTTATGTCCAAAACAACAAATATGTACTTTCAGAAGACAAACAGAAAAAATACTCATGAAATTCCTGAAAATTAGCTTATACATTATTTAGAATAAATGACATAGAACTATGTATAAAAAAATAATGCAATTATCAACTACCAAATAACTACTAACTCTACAATACAATCGTGTAATAGCTAACAGTTATACAGAACAGTTTGTATCTTCAAAATTTTTGCCTCCTAGATTTTTTCTGGGCGAAATCATCAATAACATCATCATATGAAATCTCCCTGCCAACATCCTGATTGATGCTTATGATGCCAAGGCCACTGAGGTGATCCTCCCCCATTGATGATCTGAGGTAGTTCTTGATTAGCTTCATCTTAGAGAAGCTCCTCTCAGCTGATGGTACTGTCACAGGTAGAGTGCAACCCAGAGATTAGGGTATAGTTCCTCCAGTTGCTTCTGATGAATGAAGGAGAGAAGCTCCAATGCAGTCATGTTGTGTGAAAGTAAAGTCAGCAAGTTCTTAATTTCGAGGGACACTTCTCTTCCATCAATGTCAGAGTCAGCTCCAGAGCTCAGTATCTTAGAGAGCTTTTCACACTTGCAGGACAAGTCTTCCTTGTTCATTGTGAAGAAGTTTAGGAGAACCCCAAATATGTCCCTCACATCATCTAATGTTTTGAATCTCTCATTTATTGATCCGATGGCACAATCTACTACCACATTGAAAAATTTTACTTCCAGCCTCTTTAAGGCTTCTGTAAATGGTTCATCAGGAGCTTTGTAAGCAAAGTGCTTTTTTGTGGATCTGAGCCTCTTCTCCTTCAGCACAGCCTCCACATTCATTTCCTCACATATGTCCCTAGCTATGACTTGTGCTGCAACAAAACCTGTTTCTGTAGCTGGTGAGCGAGTCTTTTGTTTTTGAGGAGGTTGACTGCCACATCAAACTGCATTGTAGGAGACTGCAGAAGTTTGCTCACATGGTTAACTGCATGAAGAATGTCATACCATACTATTGGGCAAATCTGAAAGCGATAAGACCCTACCTCTTCTGCAAGTGCTTGTGCTTCAGTCCTGGCTATGGCATCTGTGGCATTGTTTCTGACTTCCAACAGGGCCTCTCTGATGTTGTGGCTCTGGTATCGCACAGCCTCAATGCTCTTAAGCTGGCTCTCCCACCTGGTTTCACTCCAAGACTTGAGTGTTATGTTCACATGCTTCTTTAGGATTGTCCATCTCTGTGTAGCTGCTGCAAAAAGGTTGTACAATTTTTGTACATTGCCAAAGAAGCTGATGGCATCTGTGGAAGCTTTAGCTGCATCAGCCACTACAAGATTCAGAGTGTGAGCCCCACATGGAACATAGAGTGCATGACAGTTCTTCTCTAATAACTAGTGATGGGACGATTAATCAGAATCAGAATCGAGAATCAGAAGAATCGAGCATTTTTCAGGAATTGGAATCGGAATAATTGTACCATGATTTCCAATTCTTAAAATGATTCTTTAACTTTTAATAACAAAATTAATTAATTTATTATCTTTTCAAAAGAGAGGTGGCGGTAGCGAAAGTGATACGAAAGGAAAGCAGAAGGTGTGTGGGGGTTTTCGTTTAACGGTTCTCTTGAAGCCACCCTGGTGCTAAACTGGGAAAGGGCCATTGGATGAAAAAAAAATATCTTTTTAGGTAATAACTAATAAGTGATTACGATTACAAGCGAAAGATGACAACTTAAGTAACACTGAACACAGAGTATCAGAACTGACAAGTCGCCACACGCATAGTGAACTAATATATATAGTGGATAAATAGCCCAAAACCTCTTTATAAAATAATATAATATAATAAAATAAATATTTTGCTAATTTTAACTTTCCGTTTAGTGACCAAAACGGTTAAAACTAACGTGTAGGCAAGAAAGTCAGTGTGTTGCTAGCTGTCAGATTAAAAGGTTGTGTGCTGCTGCAGGTGAGTTGTATCGCTTATCTAAACCAAGGAATATAGAATTGGAGGTATTCTACTGAAAGTGGGCATAGGCTTGGCATACCTTATGTAGATAAATTAATGTATAACATTTAAACTAAGTCACAATTCTAAATAACTTTCTGAATTTCTCGAGGCTAGGCTTAACATTTTCTAACTTTAAATTAACACAACTAGCCTAGCCTAATTGATTAAGTCAGCATAAGCCTATTTTGAAAATGTCTTAGGCCTAGTAAGTTAACTAAGTTAACTTCTAAGCTTTAAATTGACTCAGTTAACTTATAATAATGCCAAACTAATTATACATAAGGTAGGCCTAGCTTAAACCTACTTTCAGTATAATAGGCTATCCTGACATGTTTATAAATCCTTAAATTAGCCTACTATGTCCGACCAATGTACGCTGATGTACATTATAAGCCTCTCTATATATATATATTATATTATAATTGCTATTGATATAGGAATGCAAAAAATACGATTTTCATAAAGTCATAAATTGCAAAAACGTTGATAAGGTGCAAATGCAATTTTCAACGATCGGATTTCGGGCCTTATGAACAACTAGAGCAAATGCACATATTTTTTTTAAATTATTAATTAAAAATAATTATAGAATAATATTATATTTGTTCACGACATTATTTGTAACGAATATGAAACTACATGTTTCTAGGTTACTTGTTTGTATAAGCTTTATTTCTTAAAAAATATAAATTTCTTTCAATAGTTTTTATGCGGCGATTTCGCGAATCAACGTGTGATGTCACAGACTCACAGTATTTAGTATTTACATACAATAGCATTGGTTTTATACGTTTACCCTATACCTCCTATCCTATATTCCTTGATCTAAACTATAAATATTGTACTCGGGGAGAATGCGTGCAATCCACATTCTCTCTTGAAAGTTGTCACATGTCGCTAGACTATTATATTGTAGTTTCCAGAAAAACAAGTTTAGAATTATATTTTAAAATATTGAGAATCGGAATCGGAATTGAGAATCGTATCAGAATCGAGACTTTTTAGTGGTATCGGAATCGTTAAAAATTTTGGTATCGTCCCATCACTACTAATAACCTTGAACACCTTTGTTCTTGCCCTTCTTGTTCACTCCATTGTCATATGACTGTCCTCTGCAATCATCAAAGTGAATATTCAGTTCATCTAGTCTCTTCAGAATCAGAACTAATAAACCCAGGCCTGTACTTTCTGAAGCCTCAAGAAAGCCCAAGAAGCAGTCTTTTATTTCTGGTACTTCACCCATTTTAACAGTTCTGATAATAATTGACATCTGTTCTTGGTGGCTTATGTCTGGAGTGCAGTCTAAAATGAGTGAGTAATATTTAGCTTGTTTTATTTCTGCAACAATGGCATCCAACATCTTCCCACTAATGGACCCAATGAGCTCATTTTGAATGGTTTCCTAGGTAACTTGAATGACTATATTGGCCACTTTCAACTCTGCTGATGTGTTGTTTCATCACTGGATCAAATTTGGCAAGCAGCTCAACCTCCTTCAAGAAGTTGCCATTGTCTCAATTGTACAATGTAGAGGAAGACCCCCTGAAAGCAAGGTTTCTCTCTGCCAGTGATTGGATTATACTTACAAGACATGTGAGAACATCTCGCCAGCGTCTCCGGCATCTCCGCTCTACCTCCATTAATGACATTTCAGTTTGGTCAATGGTCCTCCAGTTTTTAGCCACAGTTCCAGATCCTTCTATGTTGCCATGTTATCTGCATGTTCCTCTATTTCTTCTTTTTTTCCCTTTTTCAGCTCCTGATGGATAATGTCATTTCATTTTCCAAGATGCACGAAGTCACATCTAGTTAACCACAACTAATCTGCTAAATAATAACAATCATGATAATAATAATAGTAACGTTAATCAAATACATTCAATAATCAGACCATTTAGGTTTTAACCAACAAAATTCACATTATCTGAAAAAGATGAGAAAAGAATTAATAAACTTGAAACATAATGAAATAATCCTAGGTTTTAAAAAGTGTTACAAAGTTTTAAAAAGGTACTATAAAAAATCTCTTAATAATTAGTAAATTAGTGAAATAATGTTTTACAATACTAGAAAAATTAAGCATTTAGGAAAGTATAAGCATATAGTAAGAATAAAGTTAAATAATAGAGAAATAAGATCTCACAGTTGTTATTTACACATAACAACCAAAATGTTTTGTTTGTCTCCATTTTATCACATAAATTTTCTCATACAAAAACTTTGGTTAATGTTTACTACAACACCACCTGCACCCCAAGTAAAATGAAATATTTCCAGTAGTACATCATAATTTATTAAGAAAAATGGTGTCTCTTTATTTGGGGAAATTCGTATTTACGAAGATATTTGCTTCTGAAATTTTAATTAACAATATCGATTTGACGTTACGTCATGTCAAATGCGCGTTATAATAACGATATTCATTTGTTTTGATTTTATATCTAGTCTAGTAATTGACGCCATTTTCCTTTAAATAAATTTAGATATGGCATGTGAAGGCTATAATACTTTTTTCATAAAATATTTTTCCTGATTGGGCTATTTTTTTGCTACTCTATGACTTAATTAATTGGTTGGGTTTTGTTCTGGCTATTTTTTTTTTCAAATTGGATTCAGTTTAGTGATGTTTGTGATAGAATTATGACGTGCCATTCGTGTGATTTTGACTTTGAGAACTTGCTTCGTCATGTGTCCTAGATGGAGACAAAGGATTGGATGATTTATCAATTACGGAATTATTCTCTCATTTTAACACCCATTCAAACTTAATATTTTTAGTCAGATATACCTGTAAAGATCACGCATCACGCATCACAAATTGATCAGTCCTAATGTTTTGCAGTAAGGTTAGGTTTGGTTTTTTGCAAAATACATTTTTTGGTTAATATTCATTTTAATGCTCCCTTCGTTTTCAATAGGAGACATTCTATGACAATTTAACATATAAATTCATATTCAGGACACCTTGAAACCTCAGGGAAACTGATAAAAATCAAAGAAATATAATAATTATTTTTTACAAAAAAAAAAAATTTAGACATTGATAAGCAGCCATTACAGGCCATTGACCCAGTGTTTAGCTCTTTCCTCGGTTAAAATTTTGCTACTCTGCATCCTCTCCAGTTTTATGGGGAAATATCTCGTGGCAAAATTAGGGGTAATTATTCGTTTTTTGACCCAGTCTCTTTTTATAATGAGAGCAAACTTTTCTGGTCAATTTTGAGGTGTTCTGCACGAATCTGCCATCCGTTTCCTGTGCAAATGCGTAGTTTTCGAGATATCGTCATCTTGAAAACTACGCATTTGCACAGGAAATGGAGGGCAGTTTCGTACAAAACACCTCAAAATTAACCAGAAAAGTTGGCACTTGTCATTTTCGTTTAAACTAACGAATTTAAACGAAAATATCATGACTTAACCTAACCAATCATCAAGGGCATACAGTTGACCTAACCGGTGTCACGTACTGAACTGTCCGCAAAACATTAGGACCGATCAATTTGTGATGCGTGGTCTTTACGGGTACCCCCGAGACCTAAATTATACAAATGATAATGTAATAACATGTGCCAACTTTGCATGGGTAGTCCGCTAAATTTCACCTGCCCTTAAACTGAAACGAGACACGTTTATTTTTAGGATTTTTTTTTACGATACCTAAAGACCTTCTGGTCTTTTCTTAAAATACAAGTACTATTGCATTTAGGGCAGGTCACGGATGTCTTAATTATTCTGTGATTGGAAAAAAGGTCTAAACTCTTGTCTTCATTGAGGGCAATATGGCGGATCACATCTTCAAACTCAAATATGCATAACTAACACGTCATACTTCGTCACAAAAAAAAAAAAACTGAAAAGAGTTCAACAGACAAAAAATTGCTAAAAATGATTTATTTATAAAACAGGACAAATTGAATTACGCAGAAGTAGCCAGAATCACCAAAAATAAGAAATATTCACCAAACAGTTAATATATATATATTGAAAAAACACCAAAAATAGGAAATATATTTTAATAAAAAAATATTTTATATAAATTTGCACAAGATAATATACTGTATATATTTTCTTATTCAGTTTTGATTGGTTATTCAATATATATTGCTGTTATAGCTGGGTATGACTGGGTCAAAAAATGAATAATAACCAAATTAGGAAATATAGGTCAAATCAGCTAATTAATTCTGGTCTTTGTTTCATGTGACCTTATCCGACCAATCAGAGACATGCATTTTGAATCTCCCATAATGCATACTCATTCCAAAATGCTTTTTCAGTTCCCTTTTTACTATGGTTTGTGGAGGTTGTGATTTGGATTACTATCAGTTAATACAAGATATTTATAAAAAAGAAGATGGTACTGAAATTTTCTTTACTAGTCACGTTTTACCTACTCATGTTATTTGTCCACAGTGTGGTCATGAGTGTAATTATAAACAAGTTGCTGACCGCAAAAAAACGTGGGTTGGGGTAGGTTAAACATATTTTGCTGGTGTTTTTTTTATTCAAATCTGAACTTCATTTCTTTGGGAAATGAGCCATTTTTGAGAAATTTTAAAATTGAGTTTCTCAAAAACAGCTCATTTCCCAAAGAAATGAAGTTCAGATTTGAACAAATCACACCAAAAAATACCAGAAAAATATGTTTTGGTTCAGAAAGGAGAGGGAGCACTAAAATGAATAATTACCCATTTTTCAGTAGTTTTTCATGTGTTTTGTTCTGATTTGCTATTTATTTGTTGTGGAAATGACCCATGCTTATACCCAAAATTCCCTATATTTACTTAGTAAACTTCAATGTCTCGTAACTTTTAATTGGGTCATTTCCACAACAAATGAATAGCAAATCTGAACAGAACACACCAAAAACTACTAAAAAATGTATTTTGCAAAAAAAAAAATTGGAGGTGGTGGTATTAAAGTAAACATTTACCAAAACTTTAATTAATATGACAATAATAATAATAATAACAATATTAATAACCAGCTATATTCCTATTCTTACCCACTGAGCTATGACCTGGGAGCCTGTCTAGGGGCCCCCTAAACAGCCGCTTAGTCTGCTTATGCCAGGAAATGGCCCTGATTGCATGAGAATTTTGCAGATTCTGCTGTCTGGTTTAGGACCAAGCAAATTATTAAAGAAACATCTTTCTGGATTAACCTAAGTTAGGCCTAACTAAAAGCCTATTGTTCTGCAAGATTAGTGAAGAAGCATCCATAACTTAGAATACAGAACACAGTTAAAGCTCATGGTTGTGGTTTTAGATTGGATGAAGGTTGAAGGACAAAAAACCCAGTTTGCCATAGGGCCTAGCACATAGCTGACCTCATCTATTAGGCCTAAAAAGACTAAGATCTCCCACCATTTTGGTGAATGTTAGGCCCCTAACACAAAGCCTATTTGTCCAGAAAGCCAAGTAGTAGGCCAAAGTTAAGCCTATTATTCCATTGTCCCTCAGTTTCCTAAGCTAAGTAGTAATCCGTTCCCTTAAACTAGTTACATTTGAAGTTGCCCATTAATAGTTTTCACGAAATGTGCAAAATACTTTGACTTCAGTTGTTACATCATGTTCAGACCCGAAACAAACATTAGTATAATTGCCAATTAACCATTTATGAAGGACTGGGTCGAATAGGTACCGTTTCAAATACACGCAATCAAATTTAACCAGACAAACTGTTGGCATTAAAAGGTTAACATAATTTTGATCACGTACTAGATATCTTTAAAAGTTAATCTAAATTAATGGTATTGTACTAGATGTTTACCGCGATCATTTAAAAACACATGGTGACGTCATGCTTTGGTGTACGACGATAATGGGGTGAGGGTAATACCAAAGCCCACTTACAATTTTAGTCAGACAAAAGATTATCAAGTTGGAAGTGGGAGAGGAAAGACTTTTTGTTGTGCTCTAAGTCTTTTAACAATTACTAAAGGATTATAGGTATTATTATAGTATTACACCCGTCTAACGTCCAGCAATTATTATATGTTCATTAAGTATATTTTTTAATTCTAAGACACTCCTTCTATAGCGTTCCCGTCGCAAATGCTTCGTTTTCGAGATACAAACATTTTTTTGGTGTGTATCTAGTGTGTGTTCGTACGTTCGTTTGTGTGTTCGTACGTTCGTTTGTGTGCGTTTGTGTGTTCGTTACACGTCTGCCCAATCACTGTGCTCCATCCATTTCGAATTTGAATTACTTTCGTACCGGAATGGAACACTCATTCCACTCATTCAGAAGTACATTAGGCCTGGCTCTGTGATTTATAGTGATTCCTGGGCTGCCTACAAGACTATAAGTGATTTAAGTTAGGTTAGGTCAATTTTGAAGGTGAAATTTATGTTTTTCCTATGGTTTTTGATGTTTTAAACGAATCTGACCTTCAAAACTGTCGGAAATGACTCGTTTTCGATTGCCGGCTGGGGGGAGGGGGGTTATCTCAAAAACGAGTCATTTCCGACGGTTTTGAAGGTCAGATTCGTTCAAAGCACATCAAAAACCATAGGAAAAACAAATTTCACCTCCAAAAGGAGACGGGTGTAATACTATAAATTTACCGATTATAGTATTAATTCTGCAGATTTTACTCTATTGGGAATATTATTGTTAACGTATAAATAGCTCGAAGTAAATCAACAGCAACTACGTATCCTACATTAATAACACAAATATCACTCACATATATATCATACATATATCACTCGATAGAGCAGAAAAACTATATACAGAATACACTCATACAGCTATGTAAACTTTTTTGTTTGGTTAGATTAGGGTTATTGGTAAGACTTGTTAATAACCCCTAACCTAACATAATCAAACTAAAAAGGTTTTTCCTGCTCTATCCGATATGTTACAATGTAATGTTATAATGTTTCAGACCAACAAAGACCCTAGGATCCACTCATGGCTGGTCTACCTAACTGTGTTCGTAATTGTGTATTGTGCAGTGGTGGGCACCGTTAACCAAAAAGTTAACTTCGTTAACCGCTAATCCGTTAACCAAAAAGTTAACTTCGTTAACCGTTAATCCGTTAATTCGTTAAACATGTAACGGAAGTTACCGATAAACCGTTAACGTTAACATTTATTATAAAAAAAATGAAAAACACAATATATATAAATTTAATTTTCCCTCTTCTTCTCGTTCTCCATTTTGTCCATGAGATGCATGTTGCCCTTCATGAAAATTAGCATATCAAAGTTTTCATCAGACAGGGATGATCTCTTGGCCCTCAGGATGTCCTTCCCATAGAGAACAAACGCTCCACTGCAGCACTGGAGGGGATGGCTGTGTTGAACTTGATGAACAAGTCCACCAACACTTGCTCACCCAAGAAGGCAGCATCTGTCAGCAAGTCCTTGGAGTTGGTCTCCAGCCAGGTCTTGACCAAGTTCTGGGCCTTGCCCTTGAGTGACCTGTGGCTTCTGCTGCTCTCTTTTGTTGGATGACAGCACTGAAGAAGTCATCCTCCTCCTCCTCCTCGTTGTTGCTGCCTCCTGTTGCTGCCCACTTCGTTGGACTGCTGCTTCATGGCCTCCTCGACTGTACCCTCCATGCTTTTCCTCACCCTGGCGACCTTGGTGTTGTCATACTTGTCCAACCAGATGAGGCGAAACCTGGGATGGAAGGCAGCAGCCAGCTGGCATTCGTCATCCTCCAGGAGGGGCCCAAACCTTTTGTCGATGCCTGCCAAAAGTGCGTCGACCAAGGCGCTGCAGTAGACGAGGCCTTGGACTTCAAGTCCTTAAGCCTGAAGATTGTCGCAGCAACTGTTGGCAGCAGAGTCCCAAGGTAGGCTTGTTCCTCCCCCTGGATCTTGTCGAGTGCTTTGGCCACAGGTGACATGATCTGGAAATAAAACAATGGAGAATTAGTAAATTGTATAAATTCAAATTTGTATTATTCTGCAATATTATTCTGTTGTATTTTACTCAATAATATAACGATAATTGAATGAGCAAAACTAAAACGTATCTACTGGCTGGTGTTAAGAAAAATATAACTTTATTGCAATAAATAAATATAGTTGGAATAATTGTATTCTTAAACGTTTACGTAAACAACGCTATTATTGTATCAAGGTCCTGCATTTAATTGTAACCAGAAAAAAAATAAATCGTGGAATTTCCACGAGTCCCGCTAGTTTATTATTAATTTATAAATATATTACCTTGACATACTCTTTCATTAAGTCGACATCCTGGTTTTGAAGCTGTTGACCTTCAGCTGGGTCATGACTCTGTGGAGAGCAGGCCTCTTCGTCTCCAGGATTGTGTTCAGGACCACCACAGAGTCATAGGTGGAGTTCCACCTCGTCGTGTTGGGGACAACCAGCCTCCTCCCCACCTCAGCGTAGATGCTGTCTGTCTGCTGTCTGCTCAAACCAATGCCATAAATAACTACCATATTTGGTAAGACACAAATTGTGGCGACGGAAACAAATATATCGCCTGATTTTGCACTGCGGAAATGGAAATTCGTTCATCACTATTAACAGTGGCGGATTAATTGCGCACCTGCTTAGCACTGAAAATAATAGAAACTTTTAAACGTTTATTTATGAATTTTTTGGGTTAACGGACTTGAGTTAACGGAAGTTAAATGTAACGGAAGTTAATTAGTCCGATAATGATTTTCAAATTTAACTTAAAAGTTAAATCGTTAACGAAAAAGTTAACTCGTTAATTAACGGATTAACGGTTTGTGCCCAGCTTTGGTATTGTGCATGTCCTCCGTGGTGGCAAAGGGGACCTACAATTTTACGTGGGCCCATCGAGGTGGTTCCACTATGTAAAAACTGCCTGTACATTGGCAACGACAAATTTTTACAAAACTAAATAATTATCAATTTAAAACTAATTAATTTTCAATTTAAAACTAAAGATAGAATCTCTGGATCCAGAGGATCAAGTCATAATAGACTACTATCCACAAATATGTTACACTCTATATCTATTTATAACCGACATGCAAATATATCAGATCCAAGGAATCCAGTCAATTTCATTACGGTATCCATCAATACCAGTACCTTGCCAACCAAAAATATGTGTCATTAATGTAGGATATGTGGTTACTGTGCGGCCTTAAAAGTAAGATTTACTTTGATTAGTAATTATGGGCTGTAAGGTTTGTAAGAAGGAAGTTTGGCTGTGTTGGCTTAGGATAAGACTATGGCATGTGATAATTAGTATCACTCAGCCTGCATCAAAATTACGGAAAAAGTGTACAGGGGTATGAAGTCGCCAAATATTTTGTGGTTTTTGCAGTGTTTAGATGAAGTTAGAGACATGTTTTACAGGTTAAGGCAAGGTTTAAAAAAGCTGCGTTCAGAGTTTAGTGGGCCTAAGTTAGCTGGCCCTATGATTGATAGTGTATCTAATGAGATTAATGCAAAGGAGCGTCTTGACTTGAGCATTTTAGTCCGAACGAGCAGACAGCGCACGAACGAACTGAACGAGCTGTTCGAGCACAAGCTCGCTGTATTGTGCGTGTTCGCCGGTGCTCGTCTTATTCCCCGTTTTGCTTAATGTAAATATGGATTTGACAGTGGCAGCAGGTGCTTTCTTCATTATTTATTCCTTAGCCAAAAAGAAGAGGAAATCGAAAAGAATGTAAGGTTAAACATTTCTCTCTGTCCCACTCCATGATAAAAATAAAACACCGAATAGCTGGAACAGCGCGAACACCCGTCCTGACTGCGCATCAACGAGCAACTGAATCCTTTTGAGAACGCACTATTTACCGACAAGCGACGGAAAACGTTTGGCGCGCTCGGCTCGGCTCGGAGACACGTACTTACTAGCCGAATTCTGCCCTGCGCTGTCTCCTCGTTCGGTTTGTTCGGACTAAAATGCTCAAGTCAAGACGCGCCTCAACAATTAGGCCAGAAACTGAGTCAAATTATTCACCACGTTGGGGCCCGTGCCAATCCCGCCATGGGTGTTGCACCAGCACGACAGAGTGAGGACCCACACATAGATACTCCAGTCAGACAACCAGTAGTTGATAGGGAGGTTAGCTAAGGACTGGATTTGTGTATCTATTTACTATCAAAGTCTGCAGTTACATAAAAGGACCGGGAAGATGCAATGAGCACAAGTTGGTGACTAATGAACATAGGAATACAATTCAGCTCCCAGGACATCAGGTAAAGCAGCCTTAAAAGCATTCAAGCTGAGAGCATCCACCAGCTCACTCGGCATCATGTTCCAATATCTCGCAACACGAAGAGAGAAGAAACGGTCCATTTACGCTGCACAGCCTCAAGCAGCTTTAAATCGCCAAGATAGCCCAACTTCCATAAGAATGAAGCAAAATCTATCAAAGGATTAATATCAGTAACAAGGAGAGAAATAAATTCTAAAATACGACAAACAGTTGACTTTAGTCAATACAGGAAATACTAACGTAACTTGTAGTGAGGTTGAGCATTTTTTTTATTTATCATAATAAAAAAAAAGGCTCAACCTCACTTGCCAACTGCATGCCAAATCTCCCGCACTGAGCGGGAGACAGGTACAGAGAATTGATAAAAACTAAAAAATAAGCAGACAAGTGTTAGTATGTAGGTTGGTAAATATTCGTTTTAGCACATGACCTGGACTTTGGCATGAAAATTGGTTTTTCTGGTGTATTTTACTGTTTTGTGCGAATCTTACGTTTTTTCTTGTGCAAATGAACGGTTGTGGAGATATGACCCCCCCCCCTCTCCAATCCTACGATTTTGAAGTCCCAAGAAGTGGGCAGGGCTTTGAAGCAGAGGGAAATTGTGGGGTAAAAGAGGGTGTGCTCCTAGCCGTAGTGGCACTACCAAACTGTAATAGCTTGGGGTTAGTGACCCCGCTAAGTTATTCGGTTTCTAAACAACATATAAAGGCACTTACCGGTGCATTGAATTAGATATTATTTAGGGCCTACCATAGATTTCCTGCGTCCCACAAAGCAGTCTACCTAAACTCTCTAACTTTACTAATTTAGAAGCTATAGACATTACCCCTAACTATTATTATTTACTGACAACTTTCTACCCCATTTTTCACCTTAGAAACATCACCAAATTAAACTTAGCACCAACGATTTAGTCAGATATCAATAACCATGCTCTAGTCCAGCCAAACCCAAACGAACAACCCGCGTTGCTCTGTTTATCCCTTCGTGTTGCCATTCAGCTTTTTTTTAGTGATTTTTCCCTTTAGTGACTTTAGACTATATACAGGGCCGGTTTTAAGCCGATTAGACCGATTTGTTCAAATTGGGCCCCGCGCCCCGAGGGGACCCCGCGCACGCGCTCGAGTGGGGGACGCTATGATGAATTAATGAGTGTCCAGTGTGCACGAAGTTTCTTGTTACTGTGAAGGCAGTGAAACTATTCAGTCCGTCCTCGTATATCTATGTTTCAATGTTTTATTGCTAATCGTTTGTTTATTTGTTTTGTAATTTCAGTTTATCGTCGCCGTTTAGCTTTTTAAAAAAAAAGGTAATTTGTGGACGATATTCAAACCTCAACACAGAAAGAGCGCTGTTAATGAGATTATATAACATAAAGCTTGGAATGTAAAGTTGTGTTGTTTGTTAAATATGTCCAAATTGTTTATATGTCCAAACTGCAAACTTGAAGTGTCTTAAGCTGCATGTAACAGAGAAACGTGGTGGTAAGTAGATCCTACATATTAAATTAACTAGTTTTTGCCTCATTATCATAGAGAGCATTTACATTTCTATTTACTAGAGCTTGTTCTTTTGCCCCCTGCGCTTTTCTTCTTACTCCCAGGCTTTTAAAAATCATGAAATCTTTTGCTTTAATCATTAGATGCATACATGCACATCTTTATTATTTTTCAGTGCCAGGGAGTCTTTATTGTGAATGATTTTGTTTTTTGTTTTGTAATTTCAGTTTATCGTCGCCGTTTAGCTTTTTTAAAAGAAAAGTAATTGAAAAAGCCCTTACATCATCGTCATCATGGCAAGCACAAGCAGAGATAGAGACAAAGGGCGAAAGTATTTGAGCGGCAATCAGAAACGAGCACTGGCCAAGGCTAAGGCAGCTGAAAATGAAAAAGAAAGAGGTGCTCTAGCGAAATTTCTTGTCACTCCAACTTTGAAACGACAACGGGTAGAGGGCCCCGCTAGGCGCTAACAATTTTCTAATTGGGCCCCGCACTTCCTAGCGCCGGCCCTGACTATATACATATTATACACTCACGTCACCTCACTTCTCCCCTACAAGTTTAGTTTGTCAGAGGGGTGAGAGACCCTAGACGACCTGCGGAGCGGGTTGATGTAGTAGGAATAGGTGCAACATGCATAGGCGGGCGAATTGAACCATTTTCCAGAGGACCGGTTCTCTCTTCCGGAAGACTCCGGTCATTCTGCAATTCACGTTCCCATATCTGGTCCTGATGGCGTTTAATAAAACGACCATCTTCTAGTTGGCACTTGAAGGAAACAGGGCCCGTTCTCTCCTGCACAGTTGCAGGAACCCATTTTGGTCCAGCCCCATAGTTGCGAATCATAACTGGATCATTAGGTTGCGCTTCTATAACTCTCCCTTTTTTAGTGTCGTGGTACAACTTCTGTTTTTCCTGATGGCGTAAAACTCGTCGTTGTAACGTTTCGTTTGGACGTAACAAATCGAAAACTGAACGAATTCCCCGGCCAATCATAAGTTTAGAAGGAGACACCCCCGTCGTTGTGTGAGGTGTTAGTCGATATTTAAACAAAAATTTATCCAACACACTTGCATTTCCTCCCCACGAGAATGACGCAAGGCCGACTTGAAAGTACGGACCATGTTTTCCGCGAGACCGTTAGTAGACGGGTGAAAAACACTAGACCGGACATGTCTAATGCCATTTAGGTGGACAAAAGAACGAAATTCCTCACTGGTAAAACAAGTACCATTGTCGGAAACCAGGACTACGGGTAAACCCCATCGAGCGAAACACGAACGGAGTAAGCGAATAGTAACACCCGAAGTCGTGGAAGTGGTTGGAAAAATTTCCACCCACTTAGAGTAGGCGTCCACAATGACTAGGAAATAGGTATTATTTATAGGACCTGCATAGTCAACATGGATCCTATGCCAAGGTATAGTAGGCCATTCCCAAGGATGAAGTGGACTTTTCCTTGGGAGATCTCTGTTCTCTAGGCAGCTTTGACAGGAACGAACCAATGATTCGAGTTCTCCATCTAAACCGGGCCACCAGAAATAAGCTCTCGCCAGCTCTTTCATTTTTGTTGCACCCATGTGTTCAGCGTGAAGTTCCTTCACTAAATTCGACCTGCCTTCATTCGGAATTATCACTCTGTGGCCCCATAAGAGACAGCCATTTTGGATCGAGAGTCCAGACTGACGTTGATAAAAAGGCTGTAATTCACTCTCAACCTTAGTAGGCCAACCAACTGAGCAGTAATGGATGACCCTAGACAGAATAGGGTCTGATTTTGTCCACTGCTCTATTTGTACCGCAGATACTGGAGTGGATTCCAAAAACTCCACCAAGTGAACCCATTCTGTAGGTATAGGTACATATTCATTTGGATTTTCTAAAGGCAACCTACTTAGCGTATCAGCCGTACCTAGAAGTTTGCCTGACCGATGTACTAAGTCAAATTTATAGGCTTGTAGAATCAGTACCCATAGTTGAATCCTACCTGAGGCCATAACTGGAATATTTTTATTTGGTGAAAATAAACCTAAAAGAGGTTTATGGTCAGTAATTAGTTTAAATTCATGATCCCATAGATAGAAATGAATTTTTTTTACTGCAAATACTAAGGCTAAGGCTTCACGTTCAAGTTGTGCATATCGTCTTTCAGTCTCAGTTAGTGTTCTAGAAGCAAAACAGATAGGCCTATCTACACCATCAATGTGGTGCGATAACACTGCCCCAATTCCATAAGAACTGCTATCTGCTGAAACTATGAGAGGAAGATTAGGATCATAATGCACTAGGAGAGTAGACTTTAGTAGTACGTCCTTGGGAGCTCAAATGCTTCCTTTTGGGTTTTCTCCCATCTCCACTGTTCCCCAGATCGTAATAACTTATTTAGGGGTTCAAGGAAAGTCGATGCATTAGACAAAAATTTCCTATAAAAGTTTAGGAGACCTAAATAAGCTTGTAACTGTGTGATGTTTCGTGGAGGTGGTGAATTTTTTATTGCTTCTAGCTTATCCACCGTTGGATGAATGCCTGAGGCATCTATGCGGAACCCTAAATATGAAACCTCGTTAGTGACCCACGAACACTTTTCTTTCTTCAGCTTAACTCCGGCATCCCGGAGTCTTTTCAGAACTGCGGTTAATCTAGTTAGGTGTTCTTTTTTAGACGAACCTGAAATGAGGACATCATCTAGAAAACAAAGTGCCCCCGGAATGTGACCTAGAACTTGGTCCATTGTCCTCTGAAAAATACCCGGAGGCGATGCTATTCCATAGCATAGCCTATTGTACTTATATAGGCCTCGGTGCGTATTTATGATAGTTCTTTAGAATTTTCTTCTAAACTTAGTTGAGCATAGGCTTGGGACATATCTAGTTTTGTAAAATATTTACCCCCAGCAAGAGAGCTAAATAATTCATCGGCTTGGGTATAGGGTAGCAATCTAGAAGGACTGCTCTATTTACTGTTAAACGGTAATCCCCACATAACCGCACGGACTTGTCAGGTTTTAATACAGGAACTACTGGGGCAGCCCACTTAGCGTGTGTGACTGGTTCGATAATTTTATCTTTGAGCAGCCTATCAATTTCTAAATCTACCTTCTCCCGCAGTGCATGCGCAATTCAACGAGCCTTACAAAATTTCGGAGTTACATTAGGATCAACCTCTATACAGACCTGATGGCCTTTTAGGTTGCCTACTTCAGGCCCCAAAACAGAAGAAAACTCCCTTAACAATGAGTCTATGTCAGACGGATAGGAGAGTGTATGCACATCTGCCTGACCCTTTGGCAAAATTTTGTCAATAGGCATTTTCAAAGCATCAATCCAATCACGGCTTAGTAGAGTAGGCCCTTGCTCATCCACCACTAAAAGAGTTAATGGATGAGACAAAGTTTCCTTTTTGAGTGTAACTGTGATGGATGCTTCTCCACAAATAGGTATTTGTATGTCCCCATATTTTTTTAGTATTGTTTTAGATGCATGTAGTTTAGGTGCATTTTTTAAAGTTTTGGACATGACAGTTCGGGCAGCACCTGTATCTAGATCTAGAGAAATTGTAATTCCATTTAGGCCTACCTCTACAATATATGGGCCTGTATTATCACCACTTTGCTGCTCATAAAATAGGTACTCCACTCCAATGTTCGAAGTATTTCCCTTTTGTAATTTACACTAGAAATGTTATAATTAGAATTTTCACCCCTTGTTTTCTTTGAGAAACAAACTTTAGTTATGTGGCCTATTTTACTAGTTTCGGCAAACTGCTTCTTTAAAAGGGCAGTCCTTCTTCCAATCGTGTTTTCCACACCCAGTACATGGCTTGGAAGGCTTTTCCTCCTGTTTAGCGTTTAAATTAGTAGGTTTAGTCGTATTTGCCGCATACCTTTTATTTGTCTGTCAAGTAGGCTCATTAGGTCTGCCAGGCCTAGAAGATTTAAAGCTATTTACGTGTTGGGCTTTACTACTGTGACTGCCAAAAGCTCTAACATCTTTAGCAGCTGCTTCTCTAGCCGCAGCTATTTCTACAGCCTGACTAAAAGTTAGGTCCTCTACAGCTAATAGGGCTCTCTGGATAGACTCCTCTTTGAGACCCATTACAAAGCTATCTCTTAGCATTTCGTCTAATTTGTCCCCAAATTTACAAGTACAGCTTTGGGCTTTTACTCCTGCAACAAACTCTGCAATGCTTTCATTCACCGTCTGATGCCTCGGATAAAATTTGAAACGTTCATAGATGAGAACTACTCGGGGTTTGTAGTGATCGGTTTGGGCCTGTACCAATTCATTATAAGTGCAAGTTTCCGGTGCTTTAAGAGCAACTAGGTCCATAACTAAGCCAAACATTTTAGGGCCTATTATAGTTAAAAAGGTAGGTACTTTCTTAGCATGAGGAATGGAATTTGCCTCGATAAACAATCTCATCCTAGTGGCATAAGCTTCGAAGTCCTCCCCAGACTCTTCGTAGGGGCTTATATGGCCAATGAACATGCTAGAACAAAACCGATTTAGGCCAAATAACGTGAAGTAGGTTACATTTGGTTTAAATTTGATCTAGTTACTCTCCAGTTAGGGCTGAATAGTAAATTGTATTAGAGTTCGGGCTGAGAAGGAATTAGTATTAGAGTTATGCCGGCGGGACCTAAGCTATAGTATGGTAGCTTACCCACACAACGCAACCAAATCGGACGACCCACTAGGCTACATCCAATTTTCCAAACAACCACTTTAACCCAATAAGCCAAATTAAATCCAATGAACCAAATTAAATCCAATGAACCAAATTTAATCCAATGAGCCAAATTGAATCCACTGAGCCAAATTGAATCCCATCCTCGTCGCCAAATGTAATAGCTTGGAGTTAGTGACCCCGCTAAGTTACTAGGTTTCTAAACAACATATAAAGGCACTTCCCGGTGCATTGAATTAGATATTCTTTAGGGCCTGCCATAGATTTCCTGCGTCCCACAAAGCAGTCTACTTAAACTCTCTAACTTTACTAATTTAGAAGCTATAGACATTACCCCTAACTATCATTATTTACTGACAACTTTCTACCCCATTTGTCACCTTAGAAACCACCAAATTAAACTTAACACCATCGATTTAGTCAGATATCAATAACCATGCTCTAGTCCAGCCAAAGCCAAACGAACAACCCGCGTTGCTCTGTTTATCCCTTCGTGTTGCCATTCAGGTTTTTTTTTAGTGATTTTTCCCTTTAGTAACTTTAGACTATATACATATATATATACACACACACGTCACCTCACAAACCTAAAAAAAACAACCTAACTTAACTTAGGCCCAGGGCCGCCGAGAGGGCAGGGAAGCCGGGATAAATCCCCGGGGCCTGGAAAAAAGGGGGATAAAATCTGAAAATATTAATAAAGCAATTGATTAAGCATAAAATATTATCTTCGGTCCACCAATGCCCAAGACCGACTGACAGATCTGGGAACCATTGTAATTGAAAGCCAGTTAGCCTGTACTTTAAATTTCATCAGAATCAGTTACCACTTTGCTCGAGAGAAAGCGAAGAAAGTACACTTCTAATTATGAAAATCTTGCAGTAAACAATTGTCTTGCCTGATTGGACTGGTACTGCATTTGTAAATTGTATGTTGATAGAATTAATATAATTGATTCGAAAAATAAAATAGTAATTTTCTTCTGAATTGCTTATTCATACTGTATGTTTTGAATAGTGACTTGGATATATAATCAGTTTGCTTATTATGTACACAAAAAACATTCAAATAAAATACTGAGTAAACAGGGAGGGCCCATATACCAATCCTTCCCCGGGACCGTGGCAGCTCTCGGCAGCTCTGCCTAGGCCTAACGCCGTGAGAACACTTTAGACAATCTAGAGACGAATGCAATACTCCGTGCTGCTGAAATATTTCAACAGCAGCTTCGTTATCATAAAACACCGCTTATTGACGTTGTAGTAGGAGAGGTCACAACCGATACACACAATAACCATGATGAATTTGGAGTTCAACGTCGTTTTCTTCCCCAAAAATGCATCTACACAATAGTACGCATGCGCAAAGAAACTCTCACAATCCTCCCACACATCACGTTGACAAATCATACGATTTCAATTGAGGTTAAGATTCGGTACTTTCGAAATTATTAAATTTTGGCGCCATTATTCACTTGTCAAACCATTTCGTCAAGTGTGAATGTAGGCATGTTATTATCATTAGCCAATCAGCGGCTGTCCTATTGTCACGTGACACCCCCACGCATGTCCGGCGCTGAAATTTGTATTCAACAGTTGCTTCAGATCACGATATTGCTGATGTCGCTATATTCGAGCTCACGGCGTGCTCAAGACCTCTTACGTGTCCTCAGTGTGGTAATGAAATTAATTATCGTGAAAATCAGCAGGTGTGGTATTGTAGCCACCGCCGGAAGATAGCGAAGGCGAAGGTCAACTGTATGTCTGGTTAGGTTAATTGAATGTCCGGTTAGGTCAACTGTATGCCCGGTTAGGTCAACTGTATGCCCGGTTAGGTTAATTGAATGCCCGGTTAGGTCAACTGTATGCCCTTGACAATTGGTGGTTGTTTTATTATTTTCGTTAATTTGAGTGAAAATACCACGACTGGTTCTAACCTAGGCCTAGATGACGACCCACTCGGACTGAGTTTCCGACGGTTAAATAGGAATTAGGGTTAGGGGATACTCTCTGTCCTTACACACCCTATTTAAAGAGATTCCTCTGCCGAGCGGTGCCCCCAATAGTACTGTGAGGTATTGAAAAACTCATGATCTTCACTTGCCCCACAAACACCTTTAAATGGGAGACCCAAAATGGGTGCACACACACACACACACACACACACACACATTTCTACATTACTGTACAGTCTTTACAGCCACACATACACTTTTCCTCCTAAGTATATATATTGTAATGTATATGCAGTGATGGGCATCAATACATGAAAATCGCTAAAGCGATACCAATACATCGATACATGAATAACATCTTAGGCGATACCGATACGCCGATACTTTCTAGATGTCTTAAGCGATACCGATACCGATACATACATCGCCGGTACATTTTTATAATTATTCATTTAATATGTAGTAATTTGTACGCACTAAGTAAAATCAACGACATTTTAATGGGTTTTATAGATGTAAATAAAAACAATTGCTTTATTCAATGAAAGTATGTTTTAATTTTGTAGGATACATGAATGACTGAAAATATTACACTAACAATTAAAAGTAATTACTATTACCCTTCAAAAATACCAGCTGGCTAAACATCTGGTCAGACAGTCTATTCCTTTTTGGAGCGTGAATGTGACCAGCCAAACTAAACAACCGTTCTACAGGAGCAGAGGATGGTAGTGGTGTGTCAATAGTGTGGTGGCCAATAGTGTTGCAACACCAATGAGCGTTTCTATATTATATGAGCGTTTCTATATTATGGTTAATTAATCTCAATAACACAAGTACAAACGTGTTTAAACGTTGCGCCGTTGTGTGACGTGACCAGTAGAGTAGTACTGTCATTAAATAAATATTTAATAATATTATTATTTATGTATATTCATAAATATAACTCAGTAGTGTCATATTATAACATCTATTTAAATATTTAAAAATTCTTATTAATGTATCGATGTATCGAAGTATCGGTTTTTTTCGATACATTTAAGAAAATTGACCTTAGCGATACCGATAAATCGATACTTTTGTCAAGTAGCTAAAGCGATACCAATACAAAAGTATCGATCGATACGTATCGGCAATACATGTATCTAGATACTGCCCACTGTGTATATGGATGTAAATTGTGACTTGGTCCGCAATTGATATGGACTCATTGGACTGTGACTTATTTTTGGTTGGCACGGTACTGGTATTGATGGGTACCATAATGAAATTGGCTGGATTCTTTGGATCTGATATATTTGCATGTCAGTTATAAATAGTCTAATAGATATAGTGTAACATATTTGTGGATAGTAGCCTATTATGACTTTGATCCTCTGGATCCAGAGATTCTATCTTTAGTTTTAAATTGATAATTAATTAGTTTTAAATTGATACTTAATTAGTTTTGTAAAAATTGGTTAGTGCCAATGTACAGGCAGTTTTTACATAGTGGAGCCACCTCGATGGGCTGAAGTGGCCCTAGTGTGCCCACTATAAAAATTTCTTGTTCTTATGAATTAACCAATATTTCTAACTAGGTTAGGTTACTTTTGCCGTGAATATTACTGACGAAAATAGTTTTTTCTGGTGTATTTAATGCCGTTTCAATTGATTCTGGCCTTTTTCGCCCACAATTTCCCTGCTCTTCAAAGCCTTGTGGAGCGGGGTTATCTCCATAACGGTGCATTTGCGGCAAAAATGAAGGTCAGATTCAATTGAAAGAGCATGAAATACACCAGAAAAACCTATTTTCGTCACCAGTTTGGGTGGATGTGTTCTACTGAATCTTTACCATTAACCTGTAGGCCTTTTAACAAGGATTGGGATAAGCATAGAATTTACAAGTAGAATTTTAGCCTCAAATGATACAGTAAAGATGCTGTGTAGCAAAGGAGTTGAGTTCATAGGTTTGTGGGACAATTTTAGGGAAAGGAGGAAGCTTTTCAGTAAGGATTAGTGAGGTATCAATTCCAAAATTTAGCTGATGCCGATTCTTTGCTACATTTTAAAAAATCACTTCCCTTCATAAATTTTACTAGTTTTCCTTAGCTCACTCCACAATATACAACACCAGAATTTGTAACTCATATAGCTACGTAGCTAAAATGATGTTGAAAAGTTTTATTACTCAGTAAAATGGTAAAATAATTTTATTTTAGTTTCCTAAATTGAATACCAATATTTAAATTAATTGTGTTTCTTTATGTTGAAGGTATTTTCTTTCTTCAATAATGTCAATAACAACAAACATTTTCATTAAAATTTCAAGTCCTTGGTGCCCAATTTGAATAAAAATAATGTATTTATAATTTGAGTTTATAAAATTATTAAAATACTTAAAATAGTCAACATAAGATGGTTTAATATATAAATTATAAAGTACAACTTAATATACAATTAGGTAATTATGTCGCAAATGACATGGCCTGAAGTTGAAATAAAAAATATATATTTTCTAGTGTATTTTGGTGTGCTCTGTTCAAATATAACCTTCATTTCCTGTGCAAATGTAAAGAAATAAGAATTTGTTTACATTATTTCGGAGTCATATCAGGAACGAAGTTTAGGTTATTAGTGGGGGTCAAGGGGGCCCCCTTGTTAGCGTTAGGTTTAGTTGGTTAAGAACAAGAAATTTTTATAGTGGGCACACTAGGGGCCACTTTGGCCCATCGAGGTGGCTCCACTATGTAAAAACTGCCTGTACATTGGCAACAACCAATTTTTACAAAACTATTTAATTATCAATTTAAAACTAAAGATAGAATCTCTGGATCCAGAGGATCAAAATCATAATAGGCTACTATCCACAAATATGTGACACTATATCTATTTAAACTGACATGCAAATATATCAGATCCAAAGAATCCAATCAATTTCATTACAGTACCCATCAATACCAGTACCATGCCAACCAAAAATAAGTCACGGTCCATATCAATTGTGGACCAAGTCACAATTTACAACCATATACATTACAATATATATACTTAGGAGGAAAAGTGTAGGTGTGGCTGTAAAGACTGTACAGTAATGTAGAAATGTGTGTGCTCCCATTTAAAGGTGTTTATGGGGCAAGTGAAGATCATGAGTTTTTCAATACCTCACAGTACTATGGAGTATGGGGGGCACTGCTCGGCAGAGGAATCTCTTTAAATGGGGTATGTAAGGACAGAGAGTATCTCCTAACCCAAGATGCTGCCTCCCTATATCCCACAACACTTGTGTTGAGCTGTGGGATCTATTGCCTAAATGCACATAATATATATGAAATAAACTAGTACCATTCATGCAGTAAAAATGGACTTAAACACTATCACCAAATGTCCCTTGCAGACATCAAACTATCCAACCTTCTTTTGAAATAATCAAGTATATCTGAAGTCACTACTACTTCTGTTAGACTGTTCCAAAACTTAATTACTTTGTTTGTAAAACTATGTTTTCTTAAATTTTTTCTCCATCTTGGCTTAAATAATTTCATACTATGACCTTTAGTCTGGTTATTGTGATCTTTAATGAAAAGAGAATCAAAATCTATCTTATCCAACCCTTTTATCATTTGATACACCTCTATCATATCACCCCTTAACCTCCTCCTTTTTAATGAGAACATGCTTAGATATGCCAGTCTTTCCTTATATGTCAATTGTCTTAGAGATGGGATCATTCTTGTTGCTCTTTTCTGTACTTTTTCCAGTTTTTCAATATCTTGCATCAAATAGGGACTATTAAATTGAATACAGTATTCGGGGAGGGGTCTCACATATGAAATGTATAGTTGCTTTATAATAATGGGTGATTTTTATTCAGTGTGTCTGCATGAGATTGAGTCTAGCATTTGCTTTATTTCTGATTTCCATACAGTGATTTGAGGGTTTAAGTTCATTAGTCACAGTGACACCCAAGTCTTTCTCTTTATCATCATTTTTAAATTCAAATTCCATTCATGTTGTATTCAAATTCTGGATTTTTTGGCCCAATATGCATAACCTTGCACTTATCAACATTAAATCTCATCTCCCACTTATCTGCCCAGGCTGTTACTCTAAGTCTGTTTTTTGTATTGTCATTGCTCCTGCTACTGACTTAACATTATGGCCTAATTTTGTATCATCAGCAAATTTTGAGGTTTACATGATAGGCCCTTCTCTAGATAATTTATATAGACAACAAAAAGCAGAGGTCCCAGCACAGACCCCTGTGGGACTCCGCTCAATACGGGTCTCCAAGTAGACTTATTTCCATTTAGATGAATTCTCTGTTTTCTGTTTCTCAGCCATTCTTCTATCCAGTCAGCTATATGACCTCTTATACCATGGGCTCTAACTTTTACCAACAATCTTGCATGAGGAACTGTATCAAATGCCTTTGCAAAATCTAAGTATACTGTATCTACTGGCTCTTTATTGTCCAAATGCACTAGGACTCCATCATAAAATTCAATCAAGACAGGACCTTCCATTTTGAAAGCCATGCTGGCTATCATTTATAAGGTTGCACTCTTCAAGGAACTCAGTAACTTTCCCTCTAATGATACTTTTAAGTAATTTGCAAATAATGGAGGTGAGGCTGATGGGTCTAGTTTTTTGCCAAGTTTCTATTTCCTTTTTTAAAGATTGGAGCCACATTTGCTTTCTTCCAATCCTCTGGAATTTCAGTACATATCAATGATTTATTAAAAATAATTTCTAGTGCCTGTGCTATACTCTTTTTGGCAGCTTTTATGACTATTGGATGCATTTCATCTGGCCCTGGAGATTTTTCCATTTTTAATTTATCTATTGCTTTTAGGATATCTAGTTTTGTTACCCTTAATTAATTTATTTCTCTATCTTGTCCTGGTAGTATAAGATCAGGAATATTATTTAAATTTTCATTTGTGAATACTGATGAGAAGTATTTGTTTAGTTTTTCAGTTATTTCAAGATCATCATCTATAGTTTTATCATCTATATGGAGGGGGCCAGTTTTCTATTTCACTCTACTTTTCAAATTGAAGTGACTGAAAAACTTCTTAGGAATAGACATAGCAGCTATCTAGCCAAAAGTAGAGAACCAGTGTTTTTTTTTTTTTTTTTTTACAAATGCACAGAGTCTTAGAAATAAGAAAAATTAATTAATTAGTTATATGATATAGTCTGTATTAAAGTGAGGCTTGGATTAGTGATGCAGTATTCAATGACACTAGAGCAGAGTACAAGTTAAATAGTTATAGCTACCATGTATATTTATCAGGGAATGGACAGGCAGGGGGGACTTGTTTGGTCTTGTACATTAAGAATGATTTAACCAGTTCAGAATGATGGTATTAAATTAGACAACAGGGTAAAATCAATTTGGGTTGATATTTGTGTATCAAGTAAAGAGTGTATTTGGATATGTGCATTTTACAGACCTCCAAACCAAACGAGAGAAGTTGATGATAGTATGGTTCAGGAAATAAATAAAGGTTGTAGTGCTAGAACATTAATTATGGGAGATTCCAACCTATCTCATATAGACTGCTGGAGCCTTTTAGAAGGAAATAATAGGGAAGGTAACTTCATTGAGTGCTGTAATGATAGCTTTCAAACGTAATTTGTAGACAAACCAACTAGGGATCACGCAATCTTTGATTTGGTTCTATCCAAAGATTATGAGCTTATTAGGGAATTTTCAGTAGGAAAGGCATTAGGGAATAGTGACCATTTGATCATACGTTTTGAGATAGAATTAAATAGGGATCTGTCAACAATGACCATCTAGTTCCTTGCTTCTCAAAAGGTGACTATAATAAATTTAGGGAGTTGTTAGGTTCAGTAAAGTGGGATAATGAATTTGCCCATGAAAATGCTATCGAGATGTGGTCTAGATTCAAAGAAATTTTAGAGGATGTATATACAATGTAGATGTATTCCTTTCAGAATTGTTAGGAATAACAAGATTAGGAAACATTTGTGGTGGAATAGGGCAATAGCTAAAAATTTTAAAAATAAAAAGAGTGCATTCAGAGAATTAAAAGCAGTAGGCTAATAGCCTTGTGGATTTGGATAATTATAGGCAGTTAATAAATAAGCTAAATAGCTTGAATAGGAAGAGCAAAAGCATAGTGAAATAAATCTAGCTAGAAATAGCAGTAAATATCCAAAGAAATTCTTTAGTTTTTACAAATATAATGATAAAAAGCATAATAGGATCACCCCAACAGAACATGATAAAAGGATATTTGAAAATGATCAAGATATTGTTGGTAATTTTTATGATTATTTTCGGTTTTTGTACTGAAGAAAATTTGCATAACTTTGATTTTAATTCTTTAGATTCTGTAAACTCGGGCATTCATATAAGGAAGGATGATGTTAGGCAAGTGATTAATACAATAAAGTCAAATAAAGTTGCTATACCTGATAATATATTATGCTACAATTCTCAGAAAAGAGGAGGATAGCTTATCTGAAGCACTAACTATTTTGTTTGCTAGGTCTATTAATTATGCAGAGGTACCAGATGAATAAAAAAAGTAAATGTAGTACCCATTTACAAAAAAGGTAGGAAATTATAGACCTGTTACTTTAACATATTTGGTAGGAAAGATACTAGAAGGAATTATAAAGAATAATAATCAAAATTATTTGGAAATTTTCAATCTTATTTCAAGTTCACATGGATTTAGATCAGGAAGGTCCTGTTTGTTTAATCTCTTAGACTTTTTAGAGTTTGTAACTGAACAGGTAGATAATGGAAGTGATGTAGATGTTTTGGATTTTAGTAAGGCATTTGACAAGGTTCCACATAGGAGATTTTAGCTATATAAATTAAAAGCTCATGAGATATTGGGGGTCACTTATTGGGACTTAATTGGGGAAAAAATGGTTAGAAGACAGAACAGAGAGTAATTCTAAATGGCCATGAATGGGTGGCAGAAAATGAAAAGTGGGGTCTCACAAGGATCAGCGTTAGGTCCATTACTCCTTACTTTGTATGTAAATGATTTAGAGAGGGGAGTAAGTAATACAGTAGTTTCTAAATTTGCGGATGATACAAAAGTAGTTGCACCAGCTGCAAGTATATATATAGAAAATTCTTATAAACTACAAAAATATCTTCGTAGATTAGTTGCCTGGACAAGTAAATGGCACAGGGGTGTAGTGCTGCGGGAGCACACAGGACTGCCACTCCTGCACCTCTATTCATCCAAATTTTATTTATTTATTTTTTTAGTTAATACTTGGAAGTTGGGAACAAACAGACTGAGATGAAAGCACTGGCTTCTAATTGTGATTTGAAATTTTTAATATTCCAAGTCTAAGTGAATTATTATTATTATTATTATATTCCTTAGAGCTCCTGCACCTTAAAATTTGCTACTACATTCCAGAAATGGCAGATGGAATTCAATGTTCAAAAATGCATTCATCCATTTTGGTAGAAGTAATGAAAACTTTAATTATGAGATGTGAGGAAAGTGGTTAGAAATTGTTAGACAGGAAAAAGACCTTTGCATTATAGTTAGTAGTGCTTAGAGGCTAGAAATAAGGCAAATAAAATGCTAGGTATTATTAAGAGGAATGTTAGTTATAAGAATAAGGAAGTCATCTATAAATTATATAATTTACTTATGTTAGGCCTCACTTAGAATACTGCATTCAAACTTGGTCCCCCTCACTTTCAGACATGTCAACTCTCACAGATTTTAAGTATTTTACGGTCTCATTATTATTATTATAATAATAATTATTATTATTAATAATAAAATCGGGGAGAATGTCTCAAACTCCCTTATGTAGGATATGTTTCCAGTTATCAAAATCAGGCACATTGAGAAATCTCATGGATTTTCATACTTCAATGCTGATGTCTCTGCCCCATAGACATGATATGCTTGAAGGTGTAAAACGTAAGGCAACCAAGCTTATCCCAAACCTAAGAAGATTTGAATAGGCTGCAGAGAAAGATTAAAGGAACTGCGTATGTTTAGTTTTGAGAGGCGTTGTTTGAGGGGAGATGCAATACAAATGTTTAAAATATTTTTTGGGTTGGACAATTTATGATAGATGTAGCTAATTTTTTCTTATGAGAGTCTGATGAAAAACAAAGGCATAATAAGAAAATTAGAAAACAGACTTGTAGACTGGATCTACGAAAATACTTTTTCAGTCAGAGTAGTATATTTTTGGAATGATTTGCCATATGATTGAATTTAATTGAATAACTTTTATTAATTAATATTCAATTCTTCAATTTTGAATTGAATATTAATTAATAAAAGTTGAATATCAATTAATAATAAAATAAATACAGTGGTCTTACAATTCACAATGATAAATGAATGATGTGGTAAATAGTAGCTCGTTAGTTTTAAGAAAAATTTGGATGCTGTCATGAATGAAAAAGACAGTTTGTAGATTGTAAATAGTGTACAGTATGTTCTTAATGTAAATTATGTAGGCTATTTTGGTAGCTCTGTAAATAGTTGTATCTTAATTAGCTGACTTGCGATTGGCAGTTTGCGCAATTTTATTATGATGAAATATAGTTCATGACTCGGATAACCTTGATTGGCCCAAATGGCTTCATATTTTCCAAATGAAATGTAAATATCAACCCAAAGTGGTAGCATACAAGAGACAAATTTGCCTGGTACACCGGAAACATATGTAAAAAGGGAAACCTTTAAAAAATAAAAGTATGCCTATTTTTGCAAAACTCAAAATTATAGCTGTTGGGAACACTGAAATTTGAAATAATAAAGAAATTAGTAAAAAATTAAACATGATAAATTTTGCTTAAGAAAATCTTATGAACTTTTGTTCCATGTAATGTCATTTCATATATCTCTAGATAATGGTGCGAGTTTATTACTATCATTATTAATTTATTATGCAATAATTGGAACATTGAACAGTAGCCTACTGGAGGTTTTGGACATTACTACCTTAAATTTGCTACAATGAAAAAAATTTAGCTATGACTATATCATTGATTTTTTTCTTCAACTTGTTCTTGTGAAGCTTTGCTTTTTTACTTTCTTACACTGGTGAAACTGAATGTTCAGCAAAAATGTAATGATGGGGTTGTTTGACCTCCTTCACAACATCTAAGTTCATATGATGGATGAGACCTAAAGATTTACGTGGTGTCCCAACCACGAGTCCTACATAATCTGGACGCAGAGGATGGTCTCCCATCCAACTACTACCCAGACCCAACGTCGCTTAACTTCGCTGATCGACGGGAAGTGGTGTTACGACACTGGTCCCTTTAGATATATATGTCTGTGTTATATGTTGGACTCGGCTGTCCCCTCTCCACCCTACCTTCCACCAGTTGGGGTACCTTAACTATCACTGCGGCGTTGCCACATGTACGGAGTCGCCTGTAAGGTGAAGAACATTACATATGCGGACAACTGTATCAAATCTTACAGAAATATAATTTTATACCAATGACCTCAGTTTTGAGATCCTATAGCAGCATTGAAACTCTAAAATAACGTGTTACTTTACTATAATTTTGAACTTTTCCATTGAGAAAGAGATGGGATGGTACTTAGTGCTAGTGGTATACCGATTAATCGGCATTGGCACCGGCAAAATTGGCCATTTTGGGGGCATCAACATTGGCCAAATTTAGCTGATTCTCTCACTAATTCTTTGAAATTTTCAAATTTTCATTACTAAACAAAATCTATATTCATATAAAATTGAACAGACTAAAAACAGTATTTATGGTAATTTATACTCGTTTCAAAGTGTAATTACTGTATATAAAAATATTTTACATCTACAAAAAAGGCGAAGCTTAATAAGTTAAGTTGTCCATAAATTTACATTTTCTCTAACTAGCTAATCTCTAAATATTATAAACTATTGTAATCTCCAACTCTGTAGTAATTAATTCTATATAAGTTGTACTTTATAATTTATATATTAAACAATCTTATTATGTTGACTTTAAGTATTTTAATAATTTTATAAACCCAAATTATACGAGGGACAGTACGAAAGTAATGCCTCTTCCCTGTATTTACGAATTGAAAAATAAGAGGCATTACTTTCATACCGACCCTCGTAGCTTATCCATTTTTTTTTTATTCAAATTGGCCAACAGGGCCTTGAAATTTGAATGAAAAATTTTGTTGTGGGTGAAATTGTTGAAGAAAGAAAATATCTTCAACATGAGAAAACCAATTACTTTAAATATTGGTATTCAATCTAGGAAACTAAAATAAAATTATTTTATCATTTTACTGAGTAATAAAACTTTTTAACATCCTTTTAGCTATGGTATATGTCTGAGTAACAAATTCTGGTGCTGTATATTGTGGAGTGAGCTAAGGAAAACTATTTAAACAAATTTGAAATGTAAAAATATAAAAATTGAAAGTTTTCACATTATATTAGTGAAATTTATGAAGGGAACTGATTTTTTTAAATATAGGCAAAGAATCGGCATTGGCTAAATTTTGGAATCGGTACATCACTAGCCTGGCATACAGTTGTGTGATTTATTAAAGGAACCAAATAACATTTGTTTAATTCACTTGCACTCTTTATCCACCATTTATCCACCACCATTGGTTGACACTTAATCTCTCTCTCTCAGATTGAAAGTAGAGTTTAAGGTAAAAGGGCATTATGCATATTTTGTAAGCTTTCGATTATTCTGGAGTGTGATAGGTGTAAGTCTGCTTTGGGACATATCTGCTCTGCAGAATTTGGTACAGTTTGCCCTGAAACTAAAGTGTGAGAACCATACTGCACTAAGATTGGGTCGATGGAGTCGGACATTGAAAAGTCTATTCCAATTGTGAAATTTTGCATTATAAGTGGAGGATCACTGCTGGCCTTTGGGCAAAGCAAGTAAAGCGGCTGCTTTGGGCCCCGCAAATATATGAGTACAGTATTAAAAAATATTTTGGTTTTGAATGGTAAATTAAATACGCTTGTCAAACTCTTTATGTACAGTAGTTAGTATTCATAGACAATAGTATTTTGTATTAATTATATATTTTGTTATATTTCAGATATCGACTGACAGTGATGACGACGATTCGAACAACAGAGAACATCACTCAAAGTTTGGCTTCATGTACATGTTCACAAAGATGTCCAAGACAGACCTACGTAAGCACAGCAAAGATCTCGAACTTGAACTGACTGATGGAGAAGACCGCAACATTGATGGATTCAAGCTTGCTGAGGAAATGGAAGCCTTGAAACCAATTCTTCCAGAAGATATACAAAGTGATCCACTGAAGATATTGGGCTTCATCACTTTGAACAATCGTTCTATGGATTTCCCGAATTTCACGACTGCATTGCGAATACTACTGACTATTCCAGTTACTGTTGCATCTGGGGAAAGAAGTTTCTCAAAGTTGAAATTAATAAAAACGTATTTATGGTCGACGATGCTGCAGGATCGACTCAGTAATCTGACGATCCTCCATTGAAAACGACATTGCGAAAAACTGTAACTATACGGACGTCATTGTCGAATTTGCCACTATGAAAGCCAGAAAGGTTTCCTTGTGATCACATCCAAAATAAATTATATTTGTTGTTGAATCATTGTTCTTTTCTTTCAGTAAGCATGCATTCACTATGGGTAAGTAACTTTAACCTTAGGGCCCCACTTTAAAAATCTCGAATTGGGCCTCGCATTTGCTAGGGCCGGCCCTGTGGAGGATATACCACCAATATGTTGCATCGCACTGCTGTGTGAATATCCTTAGTTGATATGTAACTACTACTTAACAGCAGAAAATCTAATAGGCCTACTTGCTGTAATGCCAGTTAGCAAAATCAGACACTGTACAGGGTGTTCAAAAGTCCCATCACCCCATACAAAATGTACATATTGTAATACCAATTTTTTTTTGTGATTAATTGTATTTATATGTGGTAAGTGTAATTTAAGAAACAAGTCACTAGCAACAATTACTTTAATTACAGTAAATACTAGGGATGTACCGATATATCGGTATCGGTGTCATCGATAGGTTTTTATGGTATCGGTAGCCTACCTGTTGTAATGTCAGTTAGCAAAATCAGACACTGTACAGGGTGTTCGAAAAGTCCCATCATTCCCTACAAAATGTACTTATTCTACAGATCTACAGAAGCTAAGGCAAACAAAGACCCTAAGATCCACTCTAAGTTAGCCCGAGAGAAAGAGGAAGGGGGGTTATTTTATTTTTGTGATTAATTCGTAGGTGTAATTTAAGAAACAAGTCGCTAACAACATTACTTTAATTACAGTAAATACTAGGGATGTACCGATATATCGGTAGATTTTTGGGTATCGGTATCGGCCGATATTTCAAAGTACGATTTTTCCAAATTATGATTAATAGACTATTTAGAGCATGGGTCTGGGAACTTTTTTGGGTATTACCCAAAAATCTATTTGAGTGAAATGAAATTACCCCAGACTTCAAAGTAAACAAAACAAGCCACTTGCTCTTAAAATTGTTGCATATGGTGTTCTCTCATACCGCACCCATTACCCCAAAAAATTTTTAATTTACCCCTGTTCCCTACCACTGATTTAGAGGATGAAATTTCTATTTTATTGTTTTATCACTTCACATAACTCGTTATTTTTTTCACAAGGTTAAGTTCTCATGTAAAAACACTTGGTCAAATGTTAAAAACACAGTTACTAAGCCCAATATAAGCCCGCAGTCCAATTGTATAACAACAAAACTATGATATTTAGTGCAGTGTTGCCATCTTTAATGAAAAGGATTATTGCTTTGTTGCCAAATTTTCAACACAGAAAATAAATTATGAATGTTACAAAAATATGACAAACTAATAAACCCAAGCTGAATATCTGTATCGGTTATCGGCCGATACTGTTTTTAATTGTCGGTATCGGTTATCGGCTAAAAAGCTATATCGGTACATCCCTAGTAAATACAGTTACTAATTACAGTTCATGCCGAGATCTTTTGTCATGTGATCTTTCATTGTGGACATGGGGAATGCAAGTTCTTGTGATCGTTTCCGAAGTGATTTTTTCGTTTTTTCGGTGAACGAGCCACTGATGCAATCACACCTTCACATTGTTCTGCTCGCGTTGTTGGTTTTGTCCTTGATGGAGCCAGTTTCAAACAGATCTTGCTTCCAGCGTAATACCATCTTGTTTGGTGGTGCAGCCTTATTGAATCTTGTGTTGAAATCATTCTGGATATCATGCATCATTTTGCCAGTATGTGACCTTTCGTGAGCTCCTGTGCTCATCACTCTCCTTTCCTCCAGAGTGTAAGTGGACTAATAAACCCAAGCTGAATATCTGTATCGGTTATCGGCCGATACTGTTTTTAATTGTCGGTATCGGTTATCGGCTAAAAAGCTATATCGGTACATCCCTAGTAAATACAGTTACTAATTACAGTTCATGCCGAGATCTTTTGTCATGTGATCTTTCATTGTGGACATGGGGAATGCAAGTTCTTGTGATCGTTTCCGAAGTGATTTTTTCGTTTTTTTCGGTGAACGAGCCACTGATGCAATCACACCTTCACATTGTTCTGCTCGCGTTGTTGGTTTGTCCTTGATGGAGCCAGTTTCAAACGATCTTGCTTCCAGCGTAATACCATCTTGTTTGGTGGTGCAGCCTTATTGAATCTTGTGTTGAAATCATTCTGGATATCATGCATCATTTTGCCAGTATGTGACCTTTCGTGAGCTCCTGTGCTCATCACTCTCCTTTCCTCCAGAGTGTAAGTGGACTGGTCTGCCATTGTTCACACAACTCTAATACCTGGAAAAGGAAAAAATGTCAATGAATCACATATAAAATTCAATTAATCACACAAAAATAAAATTGGTATTACAAATATTACATTTTGTAGGGGGTGACGGGACTTTTTGAACATGCTGTACAAGATTTGAAAGTAGAGATCCTGTAGCTACTGATGAACTTTCACTGTTTTGTTCATTGTGGATTAAGTTCATACAGTATGTAGACCTACAGTGCAACTGCACATTAGTTTTGTATGAAGACCTCTCGCAGCATGGAGAAAAAATCTTAGAATGTCACATCGGTGTTTGTAAATTAAGAGATTAAGGCAAAGTTCCAGAATCCAGATGCAGTTTGAAGCCTATAATAGCTTAGTAGCTCTCGTATGTTAGGTTAGAAAAGGTTAATAAGGGTTAGGTTGGTAGACTAATTATGGGCTCTGTCTCTGAACTGTATCTGGATTTTGGAATTATACTGAGATTAAATTCCGAAACTGATCATCAGAAGTTTAATTTAATTAACAGTAATTCACTAAACAGGATTAATCGGTTATGGAGCTTATGTGAACATTTTAAAATGTTTAATCAAGACATATGTCATGGCCATGTCTTTCAAATTTAAGTGAATAGCAAATTTCTATAGAGGACTATCTTCGATTGGAAATAGGGTTACATGGAGTGATAGGTTAAAGACTCAGTGGTGGGCACGCGCAACGATTTTTGTAGCGCCGCAACCGCAACCGCAACTCTGCTGAAATAGTTGCGCCGCACGCGCAAGCGCAACCCTTTTCAAAAAGTTGCGCCGCAAGCGCAAGCGCAACCAAAAATGTTGCGCCGCAACTTTTTGCGGCGCAACTGCCCACCTTTGGAACTTAAAGTAATATTAATACATTATGCACAAATGTATTTTGGGTTCTCCAAATAACCTATATACTGTAGACCAGTGGTTCCCAAACTTTTCACCACAAAGGACCCCTTTTATTTTTATATTTTTCCCACGGACCCCATGTTTTTGAAAGATTCCATCTACCAAACAAACTGTTTTTATTAACTAATAATTAACTCGTTTTCTCATTTTTCACTATCAAATAAAGGACATATAAGTGAGTAGGCCCTATGCAATTAAAATACAGCGTATTAAAAAAGTATTAATAATTCCAGCCAAGAGCAAGGAAACTTGAAATTTTAGCCTGAGTGCCCTTATCGTGGATAAATGTACGATTTCCATTGGAGCTCTCGAAAATTGAAAGCTCACAGACCCCAGTACTACCTTCGGGGACCCCAGGTTGGGAACCACTGCTGTAGACAGTAAATAGTCTGTGTGGTACATTTCGGATTCTATAAATTGCTTAGATCTTCTGGAAGATTATTGGGTAATAATCTACTTAAGCTCCCGTTTCTCCGATTTTCATAAATTATACGTCGGTAGCTTTGTTTCTTCATAAGGAATGCGATTTAGACAGTCTCTAGTAAGGGAAATGCTTCAAAACCTAACCTAATATAACCTAGCATTTTGAAGCACAGCTCGCCTTGCTATAATGCCAACTGTTTTGAGACAACTATTCAGACCCTGAGGAAAAGTTGCATGCGTTCCTCATTGCAGCAGGCCAGCTCTACCCACCACACTAATTGTGGAAATGTATGTACGGCTTTTGTTGGGTAGGTTAGGTTAGGTTGTCTCAAAACAGTTGGCATTATAGCAAGGCAAGCTGTGCTTCAAAATGCTAGGTTAGGTTAGATTTTGAAGCATTTCCCTTACTAGAGACTGTCTAAATCGCATTCCTAATGAAGAAACGAAGCTACCGATGTATAATTTGTGAAAATCGGAGAAACGGGAGCTTAAGTAGATTATTACCAATTATTGTATAAAGTTGTAGCCCAGCCCTAATCTATCCTAACCAAGTGTTTTGGATCTTTTACATAGGCCTATGTTTCAGTATTAAGTTAGTTAGTCTAGTACAAGCGGTAGCTCGCGACTGTTGTACAACTTGGCCCTCCGGGAACAAGTGGCTAAGTGACAAAAGTGAAAAAAACGCCATTACCCCGACACACAAAAGTAGAAAACGCCATTACCCCCACACACAAAAGTAGAAAACGCCATTACCCCCACACAAAAGTAGAAAACGCCATTACCCCCACACACAAAAGTAGAAAACGCCATTACCCCCACACACAAAGTAGAAAACGCCATTACCCCCACACACAAAAGTAGAAAACGCCATTACCCCCACACACAAAAGTAGAAAACGCCATTACCCCCACACACAAAAGTAGAAAACGCCATTACCCCCACACACAAAAGTAGAAAACGCCATTACCCCCACACAAAGTAGAAAACGCCATTACCCCCACACACAAAAGTAGAAAACGCCATTACCCCCACACACAAAAGTAGAAAACGCCATTACCCCCACACACAAAAGTAGAAAACGCCATTACCCCCACACACAAAAGTAGAAAACGCCATTACCCCCACACACAAAAGTAGAAAACGCCATTACCCCCACACACAAAAGTAGAAAACGCCATTACCCCCACACACAAAAGTAGAAAACGCCATTACCCCACACACAAAAGTAGAAAACGCCATTACCCCCACCACAAAAGTAGAAAATGCCATTACCCCCACACACAAAAGTAGAAAATGCCATTACCCCCACACAAAAGTAGAAAACGCCATTACCCACACACACAAAAGTAGAAAACGCCATTACCCCCACACACAAAAGTAGAAAACGCCATTACCCCCACACACAAAAGTAGAAAACGCCATTACCCCCACACACAAAAGTAGAAAATGCCATTACCCCCACACACAAAAGTAGAAAACGCCATTACCCCACACACAAGTAGAAAACGCCATTACCCCCACACACAAGTAGAAAACGCCATTACCCCCACACACAAGTAGAAAACGCCATTACCCCCACACACAAGTAGAAAACGCCATTACCCCCACACACAAGTAGAAAACGCCATTACCCCCTGTCCCCCTCCCCCAATTACCCCACCCCCTCGCGACTGTTGTACAACTTGGCTCTCCGGGTGGGTAGCAGTATATGTAGGAAGAAGTGGCTAAGCTACAAAATTAAAAAAAAACGCCATTGCCTCCATTACCCCACCCCCCTCCCCCACTACCCCCAGGTGGGTAGCCTGTGCACAGTTCAGAAGAAAGTGGACAGACACACAGACACATTTTAGCTCAATAGTATATAGGATGTGTATTGTAATCATAGATTAACATGCAGTAATAACCTACTAATGATACTCTTGCATAAAGAAAATGCTGGCTAATATATTTATTTAATGATAAATCTATATAATATAATAAGAGAGCTGTCCGTCTGTCCGTCTGTCCGTCTGTCCGTCACACTTTCAGAAATTGTATTACGGGCGGCAATGTGAAGCTCAAGATTTTCATGACTGTGTTCTTTTTTGTAGTTTAGCAATGGGGGAAGGGTGGGGGTAATGGGGGAGGGGGTTAGCCCCCAAGTTGTATGAATGGGGGTGAGGAGGTTTTGGGAGATACCAGATTCAGAAATGTTGACACAATGTGAAGCTCAAAATTTTCACGGCTGGGTTCTTTTTTTGTAGTTTAGCCTGTCTAACCGTCAGTGAAGCGGCGGGAACTGTACTAGTTTGTATAAAAATGTAAACTTCAGTTAACATAAAAATTTCAGACCCCAAGGATGGCAAAGATATGGTATGGACTGTAAGATTACAGAAGTATATAGAAACTAGAAATGAATGTTAGTAGAGAAATAGGTTTTTCATTCCAGTTTGTAAAAGTTAAAACACCTTAATCGCTTAAATTAAATTACCATTAGGGTTGCCAGGTCTCCAGAAATTGAGCTTTGTAAAAATGTCATTAAAAGTAGAATTTGCCTCTTTTACAGATTTTGACAAGATAATTATTATTCTAAAAAATGAGGATGTTTATATATCGGTTTAGCTACATAAACAAATAATGATGAGCTTTGTAGGTAAAATCTCCAGATTTGGAAACCATCTGATCTGGCAACCCTAATTACCGTACAACATGAAGTCAAGCCCAAGTAAAATAAATGTCAATAGCTATACTTCATGCAAAAAGAAATTTGGTAAATTCCTAGTTTAGCAGAGTCAATTTACCATTAGTCTTTAATAAACAAAATGTTAGGTTAGGTTAGCCTAACCTAACCAAACCTAACTTTCATTTTAAAGACTAAATGGTAAATTGACTACACTGAACTAGGAATTTACCAAAATGTAAAGAATGCTATAAATTGACTTTTAAATTCTTTTTAAGCAGTAATTCAATTAACAGGATTAATCGGTTATAGAACTTATGTGAACAGTTTAAAACGTTTAATCAAGACAGATATGTTATGGCCATGTCTTTACACTGCTTCCCTTAATATCAGTGAAGTTAAGTAACGTGTTCAGGAGTTGCATGAGTAACTGTCCTTTGTGCTGAAATGATGATGTAGCAACCTGCGGTTCACACCACATA
This sequence comes from Bathynomus jamesi, assembly GCA_023014485.1. Classification (NCBI taxonomy): domain Eukaryota; kingdom Metazoa; phylum Arthropoda; class Malacostraca; order Isopoda; family Cirolanidae; genus Bathynomus; species Bathynomus jamesi. Next base: position 239,802 of record JAJOZX010004392.1, on the reverse strand, counting down.
AACTGTCGAGCTCCTCTTGTTATATGATGCTGTTTGTTAGTACAAAAGCTAAATCATGCATTTAGGCTAACAACAGTAGTTTGATCAAGATCTTGTTAGCATTTTATGATTGTCACCTAATAGGTGTATCCAATTAGTTAACTCATTACAGTGTTTGCTGAGTAAATTATTGGCCAGTATACTGGTCTTTTTCTATATTTTATAAATCCAAAGTGGAGTTAAATGGAGATCTGTAGATCCTAATTTGTTGCTAAATTAACTTTGATTGACCTAATCAGGATTTCTGCCTAGAAAATAGGCTACATAGATGTAGATTTTTCTTTTGTGAAAGGATGGGAACAAAACAAAAACACTTCTCAATACCAGTGGACACTGGACAGTTAGGAAAACTAAAAACAATTTTTGAGTTGTCCTGTTTTCACAAGGATAAATTAAAATAGTTTGGCTGAAAGCCCTATAGTAGTTTGGCCTAACCTATGAAAATATGATTTTGTTATCTTATATAAGGGCATATAAATTACATATTTATGTACCAGTGGTTCCAGTAATTGGGATACACTAAGCCACACCTATCTTATGGCTCAATGGATCCCAACAATTGGAACCAGTGGTACCATATAAAAAAAGAACTTGACACAAAATTTATAGAATTTAATTTTAATTACGGTACTTAATTAAAATGAATTCCTTTGAAGTTTTACTTCTATAAATTAACTATAAATTTAAAGTTTTCTGCTAATGTAGTATGTTGGGGTGAGAAGCATACATAAAAGTAAACCACAATTTATATTAAATATTGTACCATAAAGTCACTGTTATATGAAATTTACTCCACTTTATTGTATCATTCAGGTTAGACAATTTAAGAATAATCAACAGGTATGTACCAGACATGGGGTCATTACAAGGTTTATCATTATCATTACCAGAAATTTTTCATTATCATTACCATTACAGCATCTTTGTTTCATTACCATTACAGCATCTTTGTTTCATTATCATTACATTATCATTACAAGCCCTTCATTATCATTGTAATGATCATTACAATACTGAATATACAGTACCGAATAAGCGCTCCACCAGTGCACTGGAGGCAGGGATGCAAAGATGCTTGGCAGCAAGAACAGATACATCAGGATACAGATGTGCATTGTCCCTCCACCATGTCAGGGGATTGCAATCCTCATCAATGCAGGGCTGGTCAAGGTAGCTGTCCACCTGGCTGACAATAGGGTTCTGAGAAGCTGTAGAGGGAGCTGGAGCAGCCATAAAATTGAACAACTTGCACCGCTTTGGTGCTGGCTGGGACGGGGAGGAATCAGAAGCTGCATATATATATAATATATATATATATATATATATATATATATCATGTTGAAATTATTGTAATGAAAATGTAATGCGTAATGATTCATTACAGACCTTTCATTACCATTATCATTACCATTATTACCTCGAAATTTCTTCCATTATCATTACAAGAGATTTGTAATTAATTATAATTAATTCCCATTACAATGATAATGACCCCATGTCTGGTATGTACACAGATTTTGACCTTAAGAAAAGTAAGAGTAATTTTACTATATATGATTAATTTTTATACTTCACTGAAATTGAGAGCTAGTCTTACATTTTAGCTAAGTTTGTTTCATAGTTAAGACCTTTGACTGTGAACTTAACTATGTAGGTATGAGAGAGAGTTTTTTTTTTAATTTAAAATGTAGAACATTTTAAATAGGCCCTAGGCTTAAAAAAAGTTTGTACAAAAGTCTTTTAAATTAACTAGTTTGTCTGCTCTGCAGCCAGAGCACTGGGAGTTTAATTTAAGGGAAGCTACTTGGGGATACAATGTAGGATTGTCAGTAGTTTTTAAGAAAATCATGATACCTGAAGCGTAGGTTCATAGTTTTGCAATGTGCATTTGTGCTTTATGTATTGTGTATAAATGTTTCAACAATGTCATGTCACCTCCGTATGAGCTGTTCTCAGTAGCTATATGAATACATTTAATTACAGTTTATGCACTTAACTAATTTTATATATTCCACTTGTTTATGTACTAAGTCTAAATATATTTTCTATATATTCATTTATCTTACATTTTTATGCTGATTCACAGTGCTAATTATTTCAAATTAAAACAAACTACAGTACAAAATTCTTGGTGAAGTAATTATAGTGTTCTAATTCTTAAAATCTTGTCTTAAACTAGAAAGAAGAGCAAATACTGCTTTGGTATTCATGCTGGAGCAGTGGTTCTCATACTAGGGGGTCGCGACCCCAATTGATTGCTGAGCAATTTCCTTGGGGATACCAGGACTTACAATACTACACTAAAAATTAAATTTTCTCTGAAAAATATTAAAAAATTATTTGCTCCTTCATTGATGAATTCCAACATTTAAAAGGGTATTTTTTATTTGTTCATTCATTAACACTCCCCAATTGAGTGTTAAATAGGGCCTATATAAAGTTTTACATTTTAATCACATTCAAAGTACTTTTATCTTTGATTTAGCTAAGCTAAATTTTGGGTGATAGAGTTGTGGACATTGGAATCATTGTGAAAATGCGTTACACACATTAAAAGGGTGAACCATTAATCTAGAGGTAGCACAATAATAATTAATTCAGCTTTGCTTGATCCAGACATCCTTCCTGAAGCACCGGCAAAGGACGATAATTGCTACATAAGGAATTTGAAGTGGAATTAATGTAGGATAGAGAAATAAAAACTAGTATGTATTGGTAGAGCACTTACCAAATATAGTAAGCTTACCTGATTTAGTATTTAGAAACTGTATTTCTGTCCAGCTTTTTACTTATTTTTTAAAGTGCTAATTATAAAGTAAATAGTAAATGTTGAAATATATCCTGTAGAGACAGGCGACAAGAGAATAGGATTAATTCAATATCTGTATTCTATAAGTGATTTGTGTGTGAAATAAAGTAAGCTATGAATTCCTCACATTTCTTTATTTCTTTAATTGTATGACAGGAATACATTTAAATTACAAGATTTCTTTAAAAAAAAGGTGGAGAGAGAGAGTGAGTGTGCATCAAAAAAATGTTTGGCATACATTCACTGTGATGTGATTCACCCCTTCAAAAATATATATTCTTTGCCTAGCTACTGTAGCTAGTTGTTTAAGAATCAGTTTGGTATTTTATAGTTAAACTTGTTCATATTGTTATTACTGATACATTTAATGATGAAGGCCATGGCTCTGACCAGTAATCAACCATTGACTGTTCCAGTTATGAAGATACAGGTAAGATTTTGATATGGTACATAAATTTTCCAAAACTGTATAGGATTAGGACTATAATACATAGTACAAGACAGTGAAAATGTAATTGACAGCATAACCAGTCGTGTATGTATGCTCTCTGTCATATTTACTCTTATCTACAGGGTATCCATAAAGTCATGCATCATAGGCAGGGGCGGATTAACTGTACTTGGGGTCCGAGGCTAATTTTATTTTGGGGGCCCTTTTCTATAGATTTTTATTAACAATACATATGCATGTACAGTACAGTACATTTACACGAATTATATGTCCGGTGCTTAGCCTGCTAATTGAGAAACAAACTTAAAAGAACCTTAGTGTGTTTTGCCGTTTGCTAAAACAAAACAGTAAGAAACAAACTTTACTTTAGGGCCTATAAAACAAAATAAAAAGGAAATTTGTTAGTTTGGGTACTCTTGTCATATTTAATCAAAGAAGTTTGCGAAATTTCGGATTATATCATCGAAACTCAGTTGATTGGGGGTCTGAGGCTTCAGCCTCAATGATAATCCGTCACTGATCATAGAAACGTAAGCAATGTCTGTTTATTTATGTCTCCATCAGGCCAAATATGTTGAACATTCAAAGAAACCAGCATGTTCGTTTACAAACATGTTTTGAGATTGGTGGATATCATTTTGAACAAATAAATAAACAAAATAAATGTATTTTCCTATGATGTGTGACTATGGACACCCTGTATAAAATGATTAAGCTCCCAGTTAGTTATGTTCGGACTGATTTAAAATTAAAATCTGCATTAAAATTTGAGTACTTTTTAAATTTTTAATATAAAATCTTGTATGGGATATACAGCATCAAAATCTGCAGTTTTGGTTTGATTTTAACTTTTAAGATTGGATTATTTTTAGGGGTGTACCGGAACTCAGTTCCGGCCGGAATTGGAGATTTAGTTCTCGTTCCGGTTCCAGCCAGAATGGGGGCCAGAATTATTTTCCATTTCATCTCTGCCAGGAGAATCATCAGAGGGCTTTGACATACTGAAAGTTAATTCATCGTCTAGCTACCACTGTTTTTTTTTTACATTTTATTCAAACAGCAAAAACAATACATTCTGTTTACAAAAATTGAGCTTTTCGTATTCTTTATAGGTCTGTACTAACATTAAAACACAGTAATAAAACTACAAATTAGTTGAAATTACTAAATTACAAACAAAACACTTCAGTTCAGTATTCCTGGAAATTTGGGTATGTTATGGTAGAGAAATAAAAGCTGCTCACCATTTCTTGGCAACATACGAGATCTTTTTTCCTCAAAGACATTCCCAGCCTCAGAAAACAAACGTTCAGAATAAACTGAGGAAGCAGGAGCTGCCAACAGTTTTCTCGCAATAACACTTACATGGGGATACTTCAATTTGTTCTCTTTCCACCATTTTAATTCTTCTTCCTTCTTAGCTAGCTTAGGAATTGTCTTCCCACTCCCAGACAAGAAACTTTCAATTTCTTTTTTCAAGTCATCATCTGTCGGTCCTGCACTACCTGTAACCTTTCTTTTCATTTTCACTTAGTTCAGCCTCGTAACAAGTAAGAAAATTTGCTGCAATCTCCGCTCTCAAATTTGATAACTGTGGTGATGTACCTGGCTTGCTAATTTTTCTGACAGGAGAGGAATGGCTAGAAGATGATGATCCAGTTTCTGAACCACTATCCAATTCCATTTTGTTATTTTGTTCACTCAGTCTCTTTTGACATTGAAGTACCTCCCTTATTTCAGAGAGAACCCACCTTTTAGATAAAATGTTCAATTCCTCATCAGAGAAAAGAGTTAATTTATACCTTGGATCCACTGCAGTGCTGATAATATGTAGGCGACTCTTATATACATTGAATGAACACTTGACTTGGCTATTATTCATAAATCGTTTTTCTATGGCATTTTTTAACTCGTCTTTCAGAGTTTGAACTCCACTAGCCTCTCCAGGAATAGAGAGAAAGGTATGTGGTGCTCGAATATGTGGAATTATGGAAGATACCATCGATTTGGATTTGCTTATGGTCTCGGTTATCATATGAAAAAGTTGCGGGAGTCTTAATACTCTCTCTAACAATTGCCAGTCATTCGCAGTTAATATTGGGATGTTAGGGTGATCAGCTATATAAAGTTGTAAACACCTTTTAAGGGTTTCTATTCCCTCCAACATCAAGTAATTACTTTTCCATCTTGTTTGAATATCTTGGATCGGTAACAAAGGTGTTACCAACCGTGAGTCTATTTCTTTTTTGTATTCATTTCAATTCATTGCAGCTCAAACTGGAATGATTGAAGCGAGTACAAATGTTTCTTGCTTTTTTTATCATGTCATTTATTGCCCGCTGAGAGAAAAAGCATCCTTGATCACTAACTGCAGCTGATGAATGAAGCATGATATACTCGAAGAACCAGTCAAGTCCATTCCAAGTTGCATGTTGTATGCTCTATCTCGAACAATTAAATGAACTCTCTCAGGCGAAATTTCTCACTCGCTAAACATGGATCGGAAGGATGCAGCAATGTTCAGTCCTGTATGCGAACCAGGGAAATGTTTGCAGTGGAGAACACAATCAATTTTCTCAAACTCGTCCGTTATCCAATGGGCTGTCAGGGAGATGAAAGACTCTTGAGAGTACTGATTGCTCCAAATATCTGTAGTAAAAGATAGATGATCTGCTGTGAAAGCTTATCTGATAATGCAGATCGCGATCTTTCATATGAGGTTGGTAACATCTTTTCAACGAAATATTTTCGGTTTGGAATGAGGTACCTTGGTTGCAAATGAGCTTATCATCTCAATGAAACCTTGATCTTCAGTAACTGTAAATAGCTGATTATCCATTGCGATGAAGTTCATTATTTTTTGATGGATTTGTATTGACCTGGAATCATTTATATCCCAAATTTTTTTTACCCGCAAAACTTTCCTGAATGGATATTTGTTTCATAGCTTCTATTTTATGCTCCTTTGGGGTTACTGCTATCTCACCTGGACCCTCTTTTTTTTCTGTGATTCTTCCTTGTCTTCATTATATTGTGACCTATGATAGTTATTCAAATGTTTGTGAAGTGGAGTGGTACTGAACGTTTTGGGCGTAGCACCACGTTTCACTTTTTTATGGCATAGCCTGCACGCCGCATTTGTATCATTAACATCAAGTGTAATAAAAAATTTCCATACAAAGGAAATTAAGGAAGACATTATAATTATTTAATTCTAATTAAGTATGATAATTAAAAAAAATACTGAAAATAAATTTGCCAAAAATTTGTCTGCAATACCTGTAAAAGTCAAAATATAGCTAAATATTTAATAAAAATATTAATAATATAAAATAAAATTTTAAATATATATATATATGCCTCTACCGGTATATGTATAAATAAAACATAATATGGTAATCTCACCATTTAGTTACGGAAAAAGGTGAAACTGCCAAATTACAATATTAATATTTAGGGTATTTTATATCGCTTAATTTTATTGCAATTAAAAATAATTATAACAATGATAAATAAATTTTAATAAATGTTTTGTTTTTACAGTGGCTGAATTCTGGCCGGAAAATTTTCCCTAATTCCGGCCAGTTCCCGTTCCGGCCGGAATTGAAAATCCTGGTTCCGGTACACCCCTAATTATTTTATCAGAAACGTCTTTTAGATTGACTATTCTTCCCGTAATTTATTATATATTTCTTTTTCACTTTTTCCCCCCCATAGCCCTCGGTTGTAGTTGAAACTGTATCAGATGCAATCATGAGAGTTTTAAAGCAGTCGACAAATATGAATTTTATTGAAAATTGTTGTTCAAATTTGAAGGTAAGTTTATAGCATCTTGATTTTGAAATTCATAACACCTTTAAAAGCGTAATAATTAGGTAATGTACCACTTGTATTTATTTATGTATTTCAGGTAACTACTCTTAATGAAGCAGAAAATGAATTAAAAGTTCGGCTCTGGTCACTTTTGCGTCTTAGGCAAGGAATTATTCCTGAAGAACTTGTGGAGAATTCTAACCCTTTTTCTCAACAAAACATTTCTGGCAACAAATCGTCCCAGGTTCCTTATCACCATAGTCCCAAATATCAAAACGTTTTGAATCGTAATCCCGCAACGTACAGCGAAAGTGAGTTTATTAAGTGTAATATTGATGAATTGGAACCAGATTTACTAAGTTTAAACTCTTCTACATCTTGTGTCACCGAACGTTCTTCTTGCTTTGATATAATGACGAACCATCCATCTGAGAACCACACTGTATGTGGTTGTGAACCATTTTTTGAAAGCGACTTTAATTTACCTCTTGATGACAGTTTCACTTCCATTCACGTGACATCCACACCAACGGAAAAGAATCAACAGTTGATAAACGAAGTAGATAATGAGTTGGATTGTTTAATATTTGCAGATCCTGAGTGGGGTGTTCAAAACGAAATGGATGAAAGTGAGGTTTTACGGTCTACTGGAACTGTTGAGGATGTTTATTGTAATTGGGATATGGATTGTATGAATGATAGTTGGGAAAATTTGCAACTGTCAGACGTTTTCTCTTCCCCACTTGCCACAAATTCCTTTTTGCACTTCTCCAAACCAGAATGCTTGGATGAAAGTCAGTTGGTAGGCGATATTACTGACTTAAAGGATGATATTTGGGAAGAAAGTAGTGATGTTCTAAGAAATCAAAAGTCATCTTTTGAGACTGATAATGAAGTTTTGATTAGAAATGAATCTAGCACTGATGCGGATTCGCAAAACATGATTATAAAAGCTCTTTCTTCATTACAAGAGCATCTTTTAATAGACCCTGAACTACTCAGCTATCAGTCATTGAATATTGATGATGAAAACTTATTGCAAGAATCATTTTCAGTAGGCTATAGACTCTCGGGTGAAAATTGTCAGCAAACCAATATAATTTCAGCTAGTCCATTTGTCGAACAACAGCCACTCATCCATAGTTCATTTTGCGAAACTGATGAAAACATAAGGTGTTCAAACAATGCGCAAGTGGTTCAAAGAGGTTTAAATAAAAACTGCGATTTAATAAAAACTGGTAGTGACCCATATATAGGCTTCGCTGTTCAGAATAATGAGAAAAATTCGATTTCTAATGAGAAGTATTCAGAACTGAACACAATCCTGAGTGGTTCTAAATCATATCATTTTTGTTCTGCAAATGAGAATGTTGAGGAATCAAGGAAACTCGTTCAGGCATCCGATGAAGATTTACAAGTTCTCTTCCAGTCAGACAGTAAGCAGCTCATTACATTCAACACAGATGTTGATGCAGATTCAAATGGAGAAATTTTTGAAATGTATTCTAACATACCAAGTCTCGTGAAAGAGGCTGATATTTTTGGTGATAAAATGAATTCCACTGAGGAGGCGAACTCAAATATGACTAAAAATGTGGATGACAAAGAAACAAACTCGCCCAGCGTAATTTTAAATAGATCGTACGAAGAAGCTTATACTCCGAAAATTGATGATTCACCATTTAAAAGTAATGAACATCCTACTGAAGTTATTGAAATTTGCGCTGCTTTATCACAAACAAATGACTTAAAAGATACACAAGTTTTAGAAACATCGGACAGGAATAGCGAGCCATCAAAATATTTTGCATCTCCTAAGGATTGTATCGAAATTAGTAAATTGAACAGAGATGAGCGCTTAACAATGAAAAGTGAAAAAAGAAGTTACAACAGGGATTTTATTCGTGGAACTAAACACTTTAAAGGAGATTTTGATATGTCCTTTGACATCGAAGACTTGGAATTTGATAATTATTTCGATGTTAATCGTAAAACTCCTGACATAACTGAAGAGATATGCAGTACGTCTTCTGAAAATGAAACACTGTGGAACTACGACTGATAATAAATGAAGTAGAAACTGAATCGATACAAATGTCAAAATGTCCTTAGAAAAATATTGCTTTAATGAAGCAAAAACACTGGCGTTACAAGCTCAGAACTTGGAGAAAATAAGCTAACTTTGAGTGGGAGCAGTTCATCAAGTAAAACAATTAGTATATTTTAAGTTAGATGAAAGCGATTTTATTTGGTAAATGTAGAATTACAATTGCTCTTCAGTTAACTATTTAGAGATATATCTGGAATATATCAACCGGCATATTTATATCTTTTTACACGTAATGGTCCAAATGTAAGTTAGTAACAGCATTTTAATTTTGTTAAATATTTGAGTTTTGTACAATAGCTCACGAGTAAGCTAGAAATAAAGGTCCAACCTTTTTTGTCATTAAGCTAGAGGTAATTGTAGTTGCATTTATTTTAATATTTTCTACAATAATAATAATGATGATAAAATTAAATATGAAATGGTTTCTTTTATTTTTCAATTTATTCCATATTTTAGTCATAAACCTGAAGACTGTGTGTAGACCACCAGGAAGAAAAACTATTCACACACACACACACAAACAAACTCTGTGTAAATAAAAATATCGTCTATAAGAGGAATAAATGATGATGAAATAAAATATTATACTTTGGTCGTTCATTAGGTTTCTTTATTAAATATTCAACATTGGCTGATAAACATATTTTACTTTCGAATCAGAAGTTCACGAATTGAAAATTTATTAATAGAATTTTAATTGTTCTTATCCGTCTAGTTCTAGTTATCCATACTCGTGTTTTTATATATATGTATAGTGGTGTGTGTGTGTTCGCGCACGCGCGGGAGACGTTATGTAGCTCCAAGGTTGTTTTTAAACCTGCCAAATAAATTTGGAGGGGTCATACTGGATTGCGCGTGTCCAGTCGTCACATTTTCTTGTCCGAAACACAACTTCTTAACCATTATCATAAACTGATGAAACTTCGTACCTCTATGTATCATGCGCGAGACTCACGTTCTTGCCTCGAATGTCAAGTGGAACTTTTTCGTGTAGAAACCATAGCATTTGAACTGCTACGTAAATTAATACAATTTATAGGCATGAAGATGCCCATCAGAGGACAGTGTCATGAGCAAAATTCAGATCCCTGCACAAAGGTAAAGGTCAAAGGGGTCCGCGCCTTTACTTTTGAACCGCTTAGCGTAATTGATGAAACAATACATACGTTGATTATCACAAGACCATGAAAGGTCAGGGTAACAAATAGCGGGACACTAATGTTGTTTCGACATAGTTCTTGCGTACCTGTTTTTTTTTTGGGTAGGTTTTTAAAATAGATTTATAAGTCGTCGTTTTTTCGAGAAATGAATTACGGTTTTTATTTCACCCAGCTACTACCCAGATCAATTGTCGCTTAGTGGTTGGATAGGTTACTTCCTTTGCGTCCAGATGATATAGCAACCTATGGTTCAGATTCCCACATGAAGGTACACTCCGTTAGATGACTTTTTCTTAATGGAGGAGTTTTTAAACAACCCTAAAACAGCACGACACTAGTTTCATTCATTCCCTATTTAATAACTAAAGTTCCGATTTTAATTATCCAAATGTATATTAATGAAAGTACTGTGGCCGAATGGATGCAATACTCGCCTGAAGGTTGCAAGTTCGTGTTTTGGGCCGGCTGTAGTATCATGGTGTATCAGCAATAAAGTTTCTCCCCTTAGGTCATCCTTGGTAGTCGTGGTTAGATCTAAATAACTGTTTATCTAACGGTGAAATTTTCTTGTCATTCCCTGTGTAATCCACTGTCCAGGATGTCTATGCGGTAGTTTAAGTTTATTGATGTAAATGAAAGTTGTAGAAACGAGGGATTATCGCAACTGTGTGTGTGTGTGTTTGTGTGTGTGTGTGTGTGTGTGTGTGTGTGTGTGTGTGTCCCTTTTAAATTAACATTTGAAATGCATACTTACTGTATATGAGTTGAACTGCGTCATTTCATGTATGACGGAACTGTGCAAAAAACTACGTTATATATATATATAGATACACACACACACACACACACAGGGTGGTGCTAGAATATATTCCATGTAGTATTAACTTCATTAAAATGAGGCAGGACTTCTGGACCACCCTGTATATATATATACACACACACACACACGTGTGTGTATGATTTTAATCGTTACAATTTAAATCGCCCCTCCTGCCATTTTCTCTACATGTCTCCCTTGTAACACTCTTTACCTTTATTTTTCGACTTGTTTTTAAAGTGTGTTTGAAGGCTCCCCTTCGTGTCTATCATTACTTTTAAACCACAGATTATTTAAATCCAGAAAAATAATTACAACGAAACTGAAATCCTCTCGAATAACTAAAAGTAAATAAAAATATTCACTAAGTTTTTATGGAAAATTAATTTGAAGAGGTCGAAATTTTCGTTTAATCATTATTTGAGGAGAAACTTCTTTTTTTTTCTTTTTTTTTTTCTAAATAAGATAAAAAGAAAGTTGACTTCTACGTTGAATATTTTTTCCCTATTATTTTCTGGCTTCTCTTTTGAAGTTTTTTATTTTGTGTACATTTCGTTTGATGAGATCTTAATTATGCGTGTTGATATTTCGAAGTCGTCTTTAAAATAAAAGTATTTTTCCCCCCGTATAAAAATATAATCTTTAATGATAGTGTATTTATGCGAGTTGCGAATGTAATTGGGAAGTCAAATTGCATTCTATTAAAATGTAATACGAAATTGCGGGATTTGTCTCAATTCACTTCCTCCTCGTAATGCATCGTTTCATTAAAAATTAACATTAAATCAACTTCCCATTACGTTATATGTCAAGTCTCGTTTGATTGTAAAACAAAGGGGGAAAGCTTACTCGTACACCATATTATAAGCGGAGTAGCGAAGGCCCATGTTTTAATCCATACACATACTGCATCCACTTTCCAATAAATTATGTTCATTTATCATGTTTCTAAAATGTGGATTTCCGTATGAATTTGAGAAAAAAAAAACGGTTTTAAGTTATATTTTACGATTACAGTTTAAATTTGTTACAATTTCAACTTAAATTCGCAACAAAGTCGTATAATATTTGATAATGATACACCTAAATTTGATATTTCTGGACTGCTTAAAGTAATATATGTATTATTATACCCCCGACCAAATAAATTTGGAGGGCCATACTGGATTACACTCGTCCGTCCGTTCATTCGTCCACACTTTCGTGTCTGGGCTACAAATTTTCAACCGCTCAATATAAATTGATGAAACTTCACACACACACATGTATAATCACAAGACGAAATATTATAAGCAAGAATCAGTCATGCATCAAAGGTCATAGTTACAAGTAGAAGTCAAAAGGTCAAATCGAGGTCGACGTCATAACTCTTGAACCACTCGACGTAGTTAGATTAAACTACACACACACACACACACAAACACACACACACACGGATGATCATAAGATGATGTTCTGGGCGAGACTCGTGGTCCCTGCATCAAATGCGAAGGTCACAAATAGAGGTTAAATGTCAAATGGAGCTTTATAGTGTTCGCATCGCACCATAACTTTTGAGCCACAAATTGATGAAACTTCATCACAAGACTGTGTGTCGCGAGCAAGAATCATGTTCTTGCGCCAAAGGTCAAGGACACAAATATAGGAGGATATCGAAATCGTTCCGACATATATTGTTCTTGTTTTTGTCTAATAGTATTCTTGGCACCTAAAGTACATCTATTTTATTTTCATAATTTTATCGATATGTATATATAGTATACAGTATGTTAATATACACTATATATGTGCAGTATACACACACACAGTAACAGAAAGGTAATACATGCACTTTGCTCCAAAAACTACGTGTATTCAAGTAGTCCTAAAGTATCAACTTTAGAGTGTGTGTATTTTTTCTTTTTGAAACATTAAATTATAATAGTCTGTATAAACGCAGTATTATTTGTGAGCTGCAAAAGATAAATCCTGTGTGTCAAGTATGTTAACGATATGACAGAAGTTTGTGTTTTGAAAGAACCAGAATTTGAGTTTAGTTTTGGACATAATACATTGTTGATATCGTATGACAAACCTTTGATACACTACGAGTATAGTAAAGAACTAATCAATAATACCCGACCATTCATAAGTGAACACCGGGCATTCTTGGAGCTGTATGTTAGTCCCAGTGAAAAAAAATACTCTTCTCTGTTGTCTCAATGGTGCAAAATTTCCCCCCCCCCCACGAGGTACTTGTCTTATAATAAAGTCAACCAATCTGATGTCAGACATTATTATGCAGCAATGTGGCAGGCGTAAAATTGTCCACTTGTGTGAACAAAAGGCATTAAAGGGTTAAATGCCGTGATTTGTTTTAATGTGTGTATTTTGCACGAAAAGGCGAATTTAAGATAAAACGTGAAATTTTCTAATACTAAAAACAATAAAAACTTAAATTTTCGTAAATAAATACTGTATTAAAATAATTTTTTGAGATTACATCAGCAGCACTGTTCCACTTCAGTCCATCCGGCGTTGAATTTGTTCCAGGTACAATACCTAATAATCCCTCCACAACACCGACTCGAAAACGTGTACTTCCGATCTGGTTTCGTCCTTTAAGTCCCAAACCATTTCAGAAATTATTTTATAATACTTCTTCGAAAGAGGTATTTGTAAATGTTTTTAACAAACTATTTTTTCATGATAAAGCCATGCTTCAATTTCAGTTTTAATGCTACATGAATTACGACACATTTGACGATGTTCTCACATTTTTTTTGTGTGTGAAGAGATTAATGAATGAAAAGGTGGTATAAAGGAATTGTCTTTATAAAGTAAAAAAAAAAAAAACTAGTACCAGTAAGATAGAAAGGAAGAATTTATATAAAACTTGTTGATAATTTTATTATTCAGTAGTCTAATGGGCTATTATTTTGTTGGTAAAGAACTGCCATCCCTCTTACGTTTGTTATAGAATAATAGCCCATTTGACCGTTAAAAAATGTAGTTAGAGGTTTTGCGTCAGTTTTTCCTTTCTTTTAAAGATATTCAAGAGTATTTAATATCTGCAAAGTACTCTCTGTGCGTCTTTTAAATGTTTTTTTTTCTAGTAATTATAGTTCAATAACACTGCAATCACTCTTGCTTTCATCATTTTTCATGAAGAATTTGGTGAGCTAAACATTAAAACATACGAAGCTAAATATATAAACCAAACTATATAATGACCATGTAAATAAATGATAGGAAGTAATATATAATAAATAATTCTTAGTAATTTAAGAAAAATACCTAAAACATTTACATAGTTTTATGTACTATGTCCAGGGTTGGCACTAGTGGGCCCAGCCCGAAAAAACCCACCTGGGTTTTTTAAAAAAAAAACCACTTGAAAAAACCCATTATTTTACCCACTTGTGGGTTTTTTCATGAAACTTAAGAAGTGCATATGCAATTATTTTTAAAAATTGTCATATAGGCGCCTATAATGATTTTACATGCAAAGCAAGCAAACATGAGTCAACAAATAGACCTACAGGTATAACTCTTTGGGTGAGGTAGCAGGTTATAGAGTGTAGACATCAGCCAATCAGGGTGTTATACATCCTGATTCTTCAGTCAACTGCATCTTCAAGGAATTTTCTACTTCTTCATCGATTGTATTTAAAAGTGGACCAGACAAATTTCGATGGGAAAGTGGAGTGTAGCCTGGTCTTAGAGTCTCTATCATTTCAATAAAATACTTACTCTGCACATAGAAATGGAATATTATTTGCATAAAAGAATTTCGCTATTTTGTTATCAATGACATTTTTCTGCAAAGTTGTTGTTGTCATGCCAAAATCGCTTACTTTCTTTTGAATTTTCTTTTTTTCATCTGTAATTGTGTCAGTGGTGTGAGGATGAGTCTGGATCATCTGAGAGGTCTATGTCATGGCAGTATGAAGATGATGTACTGGCAGTATTGTCAGTCTTGTTTCTTGATTCCATGTGTTTCAAACATTTCATTAAATGCATTTTTATTCGCTCTATTTTATTACTTATTTCATTATTGCAATGTTTGCATCTAACTTTACTAGTCCATCAATAATATTGACTTCACTCCATTCATGCCCTGATTTTCTTCCTGATCCAAAGGTCTTTGCATTATTTAATGCAGTTATAACTTCAAACAGACTAATTCTATAGGCTAGCAGTAAAGATAAATATGCTGTTGCCAGTTTGTTTTATTTAACTGTGAAATAAAAGAAAAAATATTCAGTAATATGAATTAAATAGATATAACTAGCTGAATTAAGTTCCCTTTGGGAGCTGTAATTCATCTACTTCCAGCAGAAGACACAGGGGCCTGTCTTCCATAGGAAGTATAGCCTAACAAATAGGATAATTTACCACACCAAATTTAGTTCAAATTGGTCCATGTTTTCCAAATTTTGTTGTGAAGCTCAATCTGAGAAAATAATAACTTTTTATGCTTAATTGCATGGAAGGCAACCTTTTTGCTAAAAACAAGACAAATGTTATATTAATAGTGTATGGTACAGTACAGTATTATTATAAAAATAAGAATAGGTTGGTCTAATATGAACTACCATATGGACATATGAAAAAACCCAATTTTACCCGGGTTTTTTCGGGTTTTAGGTGAAAAAACCCGAAAAAACCCACATGGGGTGGGCTTTTTCAAAAAAAGTGGGTTTTCTGCCAACCCTGACTATGTCACTGTAATTTGACTCCTTTAACTCAGGTTTCATGTATAGCTTATTTTTCTGTATAATGCTGAATAACAGTAGTACATTTTATGCGTGTTACTAAAGAATGTGTAAAAGTTAAAAATGGAGAAAAGAGAGAGAACACGCAATAAGAAATAGGAAAGGATAAGTCCAAATAAATGTTCTTTGACTAATGAGATGGATTTCGTTCATTTACGGAGGTAGGTAAAGGAGTAAGTAACATTGGCTTAATGAAATTCGTTTTCACTCGCTTCTCACCCCAAAACTTAATACCAGCGCTAAGTGGGAAGTAGGTAGAGTAGGCACGATGCTTATGCGGCTACCAAGAAACTGCACTGGGAACTAATATCAGTTTCAGCACCAGCATTAGTGGATTTATTCCACCGCTGAACTATATTTTACGTACAAGTAAAAACTACTGCAAAGACTGACTGAAACAGTGAAATTATTTATGCCAGAACAACGATCCAACCCACCACAACCAATCCCCGTCTTCCATTACTTTATGGATTTGGGAAAGACGTCATAGAGAAGCTGTGAAAGACGATATGCTGCGAATATACGGTGAGAGTTGTTAAAATGGGGTGAGGCTTTGTATATAATAGGTATAGCAGCAGTTAGAATATATGGTAACCGAGTGAGCAGCTTCATATGAATGTGACGATGGAAAACGATTAATAAAGAGACCTTTTCCTACAGGATGAGGGGAGAACCGACACTAAAATGTTGAAAAGAAAAAACTCGTATGAGACTGGGAAAACACTAGTAACTGTGAACAAACGTAAAATGATATTTATAAAAGGAAGTATTAAGTAGTAATAGTGGGAGGATGCAGAAGACTGGAGTGTCCAAGTTGGTATATTTCTTTGTGAACACTTTTAAAAACTGATTTAGGGCCAATTAAATTGTCTATCCAACTGTCCAAACCGCTTTTACACACACACACAAAATGTGTGTGTGTGTATATATATATATATATATATATATATATATATATATATAAACTGCAAACAACACACAGTATATTAATGTAAAGAACGACGCTTGTGAAGAACAGCGTTCCGCACAAGATGAGGAGGGAGAACGAGCAAATGAATAATGAGGTACCTCAGGAATCGAACCCGGATCATCCAATTGCCGTCGGACATGCTATCCACTACACCAAGGTCCTCGATTAATCAGAAGTCATAATTCTCCTACATACGAGCGGAATCAAATGCCCTGAGGGGGCACCTTCGCATGTCGTACATATATACACTTTAACTGCAAACACCACACAGTATAATTAATGTAAAGAACGACGCTTGTGTAGAAGAGCGTTCCGCTCAAGATGAGGAGGGGAGAACGAGCAAATGAAGTACCTCCCCATCTTGTGCGGAACGCTCTTCTACACAAGCGTCGTTCTTTACATTAATTATACTGTGTGGTGTTTGCAGTTTAAAATGTATATATGTACGACATGCGAAGGTGCCCCCCTCATGGCATTTGATTCCGCCCGTATGTAGGAGAATTACGACTTATGATTGGTCGAGGACCTTGGTGTAGTGGATAGCATGTCCGACCGGCAATTGGATGATCCGGGTTCGATTCCTGAGAGGTACCTCATTTTTCATTTGCTCGTTCTCCCTCCTCATCTTGTGCGGAACGCTCTTCTACACAAGCGTCGTTCTCTACACATATATATGACGCGTTCGGTGGAGAAGGGGCGAACGCAACATTTTCGAATTATGCCACAAAATGCAGTTAAAGTTTGTAAACTTTAAACCTTTGTATTTTTCCGGTTTATTGAAATGTTGTATGAATTTGAACACATATTTGAGTAAAATATTGTTGTGTAATATGTCGATATAATAAAACGCCAAGAAATTTTACAATATTATTTATTGATAGCTTCTGATGTTAACTGGTGTAATCCATTATTTGGTCCTCTTCGTCGAATGTTGTATTACCTGCTTCAACTGTTTCGGTTCTTCTAGTTCCTTTAACAATCTTGTATAATAGTTCACTGCAGTTGCAGGCATTAGGTCTGATAATTCTTTGAGATCTTTTATTTTTTCCTTAGTTATTTGCAACAATTGGGAATACTTTGGTTGCAGTGTCTGCTGGGCTAGATTGAATAAACTGACACTAGGATTTTTTCCCTTTCTGCAGTCTGACGGGATGGCTATTATCTGGGGTTGTGCGGTATGCAGTAGATATTACGTAGCCTTCTTTGTGTTGAAAGTCAAATATTAACTTTCTTGCATCTGTAAATTTAGTAGTTGTTGATTTCCTAATGACAATGCACGTTTTTAGGACGTCAAAATCGAGAAAATCAGCCTGTTTCATTTCTACAACTAGGAAGCGCTGCGAAACGGCTGTAGTGATGGCCGTAACATAATCTTTTTTGGTGTAAATAATATTGCTGTAATTATTTTTTATATTTTGTTCAATTTGGCCAAATTGAGCATCACAGGGCATTGTCGAATGACCAGAAAGTAGATAGATGTGTTCAATGTGAAGCAATGATGCGGAGTGAATTGCTCTGAGATACATTGAAACCTAAATTTTACCGTGAAAGAGTGCAAACTAACATCTAATTTTTTGCATAGGTAAAGCAAAGGTTTTAAAGGATAATTATACGACAAAAAACTCATTTTTCGAATTTTGTGGCGTTCGCCCCTTCTCCACCGAACGCGTCATATATCGCTGCAAATATAAAAGAAATAAAACAATTTCGTTATAAACATTATAAAAAAATGTATTTCGTCAAGTTAATACTAAAGTTAAAGTACGATGGAAATTCTTTCTTTTGATCTTTTATTCCTAATTCTTTGATTCGTGTCTACGACCGTTTTTGCAATCCAAGTTCACCGATGAACCAAATTCTTGAGACGTCGAGAAACTTTTTGCTCGAATGCAAAATTTTGCAACAGGAAGTGTTTGGATCTGTACGAATAAATAGATAGAAATGAAAATACTTTAACGTAACCTAACTGGCGTAGATTTACGAAAACTACTTTTCAGAAGTTTCATAGGAGATGAACGTAGAATAAAATCTTTTTAGGCACCATTTCGAGACGAATTTTGTTCTAGTTTTTTGTTGCGTGTGTTCGTTTAAAGGATAATATTCTCTTTGATTCAAGCGCAGCTTACGCGAGATTGTACACTGTACAGTACAATGTATTAGGAACTGAGAGAGTTTGGTCTATAACATTCTTTTTTGGTTTTACAGTACAATCCTCGGTTCTAAATAGTCATTAGTGAGAAAAAATAATAAGGTACTTTTCAGTGCAATTTTGGCGGTATGATTGTTATTTACTTTTTCAGTGCAATAAAAGAAGATATGTATATGTATTAGTGATGGATCGAGTGGTCGGTTTTTCACAACCGCGGTTGCGGTTGTGTTTGCGGTTGTCGAATTTTTTCCAACCGCGGTTGCGGTTGCGGTTATCATATACTAGGAAAAATGCGTAATTATTAACTGGATTTAGCCACTATAGTGCGATTTAGCCACACTTGGTACATAATATATACTAAATAGTATTTATTTAGTAAATACCTTATGTTGAACACAAGTTTTGCAATACACCGCTACTGCTATTTGTGTGTTGCAAAACTTGTGTTCAACATAAGGTATTTACTAAATAAATACTATTTAAATGAAGTATATTCTAAACTTATATAGCTATTATGAAAGAATAGGTCAAATTAATTAAAACCATATTTTGCACTAAGTGTGTTACCAGGATGAGGGACGAGGACCCATCGCACTGTTCATCCCACCTACCACTTTCCCCAGCCTCCACCCATTGGAAAGTTATGGATTATTATTCATTTGAAAAACTGATGTCAAACTTAATGACAGGCAGTGTGAATTTCAAGAATAATATTTTTGCTGCATTTTCACCTTTCAAGCGGCAACGCCTCTCATCGTACAACGTTCCCGCTCCACTGAAGAGCTTTATTGACTATTGTACTAAAGGCGATTTTAGTTTGAAGAAAATTAAATAAAAATAAATGTTACTTCATGGAGCTCACAGAGTAATAACTTAGAGCGCAGTTTAAACCAATTTTACTACGGCAGCCGTATGACGTCACGTTTAAGCACGCATAAGGAGACCCATCATTTTCTTTTTTAAAAAAGAAATATTTCTAATTAACCTAAAATAAAATTAACTAAGCTTTTACAACCGCAACCGCACTTATGGAACGGCGGTTGCGGTTGCGGTTGTGAATTTTTGTGCGGTTGTAGTGCGGTTGCGGTTATTCGATCCATCACTAATATGTATGTATATGTATATATATATATATATATATATATGTGTATGTATGTATGTATGTATATGTGTATGTATATGTATGTATATGTATATATGTGTGTGTATATATGTATATGTGTGTATATGTATATATATATGTATATACGTATATATATCGCTTGATTTATTTCGAACCAATAAAAATATAGACTCATAAAATTTACACATATGTCACAGTATTTGTTGACATTTCGTAATTAAGAAAATATTCACTCAAACCTTTCTTTCGGATTGTTTATTAAGACGAATATGAAGTAAAATATTTAAAAAGGTTTGTTTTTGTAAAAAGAATCGATGATATTGAAGTTCATTATATACAATTTCGTTCTTTTGCTACAATCGAATTAAAAAGATTTAGTGTTGAACTTCTGGAGTTAGTTTTGTAATCCAGAAAAATGTGTAAGGTAATCGATTTATGTTTTTTTTTTTTTTTTTTGGTGCATTTGAAAGGTGAAAAAAAAATTGTTCATTTCGGGTCGCTTTTGAAAGCAAAACGAAGTAAACTTCTATTCGGGTTAAAAATTTGGGCAAATGAAAGAAAAATAGTGAATACTTGAATAGATCAGAAGGAAAATAGTTTTTTCTGATAAGTAAATAAAAGTGTAAAAAAGACTAGAAAAAGCTTTCGGAAAAGTGCGAGTATTAATATAATTTTAGATATAGAGGGTGTTCCAAATGTTCCAATCTGTTTCTTATAAGGAGTGAACAAGAAATGGATTTGGGTGTTTTGGAACACCCTGTATATAAAACGCATTTTCACCTATGTTTTTTTTTTCAAATATTTGAAAGGCACTCTTGCGAGAAAGTTAAAACAAAAAGATTAATTTCTTTACACTTTTCCTGAATGATAAATGGATTTTGAAAAATGTATTGAAACACTTTAGCGATATATGATAGATTCGTATACTTTACTCTAGTCTAGAGCAGTGGTCCGCAACCTATGATTCGCGGACCCTTTAGAGCAGTGATGCACAAATCCTGGCCCGCGGGCCAAATGTGTCCCCCACGGGTCTTTTCAATTCAATGAAAAAGTTAGAATATAAAGTGACCCAATTTATGACTTAGATGGAAAGTAAGTAGGCTAATACATTTAGTTATTTTCTTCGCTTGGCCCTCACATCAAAAAAGTTTGTGCACCACTGCTTTAGAGGTCCGTGAATGAGTTCAGGGGTCCGCAGAAGACAAGGGGATATACAGTATTCTAATTCACAAATTAGAATACACAAATTATTTTCACTAAGGGATCCTCAAAAAATAGTCCATATTCTTTTATGGGTCCACAAGTGAGCAAAAGTTTGCGGACCAGCAGTGTTTCGAGAACAGGGTGCCGCGAAATTTCATGAAAATAAAAAGAAAAGTGGTTGAAAATTTAAAAGTTAGTAAAGATATGGAATGGAACAAAACCTGTTCGATTTAATACGTCCATAACGAAACTCTGTAGGCTCAATTTGAAGTTACGTAGTCTTTGGGGAGTGGGAGTTGGGGGATAACTGGATGTTGAACAATGGGAGTTGAAAATCGTCCGGAGTGCCGCGAAAGTAGAACCGTTTGATTCATGTTTTAAATAAATAGAAAATCACTAAGTAACTTTTAATTTCTTTTACATTTGAATGTATGTTTGTTCATTAAAGTTCTAACATGTGTTTAGAAAAAGCTTTCCCTTACTAAATGTTTTAGTATCTGAACATTACATTGTAAAATACTTTATCTCTCGTTGATAAATATCGTATCTCAGTAATTACTATCATTTGTGAGTTAAAAATATATAAAAACTATAATTAATACCCGTATAATAGAGATAAAAAGTTAATAAATTTTATGAACTGAGAAATAAACGATTTGTAATTATTAACGTCTTTAATTATAGTGTATTTTAACGGAAACAAAGGGGTTATTAATTAAGGAATCACTGCAAATTACCCGCCACAATGGAATCCAGTGTAATCATTAATAGTAATCATAGTATCATTATCATGTACCATCTGGTTATTCCATCTTTTTCATACAGTGGATGACAGTGCTGGGTAGAATCCGATAATATTGAATTCGAATCCAAAGGTGGAAAAAGTTATCGAACCCGAATCCTGAGTATAAATGAACGAATCTAATAGATTATCGCATTAAGTCCAACAGTGCATTTTTACTTTTCAAAAAAATTAAAATTAACAAATTAATTGAAATGATTAATTCAAAATTTAAAAAATCCTTAAAAAATGTATGGTGTATGGTATTTTCCAGTTCTCTAATGCGTAATTGGATACGCAAGTGTACTCGTGGTGTGATGAACACTGAAGTTATTATTTTCATTATACTTTTCCTACTTTCCTATAAATCTTCTTTCACAATAATTTTCTGCCAGCAATGGCTGTTGGAAGTAGAGGTGGAAAGAGTACCAAAACGAGTACCAGTACGATTAAGAGTACCGTATTTCTTGAGTGGTTGAGTATGGTTTTTTAGTGTTCGAGTACGAGTACACGTGTAAGAGTGTAGTTTCAAACTTTAACTGGTGCTTGGCTACAACTTGTAGCCAGCACCAGTTAAAGTTTGAAACCGCACTCTTACACGCGTACTCGAACACTCAAAAAATGCGGTACTCGTTTTGGTACTCGTTTTGATACTCTTTCCACCTCTAGTTGGAAGAGGCAGAGCTTCGTCTGTTCTATGCTTTGCTACTACTACTACTACTACTACTGATACTACTATTCTTGTGTGAACGATTTACACGTCTATAAGTGTAAACATGGTATAAGTTTTTAGTATTTTTTATTTTCCATCGCATATTAACCTGAATTAATAGTTTCCTTTAACGACAGAAGGTTCTCCATCGTTCCTAAAGTTAATGAGGATCTGCGCGTCCAACCCAATGCCCCTGTCACAGAAAATAATCTCTCTACATCTGCTGTAGACGCAGGGATCACAAAAAAATTTCCTTGTTAGTAGGCTTAACTTAGGAAACTGCTTTTCGTGCTCCTGCCGACAGCACTTGCAGAACTTGTCGATCTTTCTAGTTCATCTGTTGATCTTTGTTTTTCCAGTTTTAGATGAGAAGAAATAGAACTGGAAAAGCTAGTTTGTTCTTTGTGTTCATTTGCAGAAGAAGAATCCTCGGCAGTTTCACCCGCAATTCTTTCAAATTAATTCAGATTCTACTGTGGCCATAGCTTGAAGGGGCAATGGTCTTTGCATGTTCAGCCGATGACAACTGGAGAATGCTAAAATCTTTTGCTAGATGTTTAGTAGCATCATTAAAGGCTGTGGAAAAATTTCTTATTTTATTTGTGAAAATAATTTGCCATATTATTTAGTACTATGAACAGTTCATTCAGTATATATACCTTTGGTAAACTTTGATTTGCTTCCGCCCGAATTGTTCATTCTGACGAAGGTCAAGCTTTTTACTCCACCTTAGACTTACAGTTTAACGTGGAATCCGAACCACGTCACACCAGCAGCCCAGCGTCTTAACCACTAGGCCATCCAGGGTACCCATTTATCTACCAACCACTTTCTTTATTATGTGGAAGGATGAACAGCTGGGTTTTGCTGCGCGCCTACTGCTGCCACCGGGTCTCGATCCCGGGATCGACGAATTCGTAGTCAGCGACGATAACCACTACACCACCGAGGCGCATATATATATATATAAAACGGGTGGACGAAAAAATCTGGACACTCGTTTTTCCTATAAATTTCAAGCTAGTCAAGCTAATACACTCAAATTAGTACCAGTACCAATCGTATGGTTATCATGTGCTGAAAACCTCAGTTTATTATCTTTGGCCGTTTCTTAATTATAAAAAATTTAACGACGAAACAAACAGCGAGATTTTGTGAAGCTGACTTCGCCCTTAATTTAGCAGATGTTGAACGCATGTTTTTTTCAAAATGAGTCCGACTTTACATTAACTGTATCAACAAATCGACAAAACAATCGAGTCAGTGCATTAACTTCAAAATCGGAAATCCCGCCAGACCGTCTTTATCATCCAATTTCACGATTTTCCAAGAAATTAATGGTATCTTGTGGTGTTTCTTACAATGGAAAAAACAAATTATTCTTTACTGATCCACAGAAAACAAAAATGAACTCACAAAATTACATTGAACACCTCGGAGGACTTTTACCGGAATGCCAAGACTTGTAGCCGAACGAAGATTTTATTTTTGTTCAAGACAATGCACAATCTCATTCAGCCTCAAGGCAACCCAAGAATTTTTAATGGCGAACATTCCTGAATTCATAAAAAGTGAAGTATGGCCACCAAATTCTCCTGACTTAAATCCTCTGGATTACTTCGTGTGGAATGAGCTGAAGTCATTGGTGTACCATGGTCGCGGGGGACCATTTTCAAACCTGGATGCACTTAGACAAAGAATTGAGGTTGTTTGGCCTATGGTGTCCCAAGACAAAATCAAGTCATCCATCGATCAGTGGAAAAGGAGAGTACTCAGTACTGGCCGTAATTCAAGAAAATGGGGGGGCCAATACAACATTGATTTCAATAGGGTAAGTTTTATATGAGTTCCCTTGAAATTTTCAGCACATGATAACTATACTATTGACTACATCTTGTACTAATTTGGATGTATTAGCTTGACTAGTTTGAAATTTGTAGGAAAAACAAAAGTGTCCAGGTTTTTTTCGTCCAACCGGTATACGCATAACCGCGCATTTCTTACATATGCAGAATTTATCTCTCACCAAGATTCGAATCAGGGTTTTTTGACTCGGAGATACGGGGGTTCACCATTTGGCTACGACAGGATAAAAATGAATAACAACATGGTGACGTTCATCACTCGAGGGAAACACCTAACGCTTTCGTGTCCAGAGGTATTTTTACTTTATTGACCCCACTTGCACTCGAGCCAGTGGACGACATTTAATTTGGATCTATGTGGCAAACATGAAGGTGACATTACCTTATGAACCTTATGTTGTTTCGTGCGTTGGTCTCTCTTCACACAGAGGTCAAGCTGGTGGCCCCGCCTCTTCCATTAGATGGAAATATAAACGCATAACCACGCATTTTCGCATCTGCCCGGGTTTGAATTCTGGTAAGGGATAAATTTCACATCTAGTTTATTTTTAGGTCTGAGTAAGGCATTAATTCGTGTGGGCTTTTGCTTAACGTACCTTTAAATGATGATGGGAATCTGTTTCTCTGACAGATTTTTAGCTCACTGCCACACAATTTGCATAACAAAGTTATTGTTTTGTCAGTTTTTCTTCAAATTTACAAAAATGTTCCAAAGCGCTTTCAGTACATAACTTGAATGCCCTTACAGGCCCACAACTAAGGGGGGGGGGGGCTTCGCCACCCCTGGCAATTTTTTAGCTCCCCCTGGAGCCCAGACTGCCAGCCAAGTTTGGCTAGAGGGGTGACGAGTGATCGGAAAGCAGAACTTGCTATGCTTGCCTTTGAAGCCAAACGCACAACAGCATCAATCTTAATTTATTTATGCGCAAATTTGCTAAAAAACAGCGCAATTTGCAATAGTTTTAATTGCAATTGTTTAAAAGTAATTTTACATAAAGTCATGAACTAACGTACATTTCTAAAGACAATTATTATCCATATTAGCTGTATTAAAATTTTCCAATTAAATTCTTTTCTATTCGATATATGTACTTATTTTATTGTATATATATTTACTGTAATTACATCATGTAACTGATACAATAAAAACTACGGTATTATTATTATTATAGTGTGTCTGACCCAATTAGTGACCCCCCCCCCCCCCCCCCCTGTTCCCTTTCTTGCCACCCTGTACTCCGATCATTGTTGCGGGCCTGTGCCCTTGTTCATTAATGAATGAATCGCCTTTTTCCATACTTTTTAGGCCTACTACGCATTTGTCAGTTTTTAACCTTTGCTGGAACTAGTGAAGGCCTAACTTTGCATTGCTAAGTCATAACTTCTTTTATAACCAATAGTTTTAGACGTCAATAAACTTGTAATTCTGTTTTCAGATTAAAATAAGTTATTAAAAATGACGTTGGCAAAAAAGTGAAAAAAATGAACGTACCGAGCCTATGGGCCAGTGTGGTAACACCGCTTCCCATCGATCAGTGAAGTTAAACGGCATTGGGTCTGGAGAGTAGTTGGATGGGAGACCATCCTCCGTGTCCAGATTTATATAGCAACCCGTGGTTCGTATCTCACGTAAAATGTTAGGTTCCTTCCGTCATATGACCGTGGATGTTGCGAAGGAGGTTAAACAACTCCATCATTATAGTTTACCGGACTTATGGCGAAAATATTGTTACGGCTGACTCGGAATGTGATGGGAAGAACTCTGTAACTGTTGAACTCAAGAAGGCTCATATGTGTTCAAGAAACTGTGTCACTACTGACTGGTGACTCCACTCATTAAAATGGCACAGGGAAATCAGCTGCAATTTTTGCCTCGTGTACATTAAATTTTTAAAACACAATCAGAATTTTATTATTTTATTTGTGAGTATTTGATTAAACATGATTAAACCAAATACCACAGTAATTAAAATTTTATTAATGAGCTCGAATCCATATCTACAATGTTCGAAATTCGAATCCGAATCCATTAGAAAAACATTAAATCCGAATCCACTAAAAACCCTTCGAATCCGGATTTGGATACAAAAAATGTAAGGCTTTCTGGCAGTTCCACTGACCAGAAACACCCATTATTTAGTATTTAAAATATTTGTTTTAATAATGAATTATTTTATGAGTGTCACGCATTTGATTTGGTATAAATATGTTTAAAAATATATTTCACATAACTGGAACTTTAAATTTAACAAAGATTGTTTATTAAATTAAAAAAATGTAGGCTACTTCGGTAGCTTTGTAAATAGTTTAAGGATGATTAGCTGACTTATAATTTATATTTTGCAAAATATGATTATAAAGTTTTGTTTTAGATCATTCATTTGACTTGAATAACCTCAACAAACGCAAGTGGCTTCATGTTTTCCAAATGTAATAATTTTTTTTGCATATTTGTACGCAAATCTATATAAAAAGTCATATGTCACGTGACGTTGACGTCAGTTGCTTTTGTGAGTGCCCACTATAAGTTCAATATTGTTATTGTTGTCTAAAATTACTTGTATGGTGGCAGTGTTTTGGGTATATAATGCTTTTTTGTGTAGTTTGAACTTGTGAAAATACAGTGAATAATGTGCATAAAAAAGTTAAAATAACTTTCCATAGGTTTCCTTTAAAAATGACAAAAAAAGCAATTCTGTAGTTTACGAGGTAGGCCTAAGCGCAAATATCGTAACAAAATTAATGGACAACAAATCTAATCGAACGTTATTAATTGCATTTACCTTTATGTGGTGGTTATTTTATTTGGTTGTCGGTTAAATTTACCATCGCTAAAGTTAACTTTTAGGATAAAAGTCTGAAAAGAAATCTCATACCAATAACAAACCATACCAGCACCAAAAATCAAGCTAAGGTAAATCCTAGACTAGCTAGCCAATCAACCTAATGTTAGTTAGGAAGTTAGTTAAACTTACGGCACCAGGACCTAACAGTAAGTCAGACTAATAGACTAAGCATATAGGCGTAGGCCTACAGTAAGGCTATGACTACTGCAGGCCACTAGCCAGTCTGCTATATAGGGCCTGTACGACTTGTAGGCCTATAAGCTATTGGCCTGTAGTCTCGTAGGCCTACAGGTGCTATATGGATATAAGACCTACAATCAGGGTTGGCAAAAAACTGGGTTTTATCGGGTATTTTCTGGTTTTATTGGTTTTTTTTTTGGTTTTATCGTTTTTTTTCAAATTTTCTATAGCTAATATAAGAAAAGTATATAATAAAATTAAAAAACTGGCCTTTAAAATTTTTTGTGCTTATATACAGTATTTATTCATTGTTCTTGATAATGATTGTTGCTATTTTGTTACAGATACATATAGATGATTTTTTTTTAAAGTATAACTTAGATATAATAGCTAAAGCTTAGTATTGCCAGTATCTATACTGAATTATTTTTATTTAACACTAAGAATTTAAGGAGCTATTGAAGAATAGGGACCCCAGCCTTCTTTAGTTAGGCTTATAAAGCTAACTAACGAAAATATCACGACCTAACCTAACCAATCGTTAGGTTAACTGTACGCCCTTGACGATTGGTTAGGTTAGGTCATGATATTTTCGTTAGTTAACCTTATAAAGCTAACTAAAGAAGGCTGGGGTCCCTATTCTTCAATAGCTCCGAATTTAAGAAACCATGCCATTTGTTGCTGGAAGTGGTAGGAAATCTTCTCATGAGTGGGCCGATGTCATACGAGTTGAAGGAAGCTCAAAAATGAAATGCAAACATTGTGGAATGGAATTAAGTTCTAAAATTGAGAGAATCAAAACACATTTACAAAAATGTATAAAGAGAAATGAAAATCCTCCAACTCATGATCAAGTTGCATTAAATATTTTATCTAAATCATCAATTTCTGAACTATCATTTGATTAATTTCTATCATCACCTTCATCAGCTTCTGGTGTTTCTGTCAACAGACCTGACAGTTGTTCTACTTCTCAACCTCCAAAGAAGAAACTTAAATCTTTGTATTTCCCCCCATCAAGCAGTATTTGTAGTACTCCATTAAAGTCAAGATTGACCCATCCTCAGATGACCGATTTTGTCATAAAGCCAACAGAAAAACAAAAGAAACTGCTTGATCTACAAGTTGCCAAGTTTTTCTACAGCAATGCAATAGCTTTTAATGCCGCTAGCAGCAAAGAATATAAATAAATGATGAATCTGTTAAGACCTGGGTATTGCGCACCAACAAGAAAAGACCTAGCAGGAGATCTTCTTACTGAAGTACATGATGAAATAGAACAGAATCTGAGTAATGACTTAACAAATGCTACAATAACTCTGCTACAAGATGGATGGTCATCAGTGCGGAATGATCCCATCATTGCCACTTCAATCCATATTGGCCGCTCAACATTCCTGCTATCAACGACTGATTGTGGATCAGAGAAGAAAACAGCAGAATATTGTTGTGAACTTGCTATAGCTGCAATAAATGAGGTTCAACAGAAATACAACAAAGATGTGAGTAATTTGAGTTCATTAAAATTTTAGAGAGATTATTAATTAAAATTGCTCAAGTAAATAAAGTAACTATAAAACCCTTACAATACTATGTCAGTACAATACTATAATACTATGTATAAAATCTTTACAATACTATGATTATTTCTCTTTCTCATATTTTCAAGGTATTTGCAATCTGTACTGAAAATGAGAGCAAAATGAAGCGCATGAAAGAACTACTTCAGGAGAAATGTCCTAACATTCTAACCTATGGGTGTTCATCTCATTTCCTTAATCTCCTGGAGAAAGAAGTTACACCTAATAGTGCATTAAAAACACATAATCGAAATTCATAAGTATTTTCGCAGTCACCATCAGCCACATGTAAGTAATATATATATATATATATATATAATATATATATATATATATATATATATATATATATATATATATATATATATATAAGGATTTGGAGAGAATATATATATATATATATATATATATATATATATATATATATATATATATATATATATATATATATATATATATATATATATTCTCTCCAAATCCTTTTATTTTGTTAATCAGGGATGGCTGAAGGACAAGGGAGGACTAATGCCACAAATACCGAACGATACTTGGTGGAACTCAAAGGAAGTTTGTGTAGACACATTTATAAAAAATGTTCATAAATACATGGAAATCAATACTGAGCAAGAAATTGCTGAAAAAATTGCCACTGCCCTGAACAATGCAGGCTTATACAGACAGGCCCTTCACCTTCAGAAGCAGCTAAAGGAAGTTGCTATTGCACTTGATAAGGTATACTTAACTACCTATGAAAATTTGGTTACATTTTTAAGTATGGTATATCTGCTACTTAATTATTTTAATACCTACTCTAGTTTTATTTTAACTAGTACAGTTCCCGCCGCTTCGCTGACGGTTAGACAGGCTAAACTACAAAAAAAGAACCCAGCCGTGAAAATTTTGATCTTCACATTGTGTCAACATTTCTGAATCTGGTATCTCCCAAAACCTCCTCACCCCCATTCATGCAACTTGGGGGCTAACCCCCCCCCCATTACCCCCACCCATCCCCCATTACCCCACCCATCCCCCATTACCCCCACCCCACCCCCCCCATTGCTAAACTACAGAAAAGAACACAGTCATGAAAATCTTGAGCTTCACATTGCCGCCGTAATACAATTTCTGAATTTTTTTCTCACAATTTTTTCTCACAATTTCTGAAAGTGTGACGGACAGACGGACAGACGGACAGCTCTCTTATTATAGTATAGATTAATTAGTGCTTTGAGTAAAAATTTTATTTATACTTTATTCTGGGATTTATTATTATATCAGTGTAATCAAATTTTTGCAGCTTCAAAGTGATTCAGCAACTTTGTCAACTGCTGTTGAAACGTGGATACAGCTCTTGCAAAGTGAAGACCTCAAGCCATACAGAGCTCAAATTAAAAAACGAATGACTGATGCTGTGGAACCATTCTTTTATGTAGCATACTTCATGGACCCTCAATACATGGGTAAGTATCAATATTTATAATCTATTTATAATATATTTCTATTTTCATAGAAATAGTAATATATATATATATATATATATATATAATATATATATATATATATATATATATATATATACATATAACCTTACCTTACACCCTTTAAGGTTTCGCGCGATGATTTCTCATTTCTCGAAGGTCAAGCTTGTCGCCCCTCCTCTCGAGTTGGCCTAGTGAAGTAGTGAGTTGGATTCTTGCGCTCTCCACCTCATATAGCCAGGTACGCCTGGCTCATCGGGGATTGTTCTGAGCCAGGCGTCTAGTCTTCTTTTGAAGATTTCCACTGCAACTCCCTTCGTGTTTCTTAGGTCTTTGGGCAACTGATTAAACAGTTTTGGTCCTCTCACTACAAAACTATTTTCTTTCAGGGTTAAGGATGTTCCTTGTCTCGCTTTCAGTTTGGGAATACGACACAGTCTACCGTTTCTACTTTCCACCGTTGTTTGGGGAGTTATAGGGTTCAGAGTAAGATTAGGGATTAGTTTCTCCATTATTTTCCAAGTGTAAATAATGGTGTATCTCTCTCTTCTCCTTTCCAGTGAATATAGGTCTAGTTCGCGTAACCTTTCCCAGTAATTTAGTTCTTTGCACCCATTGATCTTGGCTGTGAAGCTTCTCTGGATCCCTTCCAGCTGTTTAATGTCTTCTTTTTTATATAGGGATGTTATGACCGAGCAGTGTTCCAATTTGGGTATTATCAGGGTTTTCAGTAGAGGAATCATTACATTCCTATCCCTTCGTTTAAAGGTTCTCAATATCTGACCCGTTATTCTCTTTGCTCTGTTTACTGCTATCTTATTTTGTGTTTCAAATTTCGCATCATCTGTCATTACAACCCCTAAATCTTTTGCTCTGGAATTTCTCTGAATTTCCTGTCCATTTGGGGTATAATATTCCATGGATTTAGGTCTTCTCTTTTTCCGTACCGTAATAGCTGAAATTTCTCGGTGTTAAACTTCATATTGTTGTCTTCCGTCCACTTGTAGATTCTGTTTATGTCGGTTTGTAGGGATCCTATGTCTTCTGGGTTTCTTATTTTTCTACTGATCTTTGTGTCATCCGCAAAGGATGTTACTGTGCTGTCTCTGGTAACGTCCTCATCATGTCAGTTAGCATGATTATGAAGAGTAGTGGAGCTAATACTGTTCCTTGTGGTACTGAGCTGAGGACCTCTGATTCTGATGAAGATACTCCTTGTACTGTAACGACTTCCCGCCGCTCACTAAGGAAATTATATATCCATTTCCCTACTTTTCCTGTTATTCCCATATATTTCAGTTTATGTATTATGATTCCGTGGTCACACTTGTCGAACGCTTTAGCAAAGTCTGTGTATAGTACATCATTAGGGTGTGTCAATTTTGTCAACTTTTTTCAGATCAATTTTGGAGTGAAAATATAGTGTCTTTTCATGTCAAAACTTGAAATTGGCCAACCAAAATGAAATAAAATAACCCTTACCTACATCAATTTTACCTTAAAGTTTCAGAAATTGACTCTTTTTACTAAATAATAGGACATAAATTGAGTAACTATTCATCTGTCACAGAATTATCCCACTGATCGCATATGGAGTGTTTTCAAGGTAATATAGTTGTTGTGCAATGTACAAGTCACAACATGAATAGAACTGTCCCTCATTCTCAGTCCTCAGTTGCCTCTTAGATGTCATAGACGGTGGTTTGCTGTTATTGCTCTTGTACCTACTTCATAGTTATTCTACTAGACGAATACTACAGTTTAACTGTAAGTATGGATTATTGATTATACAATTATTTATTATTATCATATTCTTCTCTCTAATTATGTTGTAATCCCATGAAATATTTTTTTATTGAATTTTAGAACATCGAATGACTAAACTTTGAAACATCGTAATTGATATAAAATACTGAAATGTTTTTCTTTCTTTTCAGATATTCCTAAGATGCCAAAATTGAAGACAAGAGGTCAGTCGTCATGCCACTTGAGCCTGTTAGTCGGTACAGGCAAGGAGCTTCCCGTATCAGAACTACCAACAGTGCGAGACATGCTGAGACTAGGGTTACTCCTTCGTGAACAAAATACAAAGGATAGAAGGAACTACACAGAGAAAGAGCTCATAAGGGACATGATTCCCCTCTTCTGCACCAGTGGAAAAAAGCTAATGTGTTATTCAAAACCACCTGTACTCAATCAGTATAGAACTATGAGCTAAAATTAACAAAGCTGTGGCACAAAGCAGTTGAGACATCACTCGGTAAAGGAAAACTAGCAAAGAAAAATAAATTTCTGCACACACTTGATACTCTTCTTGACATTTTTAACTGCTAGTGTCCATAGAGTTGTGTTCTGAAGCCAATTGTTCTCCCTCATGCAGAAGAGAACCTCACCCTCACATTGATTGTCGCTGTCCTCGTGAGAAGAAGATCCCTGTTTTGGAGCTGGCTTTCATAAAGGCGCAGAGAAAAAGGCAGGAGGCCAAGGAAGTATGCAGATTGGTTCGGCAGATTATTCAGAAACCAAAAAAACAGATTGTTATTGCTAAGAAAAGAGAGAAAATCCGAGAGAGGGAAGAAAGGAAGAAAAAGAGAGTGAAGAAGCCACCCAAAGAGATGAAGAGCTCTATCAAGAGGTTTCTCACTTCTTTGAAAGCTCTTCAGATGAACAGAAAGAAGCAACATCAGATGATAGCTCCAAAATGCCATCTGAACCTTCGCCGAAGAGAATGAAATACAACACTAAAGGCATCTCAAACATTGTCCTTGCCAGTATTCGCCACCATACGGGGCTACTGCAGAGATTGCCACTGCCGCTTGGATAGATGCAGGCCTCATCAGCCGAGAGGATACATCCTTAGTGATAGATCATAATAAGATAAGAAGAGCACAAGAAAAAATAATGAAGGAAATATCTGATCAGCATGAAAAAGATTTGAAGGAGGAAGGTCTCTCTTGCCTTTTGTTTGATGGAAGAAGAGATGACACAAAAGTTCTCCTAGAGGTAGAGGGAATGGACAGAAAGTTTCCCGGTCTCATCAAAGAAGAACACTACTCTGTGTGTTCCGAACCTGGTGGCCGCTATTTGTTTCACTTTGTTCCTGAAGCAGAAGTAGAAGGCAAGAAACATGCAGAGGCAATTGCTGATCAAATAATATGTTGGCTTCAAGAAGACTTGACAGTTCACTGCAGGCCGTTGGTGGAGACTCAACTGCGGTGAACACTGGATGGCAGGGCGGTGTTATGACGCATTTAGAGAAAAAACTTGGAAGAAGGCTTGTTTGGATTGTATGTGATTTGCACACAGGGGAACTACCTCTTCGTCGTCTCATCCAGGAACTTGATGGTCCTACAAAGAGCAACAACAAGTGGTCAGGCCCCCTTGGCAACATGCTAGATGAAGCAACGGAATTAGAAATAAATACAAAATTCCAAAGGTCGAAGTAGGCCCTCCCCTTCCAGTGTTGTCTGAAGAAGTTATCAAAGACCTCAGCACGGATCAATCTTACGCTTATCGATTGTTCAAGCAATCAGATCAGGAGAGTTGCCTCAAAATCTGGCTCTCTTGGAGATTGGACCCGTAAGTCACAGTCGTTGGTTAACTACAGCGATTCGTTTCTGCAGGATTTGGGTTTCCAAACATGCACTGAAGGGCAAAATGCTACAGAATTTGATGTTGATTGTTGAATTTATTATTGGGTTTTATCTTCCTCACTGGTTCAATGTAAAACTTAATTCAATGTGGATGGAGGGGCCCAACCACATCTTGTTTCAATTACAGCTACTGAGAACCCAAAGGAAAGTAGTGGTGGACATCGTGTTACCTGTGGTGAGGAGGTCCGCTTGGTATGCTAGGCCAGAGGCAGTTTTGCAAGCAATACTCTGCAGCCAATGTACCAAAGAGCGAACTGAGGCTGTGGAAATCATTCTAAAGCTTAGAGGAACATCACTAGATGATGACCAGCTGGGAGACTGCTCTGTTCAGACAAGGAAGGTACCTCCGATAAACGTCAATGCCACGAAATTGTCAGAATTAGTTAACTTGAGTTCGGAAGTTTGGAGCCACCACTGACAACATGTATAACAAACAAAGATTTAACACAACTTAAAGAGGCCCCAATGCAAGTGCCAAAGTGGCCTTCTCACACTCAGAGTGTGGAGAGATGTGTGAAAATGGTCACAGAAGCAGCTAGTCAAGTTTACAGTCACGAGAGGCGAGAAGGCTACATCAAAGCGCAAGTAGCAAGCCGAATGCTGATGTCAAGGAACCGCAGCAAAAAGGACATGACTGCATTGGTTACTTTCAAATAAAGACTCTGAATGATATATTATTGTCACTTTAAATGTTGATAGGATGTTTGCGCACATTTGTTATTTTGTTACGAATTAACGGAAAAATTGAATTTTTTAATTAAAATTGATGTAGGTAGGGGTTATTTTTTATTGTTTTTGAAGCAAAGATATTATTTTGTATGCCAAATGATTACATTAAATTGCTACCAAATCACATGATTTTCAATTTAGTCATTTCACCCCCAAAATTGACACACCCTAGTACATCATAGTTTTCATCACTTTCAAGTAAATCAATAATGTTGTTGTAGTGTTCCATTAGTTGTGATGGGTTTCGGTCAGGCAGATCATGCCTATGTTGGTTATCATTGAATTTTTTCTGAGTTTCCAAAAAGTCATAGATTTTCTGTCTAACTATTCTTTCAAATATTTTAGTGAGATGGGATGTAAGCGATACTGGCCTATAGTTTTTGGCCTCGGATCGATCTCCTCCTTTATATATTGGGACTATGTTCGCGCTCTTCAGGATGCCCGGTATTTCTCCCGTGTCTAGTGATAGTGATCGTCTCCATATCCAGTATATGGGCTCAGCGATTGCATTCTTGCAGTTTTTGATCAGTGTGGCATTCCATTTATCCGGTCCTGCCGCTGAGTGTGTTTTTAGTTTTCCTATGGCTTGTGTAATATCATCCGTCGTAAAGTCGAAATCCGTTATACTTTCCCCTTTTGGTTCTTCTTCAAAGAACGCTTTTCTATCGCATATCAATTTGTCCGTTTTTGGGATACTGAAAGATGATTCGTACTGAGCTCTTAATATTTCAGATACTTCTGTTAGATCATCAGATAAATCATTGTTCTCATTTTTTAAAGGTCCGATAGTCGTATATATATATATATTTGCATTTATATATGCATTAACAGGAGCAGAACTTGATGAAGAGCAAGCAATGGCAGCAGAACAGTGGATAATCGGCAACAAGCCTCAATATCTAGCATATTTTCTGGCTTTCAAAATAAAAGACAAGAACCTTTTCTCAGTATCAATGTTTAATAATCAAGTCATTCAACTGTATAGAAAGTCTTCCTCTACTTGGTGGCAATTGATGAAAGTACAAACTGCAAAAAGAAATGCCTATTGGTATGGAAGATTTCTGCAACTTTTGTGAACATCTACTGAGTCGTACCCTAAGTTCAGCTGTCATTGAGAGAGTTTTCTCAACATTTGGACACATCTGGTCCAAGTTACGCAACAAGCTTGGGACAGAAAAAACAGGAAAGCTGGTCAAAATATACAAATATTTACGTAGTGGAAGTAAACTGAATGAAGATGAAGTTTGATTACTTTGAGATGTGCCAGTGCTTAATAAATAAATACTTAACTATGATTACTATCTGAATTTAATTAGTTTATTACTTTTACAGGGCACTTCATTTAATAAAATGAAATATTTTGGAGTTCAGTTTTAATTAAAAATAAAGTTGAAGTTGAGTTGAGTTTTGTGCTTTTGTTGTTTATTTAATTAAACAAAGTCCTACATGACTGCAATGACTCTTAAATACATAGTATTGACTGTTATATTATTTTTATTAGCTTATTACAGTAACTGATTGTTTTAAAATATCTGAAAAAACCCGCTTGAGTGGGTTTTAATTGGTTTTTTCCATGTGGGCTTTTTCTGAAAAAACCCACTGGGGACAACTGGGTCGGGTCCAATCAGGCCAACCCTCCCTACAATAGCCTATTGGCCCACAGGCTACAAGTAGCAAGAGTAACAGACCACTACAGGAGCATTTTAAAGTCCATATAGGCCTACGTGATAGTGCTAGGCCTACATCCACTCCTTGAAAGAGTGGGTGTAGGCTTAGGACTAACATTTATGTGGACTTTAAAACTTACCTATAATGGGCTGTTAGTTGTTACCTGTAGCCTGTGGACCAGTAGGTTAGGCCTTATGCCCCTATATTCTATAGGGCCTGTACGACTCCTAAGCTATTGGTCCAGGCTCTCTAGACCTATTACTCCTGTAGGCCTATAGATCACAGCCTACATTAGGACTAACAGTCTACCTGCAATCTTTTTTTGGATAATATTGAATGGCCGTATGTCATATAACTTATACTGTTGATCAAGGAGCGGATGTAGGCCTAGGACTATCATTTATATGGACTTTAAAAATACTTTTGATAAGGTGCGTTAAATGATTTAGAAATGGGACAGTTAATTTAAAACTAGGCTTGTTAAGGTTGGTACCATAGTAGTAGTTTAGGGCAGCGGTTCTCAACAGGGGGTCCGTGAGTTGTGTTTAAGGGGTTCGTGGGTTGACTAGATTATATTCAGTAAAACAATTTTTTTCCCCTTTTTTTGTGGTGGCTAATTTTGACCTCTAACCGATAACATTTTCGGTTACTTGAAACTTTAAAGTTCTTATAAATGTTTTTTTACGACCATCTTATGTTTCCAATTCATGAACTGTGAGTTTTTGGCACAAATGACCCCTTCCCTGTTTTTATGCTGTTTTTTTTTATGTAAACAGAACAGCGGTAAGTTTTATGCATTTTTATTACATTTTTACTCCGACTTTGAAGTATAAATCAAGACTAAAAACTATACTAATCAGGATACCTCAATTTGTCTATGTGCTACTTAATCATAATGCAAAAGATAATTTTGGGGGAGGGGGCCCCAAAAATATCAAGATTTTGATAAGGGGTCCGCAGTACAAAAAAGGTTGAGGAACGCTGGTTTAGGGCGTAGGTATGTAATTAGCCTAGGGTCTACTTTTAATTTTATTATGTACAACATGCCTTTGAATTCTGTATTTACATTGAGTCTAAGGTATAAGAAGTTTGATAGAATTATAATCACTTCTTATACCTATCATAGTCTTCCCTTTTTAAGAATTTATGATATTTGGGAGATATTTACTTTTCCACATAAACTTAAGCCCATATCACACGCACGGCGGCTTGTTGCTGTTAGTAACGCAGGTAACGGGGGGGGGGCCCCCTCCCTTTGCCAAGGTTTAAGCCACTTTTGATTACCACCACCATTGTATGAGTTTTGTCGACCTGTTAATTTATAGACATGTGGGTTAAATGTGAGAAATTTGGAATCACCTGTTTACTCCACGTCCACATACATTAATATATGTGAATTGTAATTTACGTTGCTTTTAACCATCACTTAATAGTTAATCCATGTGGGAGTGTCTCATAGCATAATCTGGGTCCCCTTTGAAAGAATTGTGTACCCCCCCGGCAGATGGGCTTCTGGATCCGCCCTTGACACATATACGTATGTGTAGACCAGTGCTGTTGGTAACGATCGCTGGCTTTGGCCCCCCCTTTATAAAATCCTGGCTGCGCCCCTGGTTGCTGTTTTTAACCACCGAATCGTGCGTACTCCGCTTAAAACCAATTACAACCGTTTACACATTAATTTGGGCTTCAAAACGTATCGAATGTATTAATCTAATGGCTATTTAGCGAAAAGATTTTTATTTTTTCAACCCCTATTATTGCCGATTAATATGTAAACGGCTACAATCGGTTTTAAGCGGGGCACTATTCATCAGTGAAAAACGGCAATGAACGGCCGTGTGATAAGGCTTTAGTAAAGAAACCAAGAAAAAATAGGCAACATTTTTTTTAATACATAACTAGCATTAAATTTGATTCTGCATACAGTATTATTGTTTCATTATGGTATACACACCACTAAATAGCATTCTAAAACCCCATTGATATTGTCATCAACTGTACTGTACATCAAGCTTACGGTACAAATTATGATACTGTATCAAGGTTTTTCATAACGACCCCTTTAGCCTCTTATATGATTAAATTGCCTAAAGCTCAGTGGCAGACCTACATTTTTGGGACCCTGAAGCTTGAACTGTTATGGGGGCCCCTTCGCAACCAGCAACAATAGGGCAACATCCAACAAGGTTCAAAGGGCCTTGCTGCCCTTGCAAGGTGAAAATCTGATTTTTGGTGTTAAAATGCACAAGCGAGACGAGTGCAGCCTGAATTGAGAATTCAGATGTCTTTTTATGGTTCCGATTGGCTCTAGCCTAAGGGCTGAGCTATAGAACTATTAAGCTGCACCAACGAAGGATTCGAGGATCCACTGCCAAAATGTAGACTATGAATAGATTCTGGCGAGCTCAGCGAGCCCATACAGCTGGGGGTTCGGGCGCTGCAAGCCCCCGAGAAAATTTTGAAATTGACCAATTACAGGGGCATTTTGAGGCCATATGAAATGGGTATTAGAGCATATTCTAAGGTCAATATTAAGTACTTCAACCCATTGGCTTATGATTCTATCACTAAAATAGCCTTATTTTAATAACAAACACTTAAAAAAACCATCGATTTTGTTGAAAAATTCACTCATTAAAAAAAAAGTTGCTTCAGGGCCCCTCCTGGATTAGGGGCCCTGAAGCTTAAGCTTCATTAGTTTCATAGTAGATCCGCCACTGCTAAAGCTTCACCAGTTAATATCAGTGGAATGAAAAATAAAATCTGCTTTTGCGATGTATTTTGAAAAGTGAGAAGCTAAAACTAAGTTTAAGAGAGCGTGTTCTCCAATGAATATCTGGACCAAACTTTTCTCTACCTTCCAAGTTTGAATGTTTTCATTAATTTTGTATACGCAAAAATACTTTTTCGAAAGATGTCCAAGATATATCCACCGGTACAGTATCTCTGGTAAGTTAGAAATAATTTTAACACCGGAATTCGATGCTGTGCTCTTTCCGTTGTATATATACTGTATGTATATGTATTTCTACTTTATAAAAGCAAGTTGTTGTTGATGGTTAGCCGATCAGCCCACCCTGATCGAGCAAGCCGGCGGCACGCAGGTAACCGATCGCCCTTTCCGGAGTGGACCAGAGATTCAGCGCACTAGTGATGTTGTGTTGTGTTGTGTTCTATGTTGTACTAGAGCGGTACAGTCTGTCATAATGTGTTCAATTGTTTGTGGTGTGTGTGGCAGGTGTCGTCTGTGAAGTTGTCTAGTCTGTGTTTATATGTCTGTAAGTTGGGGTGATGTCCACATCGGAATCGTGTTAAGTTAACTCGATCCGATCTGCTCAGGTTGGTCTCTGACCTGTCAATGGGTGGCGGCTTTACACCTAGGACCACATTCGGACAGAGTCGTGTCAGTGCTTTGTGGGTTAGGTGTGTGTATGTGTTTTCTGTACTGTGTGATGTCTGTGGGGCGTGGTATGGAATGGAGTATTTGGTTATAATGTCTCTGGTGTTGCCTTAATGGTGCGAAGTGTCGGTGCATGATTGTACATGTAGTGGCAAGGGTGTTGTGGGTTAGTTGTTGCTGCTGCCATGAATTGTGTTCCCCTCATGTCTAAATGTTCCCTAACTTTCAGTATTTTTGTTTCTGTGTGCAGGTGTTCTGTTGGTGTTGTTTGAGTGCATCCTGTAATGGTACGAAGTGCGTTGTTTTGTATTGTCTGTAAGGTGTTTATGTGTGTGTTTGAGATAATGGATGCCCAGCATGGGCTACCATATTCCATAACAGCGAATATATTGTTTGTATATGAGTGATGTTGTTTCCTGCTGGTGTCCAAAGTTTGTGCCTGTTAGTATCCGAACCGTGTTAAGTCTTGATTAGTGTAATAATTTTACCTTGTTTCCATTATGTTAGGAATAATACAATGTTGGTATGAATATGTGCTGATGTTTGTGAAAGCTAATATCCGATGTGGGCCCAAGTGTTTAAAGTGTATGTTAGATATGTTGTCTGGTCCAGTAGCCTTCGAATTCTTAATGTTTTTGATGATCTTGGTGGTCTGGTCTGAATTGAAGGGTGTAATGGTCGTGTTGAGTCTGTAGGTTTTCTCGTGTCTGGCTGTTTGTGTTTCTGCTTGTTTCTGGTTGTTGTCTCTGTTTAAGTGACTTATCTTTACGTAGTGATTAACTAGAATGTTAGCTTGTTGGGTATATGTTGGGATATTATTTTGGCTACGACAGATAGCCGCGTGTGAGGTGTGAATGCCGCTGTTAGAGTGGGTAATGCTGTTTATAGTCTTGTATAGCCTGAATGTATCTGTGGAGTGGTTTAGTGTTGTTATGAATTCTCCAAATGTTTCTGTTTGTTTTTCTTTAAGTTTGTTGTTTATTTCTGTGTTGAGCTGTTGTATCTGCTGTTTTATGGCTTCTGTGTGTGGCAGTGGCGGCTCGTGATAAAATAAAATGGAGGGACTGCAAGCTTTACACAACAGTAGGGTACACAAATTTGACCTACCTCAGGTATGAGTTGATGTCCACGGATTTCTAAGGCATGGTAGTAGTGGTGGTGGTAGAAGGGATGGTGGGGATGGTAGTGGTGGCGGTAGGGATGGTTGAGGTGGTGATGGTAGTATTACTTGAAAATAAATCGGTGCGTCGGCTCTTCGATGTAGCAAAATGGTTTATTACTTTTTCATTAAAATGCTTCATTTCTGCTATCATTTTATTTTCAATGGATATCATTGCTAAAGCAGACAGTCTGTCATTCACCATGGTACTGCGCAAAAAAGTTTTAATTCTCTTCAAAGTTGAAAAGCACGCCTATATCGAGGAAGATCCGAAGATACTCCTATACAGGACTCGGAGCCTTTAATGAAACAAAGTCCGGTGCCAGGTTCGAACTCTCAGCCTTTACCGTAGATGGGGATCGAACCGCTATCCCGCAGTGAAGATCTAGAGAGGCACCTTTATCATTGAAAACTACATGAAGTCCGAGCCGAGAGTCGATCCCAGAACCTTGAAATTAACAAACAGCTTAACCACTATAGTCTACCTGGCGGGTGTGAGTGACCATGAATGCGGTATTACGGAGTTCCAGGTGAACAAAGACCCTAATATCCACTTAAGGTTAGCCCAAGAAGAAGTAGAAAAAATAGAAATAGCAAATGAAAATAAATAATACTGAAAACTTATACCATGCTTACACTTATAGACGAGTAAAGCTTTTACACAGGAATAGTAGTAGGCTGATAGTAAAGTATAGAACAGACAAGGTTCTTCCCCTCCTCCTCCAGCCACTGCTGACAGAAAGTAGTGGTGAAAGAAGATTTATGGAAAGTAGGAAAAAGTATAATGAAGAGAATTGCTTCGAAGTTCATTCACACCATACGTACACTACTATCTCCTGTACTCAATTATGCATCAGGAGACAGCGAAAAATAAAGGCTAGTATGAATACTAACCTCCTTAATCTAATCTATAATCTACACCATGAATTATTTGAAAGAAATTTTTATTTATTTATTATGTACAAGAACAAGTATATGGAGGTAGAGAGGTATATGGAAAAGCGAAGAAGGGAATAGGGTTAGAGTCTCAATTGTAAACCATAGGTTGCATGAAGAAGCCAAACGAGGGCTGATAAAAGACCTTCCGATTCTCTCTCTCTCTCTCTCTCTCTCTCTCTCCTCTCTCTCTCTCTCTCTCTGACCTCCGCAGGGGGTATAAAGGTTATGGACGTTCCTTCTGGGTGTTGTAAACTTTATACTTTGGGTGTGACAGCCCTCCGGTCCCGAGTCGTGGGATTCTAGAGAAATTGGCTGCCAGTTCCTTTAGGTTCTCTCTCTTTTTCGGGAGGGCGGGTGAAGTATGTTGTACAATCCTGTCCTATGGGTTACTAGGATCCTATCCCATCCCTACTCTGTCATTTTAGCTTAGGTTAAGGATGTTCCCCTCTGACTGGAAAAAAAAAAAAAAACCTTTTAGTATTAAGTCTTTTTCTCTACTCTTACTATTAGGATCCTACTGCTACCTCATGCGTGGGAAGAGAGGCTTTGGAACCTCTATAATAACACCATTTCACTTTAGTTGTAGGTAAATGATTAGGGGGTTAATAGCGGGTAGGATTGTTGACCATTTGGATTCCTACAAGCTGCTTGGGGACTCCACATGGGTTTAGACAGCATAGGTCGTGTCTCACCAACTTGCTCGAGTTTTT
This sequence comes from Bathynomus jamesi, assembly GCA_023014485.1. Classification (NCBI taxonomy): domain Eukaryota; kingdom Metazoa; phylum Arthropoda; class Malacostraca; order Isopoda; family Cirolanidae; genus Bathynomus; species Bathynomus jamesi. The sequence goes on along the minus strand of JAJOZX010004392.1, from coordinate 196,698 downwards.
CCACGTCATGTTGAGTGAGTATATAAGAGTAGGGCGATTGATGAGAAAGCCTTGATAGGTACCTCCTGCTGGCTAATGGCCAAATGCGCGCGCTGGGTATTGGTGGGAAGTAGGTAGGTGGATTGAAAGCTGGCTGAGAATGCCACAAAGTTAATCCCTTCCGTTAGGCATATGGGCTACAATCGACGCTTACGTGAAGCGGTGCAAAGATGTCGATTTTAGAGCATGTTTAGTTTAAATGATAACCCAACTCGCAACATGGTTGGAAGTTGGATTTAAACGGTTTAGGACTAGTGTGTGTGGGAATTACTTTACCTATAAGGTCTGTACACGTGGAACAGGTTACCTTCAGAGTTGTGAACAGTTCCTCTGTGGATCACTTTAAGGAAAGGTTAGACCAAATCTTGCACACTATTTGAGGTGTAGAAAATTTTCCCTGGCACCCGTTGCCATTGGTACCTCCTCGGTATGGGCCGCAAGGCTTTTGAGGTACTTCTTTTCCTTGTAACACTCTCTCTCTCTCTCTCTCTATATATATATATATATATATATTATATATATATATATGGGGCTCCAATAAACCTTAGCCCCCCGCCCATGCCTAAACCATTAGAGGTAGAGTAAAACTAAACATACCTTACAAAAGAGAATTTGGGTAGCTTGCCAAAAGTGACGTGAATAGATCTTGATCGTTACGCAATTTGCTAAAGCAGTTTCAATGTGTTGCGTCATGTATCCTTCGAAAATCGATTTGTTGCAGTTCTTGAAACAAGAGACATTCAACCTTGTCCTTTATAACTGATCCAATGTGTTCACAGACGTTCAGGTCATGAGAATTCCTGGCCATTTTTCATTTCCAAAGAAATGGATCTCATGGTTCCGCAACAACTGTTGAGTGGATATGCCTTAAAGCAGGGGGCCTTATCGTGCAGAAGTGTGACCTGATCGACATCCATAACATTGTTTGGGTTTCTTAGAAAAGGAATGACATGCTGGGATAGAATAATATCACGAAATACTGTCATCCCAACTCTGACCATTTGGCTTCAGCACCCACATGAACTTCTTTGCAGTGAAAAAACAAACACACCAATATAGTCTGGACTTTTTAATAATTCGCGATAATGTTCATTGTCATCGATTTCATCTGGTGTGGCCCACCTCGATCATTTTGGTAGTTAGGCCGACGTGTTACGTAAACAAAAAATTCATCGGAGACAGCTAAATGCATGAAATCATCCACATCCCAATCTTCAAGATAATGGGCAAACCACATTCTGTCATCGATGTTAAGTTGAGTTTTTCTTGGCTTTGGAAGTTCATACCAAGGCTTTAAACCTGCCTATGACGGTACAGTCGAATGATCTCACCCTAATACGATCTTTCCTCTCAACACTTCGATTCTCTAGAAAGTTTAGCACAGCTGTTTTTCCGCTACGCTTACCGCTTTCAATGATGTCCTTTGTTTCTGAGAGAGTGGCAAATTTGGGCGCCCATTTGTTGTATCCATTTCACATTCATCCAAAGTTTTATTCGTTTCTTTTGACGAAGTCCTCACTTCTTCGCAACTTTTTGGCAACCCATGAACGTGTTATAAAGGTGGCTCCAGCATCACGAGCTTCCCGAAATGTTATTGCTCGTATGCGATCTATCACACGTTGCCTCTCCGAATCACCAATTAATTGAGAAGCCATTATATTATCACTTTATCAGCTAGAGTAATTTTAATACCTGCAATAAATAAGAATTTTATATATTTTTATAATCACTAAAAACTATTTCGATATAAGTAAACATGTAAGCTGCAAATGGGGGGGCTAAGGTTTTTTGGAACTCATTATATATATATTATATATATATATATATATATATATATATATATATCTGGTGTAGGTCTTCCTCTTGCTTTTATTTCAGTCTTTTCATTTAATGTCAGCTGGGAAAAGTTGATGCTTTGCAAATACTTCACTCGATTTTCCATCGTCAAAGGGTAATTAAAGAAAGCACGACTTAACCGCACCGTGCGCACGCAATGTAAACACGAGACTGAGCTGCACCGACTGCAGCTCATTGTTTCCAGATGTGGCGCCAATTAATAACAGACTTGAATCGTACAGCAACTATGAAAGTAACTTAATTTTTGGTCTGGTTTTAATGAAAATTCACTTAGTAACGTACTGAAAATAACATATAATGACTTTTTATTAAGATATATTTGTTAGTAGTGTATTATTCTGCTGTGTGTGTCTGAAGGAATCATACGCCTGGCAGTGAGTGTCTGGGAGGACCAGCTCTGCAGCTCCTAGGCACGAGCCGCCACTGGTGTGTGGTGTTTGTTATGTTTGAGGTTGTTACGTTTGAGGTTGTTACGTTGCCTTATGAGGTGGGCTATTTCTCTAGTGTAATTTGGGTTGTATTTCCTAATGTTGCCCTTGGGTATGTATTTGTCTGTATTATTGACGATCTGATTAAATGTCTTGTGCTGTATTGATGTTTATGATGGGTGTGCTGTTTAATGTGGTGAATTGTTCCTCAGTCTGCTTTTTAAACTGTTCCCAATCAGCTTTCTTGTAATTTCTGTAAGTGTACCTAAGGCTGTTGGGGCAGAGTGTAGAACGTGTTGTAATGATGATGGGCAGGTAGTCTGGTGACAGTTGTTTTTCTGTTCTCCAGTGTGTATGTGTTGCTAGTGAGGGGGAACAGAACGTTATGTCTGTGGAAGAGTTTGAGTATCCTGCTTGATGTGGTATGTGTGTATGTTCTTATGTGTTGGTAAGAATGAAGACTGTTTAGTTGTGTGGCTATGTTGGCGCCTCTGGTGTTCTTTTGGTTGTGCAGGAACCAACTAGTGTCGTTAACGCCCTTGGATTTGGTATGTCCTTTTTTATTGTTAAAAACCTTCTGCTTTACAAATTTGTTATAGTCTTGCTTGTTTTGAAAAACAGTGTAATCTTCCTCAGTCTTTGGTTAACGTAGTTAAAGGCCTTGTCTATAATGTTACGAATAGTACTTACAAAGAAACCTTTCATAAACGTTTTCGCAATAGGAATTTACAATTAAAAAAAGATGGTGAGCTCCATGTTACTAAAGCAGACAAGGCTAACACCATAGTTATTATGGACAAAGTGGAATACATTAGAAAGATGGAGGAGCTTCTCCAGGACCCCGCCACATACAGAAAGCTCAGGAACAACCCGCAGGATGACGTCATCAAATCATTCAACAGTGGCTTGAAACGCATTCTCAAAAATCATAAGGACTTAATTCCGCTTTTCACGTCCACTTCACCTTCTCTTCCCTACCTTTACGGTCTTATTAAAACCCACAAACCTGGCAACCCTATGCGCCCTATTATTAGCTCTGTGAGTTCTATTACCTATAAACTCTCCAAATGGCTTGTCAAAGTATTGCCCCCAATTCCTGGAACTATCTCTGATTCACATGTAAAAAATTTCATTAGTTTCGACGTTTGTTCATTGTTTACAAAAGTGCCGATTGACGATATGCTTGACTTTCTCTCCCGAGAATTACATAAGTATGAGCTGCCACCTCCTCCACACATCGTTTTGGAACTCATTAAACTTTGCATCAAAGACTGTACATAAATTCACTTTCAATAGCGAATATTATCAACAGGTTTTTAGGATGGCCATGGGTAATTGTCGCCCATCCTCTCCAATATTTATATGGAGTTTTTCTAAATCACTTACATTCCGAGAATCTTGGGGGTTGGCATCCCATGGTTGCGGTATGTCGACGATGTTTTGTGTATTTGGCCCATGAAGCGTGACCTGGATGACTTCCTCCTTCAGTTAAATAATTATAATCACGTCCCCTCCATTAAGTTTACTTTAGAAGTGGAACAAAACAACTCATCCCCGTTTCTGGACGTGCGTGTACATAGGGAAAGCCCAGGTTTTAAGTTTAGTATTTATCAAAAAAAAAAAAATTTGTCCTCCGTACACTTTTACTCGAAAGCCATATTTTCTTCAATGTTTCTCCGCGCTCTTAGGATCCGCCAGTCCGGAATACAATACAGAAGAACATACACACACACCACATCAAGCAGGATACTCAAACTCCTACCCAGACATAACGTTCTGTTCCCCCTCACTAGCAACGCACACACACACACACACACACTGGAGAACAGAAAAACAACTGTCATCAGACCACCTGCCCATCATCATTACAATACGTTCTACACTGCCCCAACAGCATTAGGCACACTTACAGAAATTACAAGAAAGCTGATTGGGAACAGTTCAAAATACAGACTGAGGAACAATTCACCACATTAAACAGCACACCCATCATAAACATCAATACAACACTCAAGACATTTAATCAGATCATCAATAATACAAACAAATACATACCCAAGGGCAACATTAGGAAATACAACCCAAATTACACTAGAGAAATAGCCCACCTCATAAGGCAACGTAACAACCTCAAACATAACACACAAACACCACACACAGAAGCCATAAAACAGCAGATACAACAGCTCAACACAGAAATAAACAACAAACTCAAGGAAAAACAGAAACATTTAGGGAATTCATAACAACACTAAACCACTCCACAGATACATCCAGGCTATACAAGACTATAAACAGCATTACCCACTCTAACAGCGGCATTCACACCTCACGCGGCTATCTGTCGCAGCCAAATAATATCCCAACATATACACAATAAGCTAACATTCTAGTTAATCACTACGCAAAGATAAGTCACTTAAACAGAGACAACAACCAGAGACACGCAGACAGACAAACAGCCAGACACAAGAAAACCTACAGACTCGACACGACCATTACACCCTTCAATACAGACCAGACCACCAAGATCATCAAAAAACATTAAAAATTCGAAGGCTACTGGACCAGACAGCATATCTAACATACACTTAAACACTTGGGGCCCACAGGGAATACTACTCTCACAAATATCAGCACATATTCATACCAACACTACTATTCCTGACATATGGAAACAAGGTAAAATTATTACACTACTCAAACCAAACAAAAACCAACAGAACCAGCTTCCTATAGACCCATTACTTTACTATGCACACCTTCCAAAGTAACAGAAAGACTAATCTTACAATCACAACCCACACATACCACTATCGCCTACTGAACATGGATTCAGACTTCACCACTCGACCACGACATTACTCATTAACCTCACGCAGCACATCATGGATGGCATCAACTCCAGACGACCAGCCCAACGTGCGCTATTACCAACAATAGACATTAGTAAAGCATTTGATGCTATCCCACGCTTCCCTCTCATAAACAAAATCCTCAACACAAACGTGCACAATAACATCAAAAGGTGGCTGAGCAACTATCTTTCAGGAAGATACTCACATGTCACATTTAATGGCAAGTCATCCAAAAACAAGCTTTTTCCGAACGGGGTCCCTCAAGGCTCTGTTCTCTCACCAACACTGTTCAACTTATACATGCATGACATTCCAACACCCATAGATAAGCTTACCTTATCATCATATGCAGATGATATCACTCTAACATCCACCCACAACAACATCGACACCGCTACAAATAACCTACAAACATACATAAACAGTATACAAGTCTGGCTCACACACAATAGACTCAAAGTAGCGCCCACAAAATCAACCATCACCTTGCTTACAAGCAACACAAAAGAACACCAGATAACTCCACAGCTTACACTAAACAACAGCAACATTCCACACTCACAGGACCAAAATACTTGGGGTCACATACAACTCATCAGTATCTTTGGCAAACCACATTCAGGACATTAAAAACAAATGTACGTCAAGACTTAACACGCTTAGGGTACTAACAGGCACAAACTTTGAACACCAGCAGGAAACAACATCACTCGTATACAAATAATATATTCACTCAGTTATGGACTATGCTAGCCCATGCTGGGCACCCATTATCTCAAACACACACATAAACACCTTACAGACAATACAAAACAACGCACTTCGTATCATTACAGGATGCACTCAAACAACACCAATAGAACACCTGCACACAGAAACAAAAATACTGAAAGTTAGGGAACATTTAGACATGAGAGGAACACAATTCATGGCAGCAGCAACAACTAACCCACAACACCCTTGCCACTACATGTACAATCATGCACCGACACCTCGCACCATTAAGGTAACACCAGAGAGACATTATAACCAAATACTTCATTCCATACCACGCCCCACAGACATCACACAGTACAGAAAACACATACATACACACCTAACCCACAAAGCACTGACACGACTTGGTCCGAATGCGGTCCTAGGTGCGAAGCCGCCACCCATTGACAGGTCAGAGATTAGCCTGAGCAGATCGGATCGAGTTAACTTAGCACGATTCCGATGTGGACATCACCCCAACTTACAGACATATAAACACAGACTAGACAACTCCACAGACGACACCTGCCACCTGTGCCAGGACACACACAAACAATTGAACACATTATGACAACTGTACCACTCTAGCACAACATAGAACACAACACAACATCACTAGTGCGCTGAACCTCTGGTCCACTCCGGAGAGGGCGATCGGTTACCTGCGTGCCGCCGGCTTGCTCGATCAGTGTGGGCTGATCGGTTAAACAACAACAACATGGATGCCGAATTAGAAAAAAACAACAGTATTGGAAGCGCTTGAGCACCATTCTGTGTTTCCTTTCCTTCGTGGTTTTATTCATCATATATATATTAAAATGTTTGAGTCGTTTCTGCACGTGAACACATTCACTGTCATTTAAGCTAGAGCACTCTCATATTGCTTCCAGTAATTTCTGCATGACTCTGACCTGAGCCGTGATACTGAAAAAATTTCATCTTTGTATCAGTCTTGGAAATTATGCACATTTTCTAGTCTGTCGGTGTCTGGCTTGTAGAAGCTTGTTGTGCTATCTCTGGTTCCTCATTCATGATGTTTGAATTTGCAAATACAGAATGATAAATAATTTTACACTATTTTTACAGTAATTTTACAGCTAGTTTACAGTAAGAAATAGCAAGAAATATGATGTTTGGCTCAGCTTCACTCGTGAATGACACACAGTGACATCATTTGCTACAGTTGATTTGGTACACCCTTTAAAACGCTACACGGAGGAGGCTTAATTATGTCAATCAGTACAGTTGTTTTTAAGCAGCAATGAACCTCGATAAAAGTGACCAGCATGCCAAGCTTTATTATCCTGCAAAGTTTCAAAGCGAAAATGGAAAAAAAAATAGATTTCCAATGGCGGTAATTTTGAATTCCAATGACTGAGACGTCCTTGGATTAACGTGTGTCTCTATCGACTCGTCCAACAAATTGCAACGTTAGTATGCCGTCTGTACGATGTATTTACAATACATCTTATAAGTCAGTAGTATTGTTACGGAGATCAATATCAGTATGATATGCACCAATTTAGAATTCACGAAGAATGCGGGCACGTGTTCAGGGCTGAGCGGTGGCAAAGGAGAAAAAAAAGAGAGAAGGCTCAATTGCACCAAAATAAGCTTTATTTTTACAACTCTCTCTCTCTCTCTCTCTCTCTCTCTCTCTCTCTCTCATCTCTCTCTCTCTCTCTCTCTGCACCTGGAGTAATGCTGCGCAGTTCTGGTCGCCCACCCTCAGGAAAGATATTGACAGGCTAGAGCGAGTCCAGGTGAGGGCCACAAAGTTAATCCCTTCCGTTAGGCATATGGGCTACAATCGACGCTTACGCGCCCTGAACTTGTTTTCGCTGGAAACTCGGAAGCTGCGCGGTCAACTGATCGAGGTTTTCAAGCTCTTACGCGGGTTCAACGATGTCGATTTTAGAAGCATGTTTAGTTTAAATGATAACCCAACTCGCAACAATGGTTGGAAGTTGGATTTGAAACGGTTTAGGACTAGTGTGTGTGGGAATTACTTTACCTATAAGATCTATGATACGTGGAACAGGTTACCTTCAGAAGTTGTGAACAGTTCCTCTGTGGATCATTTCAAGAAAAGGTTAGACCAAATCTTGCACACTATTTGAGTGTAGAAAATTTTCCGTGGCACCCGTTGCTATTGGTACCTCCTCGGTATGGGCCGCAAGGCCTTTTGAGGTACTTCTTTTCCTTGTAACTCTCTCTCTCTCTTATATATATATATATATATATATCAGGCTTACATTTAAAAAAATTATTTATACAAAAAATAGATATATTTTTATATGTATTTGACTTTTGGACTTTCACTTATTCTTAATAATTATTTACAGTTACTGAGTGCAGAATGTTCCGCTTGCTTTAATAGTGAGAAGTGATGTATTACCTTTCAAAGCAAAGCACAATCACTTTCTCAGTGATTGATTTTATCATCAGTATTCAATAGAGAAGTATTAAAAAAAGGTAACGAAGTCTCTTCAAAAACTCTCGTTCAATAACTGACAAGAAGAAGGAGGTAAGAGGGAGAAACCTGATTAAACGAGAGGAATAGAGGATAAGGACAACCTTCGCATCAATATTAGCAAATTTACATTAATTAATAATTTAGTATAAATTCTTACCGTAGCTATTGCTAGGTTTTCTTATAATCTTCCTTCCAGTCTTAAAGATAGCTTCTAGTAAATAGTACCATTAGTAACTCGCCTTTCACTATTATAGTTGATTAAAGTAAGATCGAGTTTGATAAATGATGATAAAGTTTGACAAAAACAATAATACATTTAATAATGTTTCTTTGCTAAAGGTTTCAACAAAATATTTATGAGTGCTTCTGAAAACAAAAATAATTATAACATTTCATATAAATAACTGAAATATCATAGAACAGGATGAATATAATAATAATAATAATATAATAAAAAAATATAATTTAACACATAACCTCGGTGGTGTAGTAGTTAGCGTCGCTGACTACGAATCCATCGGCCCCAGGAATGAGACCCGGTGACAGCAGGCGGCACGCAGCAAAAACCCAGCTGTTCATTCTTTCGCGCAAAAAAATCGGTTGGTAGATAAATGGGTACCTCGAGTAGCCGAGTGGTTAAGACGCTGGGCTGCTGGTGCTAGTGGGGCGTGGTTCGGATTCCACGGTAAAAACTGTAGGTCTAAAGCCGAGTGACGAGCTTGACCTTCGTCAGAATGAACAATTCGGGTGGAAGCCAAACCGAGGTTCGCGAGAATGTCCGTCTCGTTCCCCACCACCTGAGGGCATCCGCTGTTCGTCTCAGTATAAAGTTAATAAACGTTTTAATATTAAATCACAAACATGACATCCGCGAATTTAATACTCTTTCACAGTAATAATTGTAATGAAATTAGAATTTCAACGATTCGTTGTTTTTTGTGTAAATTCCAAAAAAAAATTAATTAATTGTTATAAAAATTTCCATTTTAAATAATGATTAAAATTAAGAAATTAAATAAAATTAAATAAAATTATTAAGATAATTCGTTTGAAGTTCTGATAATATTTATTACATTTTTCTCTCTTTATATATCTTTTACATTTCGTTAGTCAATAAAAATTTATTGAATAGGTCAAATGGTTTGACGAAACAAATTTCAAATTTTTTTTTTCGAGGATTTTGGATTTCTGTGGATATACAGGGCGTCCCAAAAAAATGTATACACACTTTAAATAATTATAAAGGCAGTGTTTATTAAAATACATTTCATTTTCAAAATGTAATAGAATCTACAGACATTATTTAATTGTTTTGTCAACGCCTGTTTTCAAACTGACGTCCGTTCTGGTCCAGGCACTGCTGATAACGCGAAGCAATGGAATCGCAAACATCACGAAACATTTCGTTTGGTATTTGTGTGCATTCTCGTTCAATGGCTGCTCTCAATGGCTGCTCTCAATTCAGCGACTGTTGCAGGTTTTATAGCGTAGACTTTGTCTTTTAAGTATCCCCATAAAAAAAAGTCTAGTGGTGTGAGGTCTGGTGAACGCGGAGGGTATTCTACGAAACCCCTTCGTCCAATCCACATCCACATCGTGCCAAGTACCACTCGCAATACTCCACTCTTCGGTCCGGATCATCATCATCATCTTCATTAATAGCATGGACTAATCTTGGAATGTAACTTTTCCATTGACAGCGCTTCAAAATGCGTTGGACAGACGATTCTGAAATTCCTACCTCACGACTCGCTTGCCGCACATATTTTCTTGGACTTTGGTGATACGTTTCCAGTACTCTTTCTTCCTTTGTGGGGCTTGTCGATGTCCGTGGTCTTCCGGAACGCTTCTTGTGGACATTCTGAACAGTTCCATCGGCTTCAAACTTATCTCTAATTCGAGTGATTGTAAGTCGCGTTGGTGGATCTGTTTGAAACTTCCTCCTAAACTGTCTTTGCATTTCAACTGCGTTTTCACACTTCCAGTAGCATTTTAGAATGAATTTCCTTTGTTCAAAGCTTAGTCTGACTGCCATTATTAATTCTAATGGGTTTAACTTGGAAAGAAAGAAACATCAATTGAGCTATCAGCTGTTAAAGTGTGTATACATTTTTTTGGGACGACCTGTATATATATATATATATATTATATATATTATTATATATATATATATATATATATATATATATATATATATATAAGCAGTACAAACCTCTTTATCCGGAAATATTAGTTCCATATTGGGATTAGTGAAATTTGGGTTAATTGACTAGTTCCCGAGCAGTTAATTTCCGTGTGTGTGTGTGTGTGCGCGCGCGCGCACGCTAAGTTCTTGCTTCATATGACTTAGTGGAAGATAAAGTTAGGTTCCTTATATATCCAGTTTCAGTTATCCTGGGTTCTAGATTTGTGTTGAGAGTGTTTACATAGTATCTTTTATTACTCGTGGTAACCTGACGAAAGAGTTTTGTTCTTTGTCTCGTTTTCAGGTTAGGTATGCTGCTCGTTCTTCCTTTTGTGCCTTCTTCCTTCGTCTGAATTTTAATTAGCTTTGTTGCGAGATTGAATGAGACACCCTGTTATTTTTTTATGCGTAAATTATGGCTACCTTTCTCTTTTTTCATCCAGTATAGATACAGATTAATTCCAGAAGTCTTCTTTAGAAGAGACGCTGTACGTAGTTTTTTTTTATCAAGTTTTAGTTTAGTTTATTTTAACGGAGGAATGACTATCTTTTGTCACCGATTTTTACGTTTCTCGACATTTCACGCGTTTATTCCTTTTGATTTTATTTCTTTGTACGTCCTCAAATTTTGCATCGTTGGTCACAGTTCCTGTCCATTTGTTTGGCTGTCCGAATTCCTCCGTATATTCTTCATACCTTTCTCCGCTTTTTTCGTTTCTCGAAGACTGAGATTTTCGATATTATATTTCATATTGTTTTGCTCCCCCCCCCCCCTTCCCAATTTACATCTCCTTTCCATATCAACTTCCAAATTTTTTTTTTGTTCGTCTCGATTTTCAATTTTTTCCTTATTTTTGTGCTTGCAACACGCACAACATGCTGTGTTTATCGATTATTTCTTAATCTACATTCGTTAGCAGTACAATGAGTAGAAATGTATAAATAGTTACTGTTTCTTTTGTAAACTACACAATTCTCATTCTAATAAGTTATTCCACAGATTTGTATCATTTAACACTCGCCTTTGAAGGATATTATATTTTAATTTATCATTTTAGGCGGTTACACCCCATATATATATATTATTATTATATATATATATATATATTATATATATACACACGACACACACCACACACACTATATATATATATTATGTATATATATATATATATTAATATAAGGGACCATTCTGAGTTCATTCCCATATATATATATATATCAGTGGCGTGCGGTCCATGGAAGCAAGGGAACAATGCTTCCCTATTCAAAGAAAGAAGAAAATGCTGTATTATACTTTAAAGTTTAAACAGTTCAATATGTTTTAATAATTTGTACAAAATCATTTTATTATACTATTTATAGCATTTGATTGGTAATCAGGTGGATACATAGTATATAATTGGTTGCCGTTCGTGCAAGAACCTTTAAGAAAGCCGACGCAAAAAATCTCGAGTTGGACAACAATTGCGAAATGCATCCTTTTTCCCAATGACTTTCGCTTTTTTTTTACTGTTACAAATTGTTTCTTTCCATTCTAAAACTCATTTAATGTTTAATAAGTAGTATTTATTGAATACAACAAGTTTCATATATAGTTTTTCTACTAAAAAATTCCATGGCCATGTTAAGCGAAAAAGAATATATATTTATCGTTATTTTATCCTTCCCTATGTCAAAAAGGAAGATGATTATATGTGTTTTGTTTTTATTATATACGAGTATTTTAAAGTTTTATTTTTATTTTATATAATCTTTGTTGTTTTTGTTTGAATTGCTTCCCCTTGACGAAAAATCACCGCACGCCACTGATATATATATATATATATATATATATATATATATGAGGTGTACCCCCCCAAAATGATAAATGAAAATATAATATCCTTCAAAGGCGAGTGTTAAATGATATATATATCTATATTATATATATATATTATATATATATATATATATATATATATATTATATATATATATATATATATATATATATTATATATATATATATTATATGGGAATGAACTCAGAATGGTCCCCTCATATATATATATATATATATATATATATATATATATATATATATATATATATATATATATATATATATATATATGAGTGCAGCTGTTTAAATGTTGCTATAAATTGAATCTTTGCATAATCTTATTATGAAACAGATACAGAGAAATGTGAATCGTTAATTCTTAAAGTATTAATGAGAGACGAGATTCCGTCCATATACACACACCTTCTCGCTATATTGGTCGACCGAGCGTTTATCCATAATAAACGAAAGATGAAACAAAGAGAGAGTAGAGGCCTTATCTGTATATCATCACGTGTGGAGTCGTAGAGTGAAGCATATATCTATATATATATGTGTGTGTGTGTGTGTGTGTTTGAAGACTGACCATCCCGATCTCAATTCGTATGTGGTGTGGGTGGTTCGATAATAATTGATGCCGATCAGTCGTGGAGCTGACATCTTACATCGCGTTTCTCATCATTAATATTTCTTTGAGCACTTGTTGTATCTCACAGGGAAAGAAATGTCACGCCGAGACTGAAGTTACTTTTGGCTGAGGGCGGGAAATTACTGTAATATTGATTGCAAGGAGCGATGATTGCGGGAAGGGAGTTTACTATTGACATTTGTGGTTCTATTCTAAAATTTTATTCTCTATATTTTATGCATTGGAAACATTAGCTTTTCACACGCTATTTTTTCCTCTGAGGTTACACTCGTCTTTCATTTATTGCTTTTTTGCTCTTTTCTCTGCATACATTCTCAAGCTTTATTTAATTTATTAAGCCAGTCTCTGTTTAAAATTGATTTTGCACTTTATATATATATATATATATATATATATTATCTATACAGGGTGGGCGGAAAGTAGCTCCCTATTTTGGATTGGTAAAAAATACGTATATTATCCATTTATTTCAGAAGAAATAATATGAAAAGGTAGGCATACATGGTAGGTTTTCTCTAAAATTCAATGTGGGCTCCAACTCTTTCCACCAGCTTCTGGAGCCGCTCAGGAATGGCGTCCACTGACTTTAGCAGGAACTCCGGCGGGATGGAGGACATGACTTCCCGAATTCGGTCCTCCAGTTCTTCCAATGTCCTCGGTTTGGTGCGGTAGACTTCTTCCTTTACCCACCCCCAAGAAAGAAGTCGCACGGTGTCAAGTCGGGGCTCCTGGCTGGCCATTGATGTGGACCACGACGACCCATCCAACGCCCAGGGAAGTGGGCATCCAGCCACTCACGGACAACAAGAGCGAAGTGCGGAGGGGCGCCATCTTGCATAAATATCAGACCGTGCGACTTCTTTCTTTGGGGGTGGGTAAAGGAAGAAGTCTACCGCACCAAACCGAGGACATTGGAAGAACTGGAGGACCGAATTCGGGAAGTCATGTCCTCCATCCCGCCGGAGTTCCTGCTAAAGTCAGTGGACGCCATTCCTGGGCGGCTCCAGAAGCTGGTGGAAAGAGTTGGAGCCCACATTGAATTTTAGAGAAAACCTACCATGTATGCCTACCTTTTCATATTATTTCTTCTGAAATAAATGGATAATATAGTATTTTTTTACCAATCCAAAATAGGGAGCTACTTTCCGCCCACCCTGTATATATATATATATATAATATATATATATATATATAATATATTAATAAAGTTGAATTTGACTTAGCTCCATTCCATTTAATTCAAGTTTTCATAATTTCTAAATTTAACACAACTTGACAAGGTCTGGAAGCACAACTACATTTGGCGTTTGAGGCGCCGCCGGTGCGGAATTTTTGCCATGCGGAGGGGCGCTGGTCCACTAGGACGCCTGCGTGAGTGGATGTGTACGCTTTAGTTTCTACCTTTTCTACCTCTTCACTACCTTCTGTAAGTTAGTTTACATTCGGGGGTTGTTTTTGCCTTCTCACCCCATTTCGTTGGGAAATGAGGTTTTGATAATGTATGTATATATGAAACAATTTATGCAGCCCCCCAATCAAACCAGTTGTACGCCTAACGGCTAGAAAAGTAACCTAACTGGGCACTAAATAGTAGCTCGAACCAATTTCAGTATTATTCGACTTAATTTGATTTACTACCACTCTGCACGATTCGACCCACTAATAGTTCATCTTTAGTGTCGTCCTAGATTTCGAGTTTTTTATTCCATTCGACCTCTCTCTCTCTCTCTCTCTCTCTCTCTCTCTCTCTCTCTCTCTCTCTCTCTCTCTCTCTCTCTCTCTCTCTACACACACACACACACACACATATATATACACAGTATATATATGAAGCGCTCATTTCCAAAAGGTGCTAAGTTCAGTTTGTACCACTAAAAAACAGTTCATGCCCATGTGCATCAAGGTGTGTTATCGATTAGTTTCAAAAGGTATTATATTCCTTTCATAACGGACATAATAATATGGCTTTGTTTCCAAAAGGGTCTAAATTAGGGGTTAAAACCGGTATTGAAATACCGGTATTGAAGAAGTACAAATAATACCGATACCGATATTATAGGTTTTCGGTATTGACAAAAATTGCTATTGTAAAATTTAGGCAATTTAGTCCTCCGATGGGCAAATAAACTGTTTTTGGAGGATTCGGAGAAAAAAAAAGTTTCGGGGTATTTTGCAGTTAACCTCTTTTTTTCGTTTTCTATTCCTTTCTATCAAAGAAAACTATTTATTGCACTAGCTTTAACAGTGATTCATTCAACTGTAGCCATTTCTTCAACAGAGTGGGAAATTATTGAAAACCTTTATGACACCTTACGTCCTGTTGAAATAATTCTTAAAGGGTTATGCTCGAAAGATGCATCACTCCTGACAGCTGAATCATCAATGAAATTTATTTCAAAGAAACTAGGAGAGAAAAATAATCCAATAGCAAAAGAGTTAAAAGATTGTCTTAGAAATCGTTACGTTTCAAGAAGACAGCAAGACATTGTAGGTTTAATCAAATATCTTCATAATCCCGAAGTTTTAAAAGTTCAAGAAGAGGAAAGTTTTTCTGTTCCATCAAAATTAGTTCTCAAAAGAACTGCAGAAAGGCTCCATAAAAGACTTTCCCTAAGAATGTGGTTGATTTGGAGATAGAAATGGAAGAACAGGAATTTCCATGTAACCCTGAAAATGTAGCTGCAAATAAGACTGAAGTGGAAGCAGATTCATTCACTCATTCAGATGAGTGAATACATGCAAGAAATGGACAAACTAGGAAAAGTGCCATCTAAAAAAAATTCCATTGATTTTGATGTTACTAATGAATTTAAAAGCTTGGAAGTTACTTTACAGAGAAGTGAGAATTTAGAGAAGCTGTACAAGGCACTGCTTTCAATTAAACCTACAAGTGCAGAATCAGAAAGAGCCTTTTCTGCTGCAGGCCTATTTCTGACGAAACTGAGATCAAGTCTATCTGAACAATCCCTAGATGCTCTTTGTTTCCTCAAAGCATACTTTCAAAATCAAACTAAGAAATAAATATTTAGATACTAATAATTTCTATCTACCCCAGTAGTTGTATAATAATATGCTAAAAAAAAATTCAAATAATATTTTTATTACAATTTAGTAATTTACTGTATAAACTTTTTCGAATAGAATGCCATCTATTTGGAGTTGGGTCATTAATTTATAGTAAATATGGTGAGTACTGCAAGTCCCTCAGACTTGTGGGAGGGTTGGTAGGGTGGCACCATAATAAATCAAAATAAATTATTTTTTTCATAATACCGGTATCAATACCGGGATTAGCATAATTGCCTCCAAATACCGGTATTGAAAATTTTCGGTATTATGCAAGCACTAGTCTAAATTCACAAATCCACCAACAGCACCCTCTATAAACTACAATGTTAGTATAATTGTATGTACCTCCATCTACAGTGAGAAATAAATGAGGATGTAGTGAACGCTATGCATGCTGAGTTCAACACATGCATGGCATGGCATGGGCTCAGCAGTGGTGTGTAGCTTCATCGTCAGGATGACTGTTTTTGTACGGCTGGTTTTTTTTTTGTTTGTTTCGGTGTCATCCAGAAGTCTTTTGGACAACATGTTTTTGATTGTGTTCCAAAAGGTGCTAATTATAAACAAAAACGTATTTACAAATTAACCATGCGTACTAGATTTTATTCAGACATCTTTTTTTGCTTAATGGCATCCACTCCCAACATTAACGTGAAAAAAACTAGTTTAAGGACAGACTATAGAAAAAAAAATAAAATGTGCCAATATCTTAGAAACTGGTTTTATGGACTTAGCACCTTTTGGAAATCAGCTCTTCATATGTAATAATTATATATTAATCAGTCAGCGTCCAAGACAGTGGTAGCTGCAGCGGTAGAAGAAACCTGAAATTTTTAAAAAATTCCCACATAGAGCATCATTCAAACTATACGCCTATTTCAGGGTACGAGCAGCTCGCAGCAGCATTGCCAAGCAAACGAGGAGCCACTGTACCGATGAAGCCTCCGTACGTAGTTCATCACTGTTCAACAACAGTGGTCCGTATTATCACAGTTCAAAGAATATCCAAATCCTCATTCGTTTTCGCGCAACTTTCTTCAATTTGTATTGCAGACACCTCCAGTTATTATTAGCGTAAGTGCATGATTCTTCAGGAGCAAGATGCATCACAAGCTTGCGTTTCCTCCCCAAGGCAGCGCGAATTTCCTCGTAACGATTACAGTCACATTCGTACTGCTTCAGGTTTGCTCTACACGAAGGTCACAAAGTGGATAAAAAACCACAAGTATCCGCAGTCGCAAACCCTCCGTATATAGGCGCGTACTTTTACTTGTCCTTATTTCTCTTTACTTTATGTTCATGAGAGTTACCTCGTCTTCTTTTTCATTAAATCTCTCCACTCAAAAATCCCAATTTTACAGTTATAATGCAAAATTAACCCCTCCAGGATTCGAATCCGGGACCATTTGAATAGGAGTCGGGGGCGTTGATCATTACGCTATGACAAAGTCAAAGTTAACAGCCTGGCGCATATTTTAGCACTCGAGAGAATACATATAGTTTTTGCGTCTAGAGGTGTTTTTACGTGTTACCCACCCTGCAATCGAGCCAATAATAACATTTTATTCAAATTTGCATGGTATAAAACCGAGTTCTCATATATGGAATATCTTGCATAATGCGAAATCATGCGTGTCCATGCGTGATAGTATATATATATATATATATATATATATATATATATATATATATATATATATATATATATATTCTCACTTAAAAAAGTTTCTTAAATGTTTGGTTTCTATACTTTTAAAATTAAGTCATCTACAAATTACTTTTGTACTTAAATGTTATCGAATTAACTTGAATGTTAGTAATTATTTCCATATTTTATCTTGCGTTTAGAAGATTTGTTTGAAATAACCTTTTTTTTATTTAACTTCAAAAAGTGATGTACAAAATTTTCCCGTTTGTACATCCATGAACGACTTTACTCACACTTTTCAACGTAATTCACGATCGATGTTATTGATCGTGGAAATGGTAGCACTTGTACGTAAACCAATCCATGATCTTCACGCAAATGTATTTATGTAATATTTATCTATTTTCAAAATTGCCTTCAACGTTTTGAGTTTAATTTTTTATTTTCTGATGATGTCCGCGTGGATGATATTGTTTATTCTTGATAATGTATAATTTAAATTTTTTTTTTTTTTAATGACTATCATCTTCCATGCTGTTGCATGCTTGCTTTTATTTTCTTAAGTTCGTGTCGTGTTGATATTAATATCGTATTAGCCTCTCTCTCTCTCTCTCTCTCTCTCTCTCTCTCTCTCTCTCTCTCTCCCCATTACCCCTCTCTCTTCTCCATTACCCCTCTTTCTCTCCCTCTTCCCCTCACTTATACCTCTCTTAATACGTTTATCCCAATATAAAAATAAAACTCGGCGCGGGATTTTTCTGATGGCCAATTAAAGCAGTTTTTTCCTCTCCGTTAAATGCGATGACTTCGGGATAAGTTTCTGAAATGTTGACGTAATCCCTCGTTCTCTTCTTCCTACCTTTAATAATCTCATTCCCTTATTAAGGGAATTATTGGCCGAGGGAACTCCGCTTGGAGAAAGGGGAAAAAGAGGGATAAGCGAAGGTAAAAGAGGGTAAAAGTGGGAAAATTAAGAGATGAAGTTCGGAAGTTTTGCCTTTTACCTGTGTCTTAGCGTAAAGTTTGTTGGAGGAAAGACGATGTTATCTAAAGGAATAAATGTAATGAAGCATTTATTTACGTGAAATAGAATTTTTACACAAAAATTAGGTGAAAAACGGATAAATTTTCCATTTTATTAGACATTAAATGAACAGGATATATATATATATATATATATATATATATATATATATGACACGCGTAAAACGACTGTAACGGTTAACGCAAATTCGTGACTCGGGCATTCCTGGAGGACTCGAGAAAAATGGATTCAAGTCCCTCGAGTGACAGAATTATTATTATGTAAGGTATATTATGTATTTTTCTTCCTCCGCGCGCGGGATTGGAATTCGCGCGTATAAGTCATATTTGAGAGCCACATTCTCTAAGGAATAGAGGAAGAATTTAAGGACGTGTGTCGTTCAAGAAAACACTTGAAGATTGTGTAGAACATTCGTGAAGAATTAAGGGGATTGATTTTAGCAATGGCAGTTCACAAGATGGGAATAAGTTCTTGTTTGAATACCTTTTTTCTTATATACGGAAGCGTATGAGGCGGGGAGAATATCAAGGGTCCCAGGGTATATTAGTTCTCATTTCTCATACACAAGATAACAATAAACTTTGTGTGTGTATATATATATATGTATGTATGTATATGCTGTTCGAACAAAAGTCTGCGTCCAACCTACTCAGACTTTTTTTTTTGTCATATAAACCAGTAGCTTGGGAAGAATTGGTGTGATTAGCCTTGTATAGGATGTATAATATGCAGTAACTTACGTATTTGCATAAATACCTCTTGATCTCCGAAGGATCTATGCATGACTGAGCGTAGACATTATCATATTACGGTGGACTACCTCGAGCTTGTAACATTTTGCACTCGACATTTATAGCTCTTTTGGAATGTCATTGAGATCTCCGTACGCGCCGTATGGAACGTTTCTTAACTACATCATGCCTGTATATGGTGGTTGGAGTAATTTCAGTATGCATTGATTTAGTGCCCATTTTGTTTTCATGTGAGAAAATGTCTGGTGATCCGCTACAGCACGAAATACACTTTAAATTAACCGCTGAGATTGGAGCATAAATAGCCACCTTCCATAAACGGGAGTGTAGCTAAATGTAAATTAAAGAAAATGCAACAGACCTGAATATTTGAAGGGGTGCAATTGAAAGGATCCTGCAACGGTTCAAGAAAGCTGGTACTTTGACCTCTGGTGGTAGACAAGGTCGTCCCAGAGTAAAAACAGTTACGGTATTGAAAGGCAGGGAAGCATTATTTAGAGCTGGTGGTGGGCAACCTGCGGCCCAAGAGACATTTTGCTAATCATTGTCCACATGAATGAAAATTTTGGAATTTATATTAATATTTCCATAATCTACTGATAATTTTGTTTGATTTAGCAAAATTTCTTTATATTACTAAACATAAAAGGTAAGCATAAAAAGTGTTTCTTTTGCTTTCTATTTGAAGTTGATCACAATTCAATTAATATATAAATAACAATTTTCTCTAACTCTTTATGAATTTTCGGGCTGTATTAAATGTATTTAAGCATATTCGTGGGGCCATGTTTAGCGCACATGCACATTTTTAATCTTGCGGCAAGAGACCGAAGACCACTCATGTGGCCCACTCACTAGCCTAGGTTGCTCATCACTGATTTAGAGACTGTTCTTTTAGCAAATCATTTCAGAATATCACCAGAAGTAAGTGAAGATTTGTAGCAAGGATCATGAAATTTCTGTTACGAATTTCGCTCTTAGAACAATGAATGTGGGGTTGCAAAGATTCCTATCATTAAACCTCATATAGTGAATTTAATAAGAAAAGAAGTTTCATTTTGCGAGGGAACACTACCAAAGCTGTCGCGATGTCCTCAGAATCGCGTTGCGGCGGTCGCTGCAGTGTACGGGGCTCCCATTCTGTCAGTGTAAAATCACACGCGACTTGAGTCGTCACGACCCAAGTCGTGAGTCGCAAGACGATCCTGCGTGCGGCGGGCTTAAGATATATAACAATGAGTTAGTAATAATAAGAGACTGTTTCAATGCAACGGGAATTGGTGATCTGGTATATGAAACTCGAGGAAATTCTTAAAAAGGAACACTACCACAGACAGTATTTTGGTACATCACGTTTTGCTTATGGAAGGTCGTCTGAGAGGAAGGGGAATTCTTTTCCAGCGAGACACCGACTCAAAACGCGCTCCGTGGCCCGTGCAATGCTAAATAGAAGCTATTTAGGGAGACAATAACAAACATAGGAACAGAGAATTTTCTACCACAAAGGTCAAAATATTTTGAATATTTGTCGCCTCGCCATGCATAGGTGTGCCAACGAATCTACAGGGTGTCATTTAAGTGGAACCATAGGGACTAATAATAACTAAAAAGTCTACCTACATTTGTTCATAGTATCATATATGTTCGACGTGTTCGATCACGAAAGAAAAATGGTCCAACAATTGTTGTACTCCATATACCACATCATTACCCTCGGAGATCCCTGTTCTTCGCTGGCATCCATCCAATGAGGTTTTTCTGGAAACCAATATCGGCAGTTTTGTTTATTCACTTCTCAAACGTAAGAATTAGCTTTATCTAAGAACAGAATTTTCCTCGGAAAACCAAAATTACCCATCCACAGAATTCAGATCTTCTGTCCGGGTCATCCTCAATCAATTTCTCTAACACCCGTAATTTGAATGGATGCCATCTCTCTTTTTTGAAGATTCTTCTGATACTGTGCCTCGATACACCCGTTTCTAATGACCTTCGGTGGGTAGATTTATGTGGGCTGTGCAAATTTCTCGAGAATACCCTTTCGTCTTTGGATAAAGTCGTCATCTTCTCTTAACCCGCACGAATCTAAATCCCCCCCCCCTTCCTCAAAAAAGTAAAATGAGGAACTATTTTATTGTATTAAGTTATAAGACTTTAAAATGTGATAAAACGAAGCTGAATTAACGGTTTAATGAGTTAAAACATTGGGGAGATATTCTAAACAAAAAAAAGACACATGAACTAAAACGAAAATATCACCAATTTGAAAATTTTCACAATATGAAATGCACACAAAAAGGAGATACGATTTTAGGTGTGCTCTAATGATATAGAAGGCAGTTACACTCAAGTGATCAAAATAAAATTGAAGGTAAATTCTAAAACCTCAACTTCCAGTAGTCTGAACCTCCCTGAAAACATCATTTTGAAATACAATTGTGACTTGAAAGAATAAATTTTTTCCACGTTTTATTATTTATTATTATTTATTTATTATTTATTATTATTTATTATTGCTCTCCCCTATGCTGTTTAATGTGTATATTGACGGATTAATTGCTTCACTTAATGAGGCAACAGTAGGATGTTGTATAGATAACACAAGGATAAATAACGGTTTATGCCGATGATATGGTGTTAATAAGTCCCTCTGTTAAAGGTCTGGATCGGCTACTAAATGTCTGCGAAGTGTATTCGCAGAAACATGATATTCTTTTTAATGTTACAAAAACTAAGGTTATGCAATTTCATCCTAAAAGCTGTAATCAGCCAGCTGATATAAGGTTTAAAATGAATGGTGAAGTAATTGAGGAAGTACAAGAGTTTAACTATTTGGGTCAAACTATTACCAGCTCCTTGAGTGATGACTCGGATATAAGAAAACAATCTCGAAGCCTTGTGCTAAAGCGAATATGACCATAAGGAACTTTCGTTTCTGTACAAGTGAAGCTAAAGACACACTCTTTCGTACTTTCTGCAGTAATATATACGGTCAGCAACTCTGGGTGAATTATAAAAAGGTTCTGGCAGAACCCTAAATTTGCTGTACAACAGGTCTTTTAGACTCTTACATAAATTACCCCCGAGATGCTCAGCTTCGCAAATGTTTGCTACCCCAATGTCCCGAGTTTCCCGGAGGTAACAAGACGTGCTCAACACAGTCTAATGCAAAGAATTAAAAAAATCAACCAACCCGATCATCCAAGCTATCCATGAGTCCTGCCATTTATCCTCTAAGCTATGGACTTTTTGGTACGAAAACGTCTGTCTGTAGCTCCACTTAACTTCGACAGTGCAGTATTATTTCTAATCAATTGTATATATTTCTATCCTTAGTATATGAACTGTCATTGTATTAATGATATTTGTCATATGGACTATAATCTGCCAATAAACCTTTTCATTTTCATTTTCATTTTCATATATATAAGGTGGGAAAAAAAAGTGGCCCCTTAGAGGTAAACCGTTATATTAAAAAAAGTAAGGGGACTAGAGCTTCCAAACTTCATATATGCTTACCTTAGCATGTTGTTCGTCTTAATTGAGAAGTTGCTCGATGTGTCCCCCTTCCTGCTCAACGCAGGCCTCCAAACGTGGACGCCACTGATCAATACACCTGTTTACATATCGTTGAGAGTTTGAGACACCTTCTCCCAGCCGAGCAGAATTCTTTCGCGTAGTTCATCTATGTCTCTTATATTAGTGTCAGAGATGTAAACTTTGGACTTCATGGCTTCCCAAACACCATAATCTAGTGGTGAAAGAGTGGGGTTACTAGCCGGCCACATATTGGGTTCGATAAAATCCGGTGTTTTGTTCTCAAGGAATGCGACAGTTTGGCGTGCTCTGTGAGCAGGGGCTCCATCTTGTTGGAAAGTATATGTTTCACCACTAATTCGTCGAATATCAGTTAGATAGAATGAAAGATATACTTTCCAACAAGATGGAGCCCCTGCTCACAGAGCACGCCAAACTGTCACATTCTTTGAGAACAAAACACCGGATTTTATCGAACCCAATATGTGGCCGGCTAGTAACCCCAATCTTTCACCACTAGATTATGGTGTTTGGGAAGCCATGAAGTCCAAAGTTTACATCTCTGACACTAATATAAGAGACATAGATGAACTACGCGAAAGAATTCTGCTCGGCTGGGAGAAGGTGTCTCAACGATATGTAAACAGGTGTATTGATCAGTGGCGTCCACGTTTGGAGGCCTGCGTTAAGCAGAAAGGGGGACACATCGAGTAACTTCTCAATTAAGACGAACAACATGCTAAGGTAAGCATCTATGAAGTTTGGAAACTCTAGTCCCCTTACTTTTTTTAATATAACAGTTTACCTCTAAGGGGTCACTTTTTTTACCCACCGTGTGTGTGTGTGTGTTTTATATATATATATATATATATATATATATATATATATATATATATATATATATATATATATAATATAGGATAATAGCAAAAGAGAGAGAGAGACTCCTGATCCTTGGAGGCCCAATAAAACAAGTCAAAAACACACCTTACCTCCTAACAAGACCCTCTCGAGATGGACAAAGGACATTTTATGGGAGGCATTGTCCGCATTTGTCCTTCTGGTTTTGTGCTGTTCATCATTAGGCGTTTCGGGCCAAGATGTTAGGACGCTTCTTCTGTGGCGAAAGTGAAAACAAAGCGACTAAGAAGAATTTTTACAGCTTTCGACACTCAGGTAAACAAAAGCGACACTCCAACTTTTATTGAGAAGCAGTAAACCTCTCTCTTTCGCATTACCTTTTATTGTCGAATACCTGAGAATACCCGAGTATAACGCGTTACTTCTTTTATTTATTATAATATCCTTTATACACGTTTCCATTTCCTCTTAAATTCTTTTTAATCCTTTTGTTTGTTTTTGGGAGACAAAACGAGGAAATAAATACGGAGAAAAAAAATTGCCGCTTTTTTTAAAATGAGCTTAAAAAACCTTCCTTGCACGTTGACCACGAATTTGCTATTGGAGAGAAATGTAGATTATTTAACATGAAAGACCTCTTTTATTTTTAACAAATATTTCTGTCTCTCTTTAAATCCAAAGAGAAAATAACATATATATATATATATATATATATATATATATATATATGTGCGTGTGTGTGTGTACATATATATATTTATTTTTTATGCAGAAAGGAGGAAAACGCTTCTCCAGTAGAGGAGGAAGAACCAAAATGAAGGTCCAAGGTTTTCGAGATTCCTGGACACTGCGTTTGAAAGACCGAGTTCTCAGTAAGGAATTCATTGTTTAAGTGAAGGTCATAGGCGGGGGGAAAGATGGATTGAGGAAGATTGTTCCAGAGTTGACCGGTTGAGTAGATGAAAGATTGAAAATACCGAGAACCCTCGCGTTAGAAAGTTCGACAGAAAAAGAAAGAGAATGTGTCAAAAGTCTGGTGTCGCGTACTCTGCTTAAAGGAGGAGACATACAATTAGAGGTCAGAAGTGTCCGTTATAATAACAATAGTAAAGAGAGAGTGAGGCAACATTACGGCGAAGCGAGAGGGAGTGAAGACAGTCAGTAAGAGGCGGGGATTTGATGAGACGAAAAGCCTTCGATTCCACCCGGTCAAGTAGGGCTGTGTGGGTTGAACTATCCCATACATGAGTAGCGTACTCAATACAGGGGCGGACAAGAGCCGTGTACAGAGACAGCAATTGAGTAGGGGTGAAGAAACTGCGGATCTGGTGCAGCACACCTAACCTCTTAGAAGCTGTTTTAGAAAGAGTATGTGTGATCTTTCCAGGAAAGATCACGAAAAGAAAAAAAAATATATATATATATAACGAGAAATTATATACACCTTTGGTTAGCTTCCGCCCGAATTTTTCATTTTGACGAAGATCAAGCTTTTCACTCCACCTTAGACCTACAGTTTAACGTGGAATCTGAACCACACCCCACCAGCAGCCCAGCATCTTAACTACTATATCACCCAGGGTACCCATTTATCTGCCAACCACTTTCTTTATTGTGTGGAAGGATGAACAGCTTGGTTTTGCTGCGCGCCGGTTGCCGTCACCGGATCTCGATCCCGGGGCCAGTGGATTCGTAGTTAGCAACGCTAACCACTACACCACTGAGGTGCATTTTATATATATATATATATATATATACCGTATATAAGTAATCGTAATTTAACAAATATGCATAGGCACCTTCTCAGTCTGTTCATCTAAGTTCCTTTTATATACAATAATTTTATTAATAATAATGTATTGGTCAAATGAAATTTCAAAGTAGGGAAGAGTTTCCCTGTATTTTGGGGCCTGTAAATATATATATATATTATATATATATATATATGCGTTATCTGTAATTTTCCTTGCCTGTTATTCATACATTAAAGCTAGTAAAAACATTTTAATTTGTATAACAGTAAAATAAATGACACCGCAAATGCGAGTAACGAAATAAAAGTATTAATTTAAGGGTCGTTATAACTGAATTATGATTTCAAACGAAAAATCATAAATTGAAATCTTAGTTTGAACTCCCGTAGAGTTTATGCTCAATTTTTCCTTAACTTAGATTTTACTCAACAGAGGGCGCCAACGTACATTTCTGAAGCTTTTTCTCGGACTAAATAAAGATATTTCCTTCGCTCTTTTAGTCCTTTTGTTCAGTTGCGAGAGTGACTTCAGCAAGACAAGACTGAATGCGTGGTCGTATTCCATTTACGTATTAAAATGCTTAATAAGAACCCTTATTAAGGAAATTATCTTTAAGTAATTGTATGAAATAAAGTGAAAAGTAGAAATGATGTCCAGTAGAAAAATTCTTATATATATATATATATATATATATATATATATATAATTAAGAATGTATATTTGTAAATAAGTTTGCATGATATAAGGACATAAAATTTTCTAAATGTCCTAAAGTCTGGAGTATAGAGACAGTAAGGCATGAAAGGAAATTATAGTTGAACACGTGGATCAATTAATATATATATATATATAATATATATATATATATAACATATATATGTGTGTGTGTGTGTGTGTGTTACTTAAGTAAGCAAGGAAATAAACTCAAAAAGGCTTGAAATATTTGGGGGGTTTAGTTTTCTTTACGGGTTCAATTAATATTCAACATTTCACACACACACGACAGACGTTTGGCTACAATATAAAGCCGCGACGTTTAACTTAATCTAAATAGTCTAACCTTGATTATAACTTTTTTTTAATAATATTTTATAATTAAAAAATGTGAATCCATGACGACACCGGTAATGTCGTTGCACGCATGATCGTGTCGCGATGAGCTGTGTGTGTATCCTAAATATTGTCACAATTCCATTTTTAGATGTATACAGTATAATATAAAATTATATATATATATAAAATAATTAGACGAGAAAGATTTCAAGGTCTTTCAAGAAGGACTGACGTGTTTATATGAAACGAAGAATATTCAAAGAAAAGTTGGTTTTGTGACATCTCTTATTTTAGCAGTAAACACACACGCAAACACACACACACACACACACACACACACACACATATACACACGCACGTACAAAATAGGAAAAGTAATTAATGACCCATTTCTAATGGAGATGTTGAAGATTAATACGGACTTGGTAAATAACTCGCTGTTTATTGTTCACAAAAATAATGTTAATGTAAAGTGTCCTTTTGTATTTATATTAACAATGACAGTAATGGAAAAAATGTGAAATAAAACTAAATGTTAACATGATCCTGCAGTTTGAAATGGCCACGTTCGATAAATTCTTGTCTTAAAGATGTTAATCTCAGCAACGTGAATGGGCTACGTCGCGGCCAATGTCATAACACCGCTTGCCATCGATCAGCGAAGTTAAGCGACATTGGGTCTGGGTAGTAGTTGGATGGGAGACCGTCCTCCGCGCCCAGATTGTAGCGACCCGTGGTTCGGATCCCACGTAAAGCTGTAGGTCCCGGGACCTCCGTCATATGACCTTAGGCGTTGCGAAGGAACGACGTTAACAACATAAATAAAGAGATTGTTGGAAATAAAATACAAAGTGCAATATTCGTACAATCGTTTGATGCGTTGTGAAAAGAGGCAAATATGGAACATCCATAAAATGGGCACAAGAAGCAAACTATTACATTTTATATTAAAATTCTTGGGAAGAAATTTCTGAACAAGACATATATTATAACTAAAAAAACGGGGGACTATTTTATTTAAAAAAAAAAAATTATACGTTGACGCTCAAAAAAAAAAATATATATATATATATATATCAAAACAATTAACATGTCCCTTCGTGTTGAAACTTGTCATTTGAGACCTTTGGATTTGGTAATCTATATGGGAACGGACAGAACTCAGAAATCATGATTCTTTCTCCTCGCATAGAAAAACAATGGAGATGCGGATTTGAGTGTCACTTATAATTCATTACAGATTCCTCAAAATGCCTAGTTTCAGAAGTTCAGAAACCTCATTAATAAGTGTCTTAAAAGCGGCGAGTGAAGAGGTGAAATTCTGTTAAAAGAACAGTTAACGAAGGAAGAAATTATTGTAGGTAGTCAAACTATTTAAAAATGTATCCGTTCAGTTTATTTTGTTTTACCAGTTTTGATTCGTTCGGAAACTGCCTAGTGCCCACAAATAGTGTAAATAAAGATGAAAATATTATCCTCTCTCTCTCTCTCTCTCTCTCTCTCTCTCTCTGTGACGATACCAAGTTGTTGATGTGCGATCGGCACAAGTATATTATTGGTTTAGTTTATACAGTGGTACTATCTATTGTACGACCTGTGTGTGTGTGTGTGTGCATAGCGTAATTGTAGAGCTAGCTTATATATTCTCCTCTTTCCTGTAAAATTTTCTTTGCTACTTTTCCAGGGTCAAGGTATTTTTTCAACCTTTTTCCGTACCCGCCTCTGACGGGGAGGGAACGGAGAGTGAGGAAAGAGCCTTATGCTTTTCTATCCAGTTTTCTACTCCTACTAAACTAGGTTACAAATGAACCAATTTCATAAAAGGAACCTCCCCGAGTGGATCAAAAGATCTTTGAGGTTTCTTGTCCTTGTAACTCCCTCTCTCTCTCTCTCTCTCTCTCTCTCTCTCTCATATATATATATATATATATATATATATATATACATATATATATATATATATTTTTTTTTTTTTTTTTTTTTTTTTTTAAAGTTCGGGAAGAACCGATTCGCCTCTATTTAAAAGGGCATATCTCGGCGGAAAAACAAAAAAAAGTGAGAGAAAGACAGAGGAAAAAGAAAGGGTGGAGGGGACACGTCGAAATGGAAAAAGACCAAGGATGACAATGACTGCAGGGTCGAGCCCCATCATCCTTGGGTGCTAGGGCCGGGAGGGCGCACGTGAAACCTCCAGGAACAAGCACGTACAAACGAGCACAAAGTATATATATATTATATATATATATATATATATATTATATATATAAGGAGAACACTAAATTACACTGGGTATACGTAATGTAGTCTATGCGAATGGCATGAAGAAAAGGAATAGAGTATAAGCCTTGACCCAATTGTGTTTCGAACCGGTGTAGAAGATTTGAGACAATCAAACCATTCCCATTTTTCTTTCCTACACTTAGTACAGAGAATTCCGTTGTCAAGACTGAAATCATTATTAGAATAACGTTTCAACAATCTTAATTTTTATTGCTTTTGTTCTGTTTCCTTTGAAAGTGAATAACGCGACATTTGTTCCAGTCATCTCTGGAGCAATGCAATTACTTCCTTGTTTTGTGGTATATATATATATATATATATATATATATATATATATATATGTGTGTGTGTGTGTGTAATTCATATGTAGTAAGGATAGACCAAATATGTATATAATGATAAATGCATCTTAAATTCGACTAAACTACTAGCGCGAAGGATGACTAAATCTGGAGACCACATCAGGGCTGAGAAAGAAATCTTTTGGAATCAGCAAAGGAATCAGTGGGAATCTCTTGGAATCGCTCGGAATGCGTAATCCATTCGCTGGTCCGTTCCAGGCGCTTTTTCTACTCTGAATCCCCCGTTTATGGAAACTTCGATCAATGGACCAAACGCAATGTTCCAGATCTCCCAGAACGGTTTGAAGGAAAACTAACCACAGATAGTATTCGGCCTTATAAACGGGTTCAGTAAAGGTTTAATTCGCTTATCCCTCGACGAGTTTACGTTTTATATATTCGGGTAGGAATGGTGTGGCTAGTCTGGAATAGCAACCAATTATCAGGAATATTTGGTAGCTGAAATTCTCTGGAATTATTTGTGTGTGATGGCTAACATGCCACGCATCATTGAATAATTAAGGTATAAGTATGCAACATTTCAACAGAACAAATCAATATAATGAATTGAATTAAATGCTTATAAGGATGTAATTAATTTCAATACTTACCCGCTAATAATTTCAATTTACTATATATATATATATATATATATATATATATATATATATATATATATATATATATATATATATACAGGGTGGGCCGTAAGTTTCCATACATAGGAAAAATAAACATTTTTTTATGGACAACCATTTTTATTTATATAATATGCTCTACATGGTTGCCATTGTTTTGAAAACACATTTCAATACGTGTTCCCCACTGTTGATGAACACGCATTAGCACAGTTGACTTTATGCTTGTAATGGCGTTGGTGATACGTATCAGGAAAAGATACGAGACATAAATCATCTAAAGGAACGTATCACCAACGCCATTACAAGCATAACGTCAACTGTGCTAATGCGTGTTCATCAACAGTGGGGAACACGTATTGAAATGTGTTTTCAAAACAATGGCAACCATGTAGAGCATATTATATAAATAAAATGGTTGTCCATAAAAAATGTTTATTTTTCCTATGTATGGAAACTTACGGCCCACCCTGTATATACACGGCTTGGGGAAAAAGTCCTAAAAACAAAACTTCTGAAAAACAAAAAGTTACTAATTCGTGATATTCCGTTTTACTTGGATACTTTATTCATTTTGATGACATAATAATATTTAAAAAACAAACCTAATTAGTAATTTTTTTGTTTTTACAAGCGTTATATTTTGGGCGAATTTTTTCCAAAACTTTAGAATATATAGACATATGATACTCAATGCCAAAAAACTTTACTTTTCATGTGAAGGTCAAAATATGATAATAAAAACCCACTCTAATTGACAGAGTTTATTTCTAGAACAGTTTCGATGTTTCGATGCCCACTGGCATCCTCTTCGGGTGGATACAGAAGAGGATGCCAGTGGGCATCGAAACTTCTGGAAATAAACTCTATTAGAGTTGGTTTTTATTATCATATACTGATACTCATATATATATATATTATATATATAATATATATATATATTATATATATATATATATATAATTATGCGGGTTGCTTCTACAGAGCTTCAATTTAATTTAGTAGAAATCCAATGACAAGGAGAAATGTAAATGCCATGAAAAGTCTTCTTTATTGCGCAACGTTTCGAGCAATACGCTCATCTTCAGGCTGTTTAATAACAATGTGAAATTAAAATCAATATTGAATGAAAAACAAACAGAAATTTCTATAACCTATTCGTAAAGACAAATTTTAAAAGACTGAGAAAGAGGGTTAAGTTCTAAGTTATACAGATTTACATATCAAAATTAAGAAGTTATTTTTAAATACATGTAGTAAATGTGAAATTAATACACTGGAAAAAATTACCAATAGTACACTGGAACAATGGAGCTGAGTTTTTTATGATACATACAGAATAAGTAATGGTAAATGACAAATACCATAGTTATTACCATTACTTATTCGGACTATAGTGGATTTAATTATCCCACAAGAGTTCCTTGTTCCATGCACGGTCTGTGTGTATAGATATATATTATATATATATATATATATATATTATATATATATATATATATATATATATGATACACACGGACCATGCATGGAACAAGGAACTCTTCTGGGAAAATTAAATCTACTATAGTCCGAATAAGTAATGGTAAATGACAAACACGATAGGTTTTTTCTTTTTCATGATGTTAACCCGACGTGGACAACGGGTCACTTGCAAAGAGGCCCAAAATATAGCTTCCCTCACCAGTTATCTGCAAAGCAGATAGGATCCAGCTTTGGGACAAGATCTAGGGTTACAGCTACAACTAGCCTACTATATCAGAACCTCAATATAAACAAAAGACGCGTTGCATTCGCGTCGGATTGAATACATCAAAGAAAAAGGGGTAAGTATTGTATTTTTAGCGAAAAAACAAAACTTAAACCCCAACTGTCAAAATTGAGCGTCTACTTTTCAAGGCACGTAACATGTCCGTTTCATGATGGGATTGAACTTAGAATGGTCCCCTCAGGTTTTTTCATGATACGAGTACACACAGACCGTTATTATATATGCATATATACTGCATATATATCTATATATACGGGTGGGTCAAAAGTCTGGCCCCATAGGAGGTTTATGTTCACATAGACTAAAATTTTTGTCTATAATATTTTTATTTTTTCAGATTGGTAGATCGTCGTAGGGAGTATTGTCATGGGTTTATGCAACATAGGCAGTTGGAAAAGCGTATCATGTTCACTGTTGAGTGACGAAGCAATTTTTTACCTAAACGGTTCAGTCAACAGACATAATGCACGATATTGGGCTAAAGAAAAATCCACATTGGATTGAGGACGGACGCTCGCAGTACAACCCAAGAGTTATGGTATGGGCTGCTATGTGGGAGATACGATAATTGGCCCATACTTTTTCCCCGACAAACTGGTGAGTCATACCTTCATTTGTTAGCAAATTTCCTTACGCCTCGATTGTATGAACTACCATTACGGCATCGGAGAGCTATGTGGTTTCAGCACGATGGGGCTCCGCCGCATTTCGCAAGGGCCGTTCGCGAATTTTTGCAAGAAACATTTCAAGGGAAATGGATTGGTCGACGTGGGCCAATTGAATGGCCGCCCAGATCTCCGGACCTGACTCCTTTGGATTACTTCTTATGGGGACACCTTAAATCAGTTGTGTACGTTAACAGGCCAAGAACAATACAGGCGCTAAAGGATACCATAACAGCAGAATTTGAAGCCATAAGAACGAATATTACCATCCTCAGGAATGTGCAAACGTCTTGCGTCAACCGGGTTACAAAGTGTTTAGAAGAAGGTGGACGTCAATTTGAACACCTATTGTAATTCTGAATTAAAACATTAAGGTAGGCCGAAATTTCTTTTCCATTATAAACTTCCTATGGGGCCAGACTTTTGCCCCACTATATATATATATATATATATATATACACTGCAAACACGCAGTATAATTAACGTAAAGAACGACGCTTGTATAGGAGAATATTCCGAATATTCGAAATATTCTCCTATACAAGCGTCGTTCTTTACGTTAATTATACTGCGTGTTTGCAGTTTAAATGTATATAATGTACGGCATGCGGGAGGTGCCCCCTTGGGGCATTGGTTTCTGCGCGTATGTAGAAGAATTACGGCATTTGACTGAGTGAGGCCCATGGTGTAATGGTTATCATATCTGACCGGCAATCGGAAGATCCAGGGTTCGATTCCCGGGTGGTTACCTCATTTTTTCATTTGTTTCGTTCTCTCTCTCTCTCATCTTGCGCGGAATATTCTCCTATACAAGCGTCGTTCTTTATATATATATATATATATATATATATATATATATGGGGTGAATTAAACAATTAGACACGTGAAATGAATGAATTATGCAAACACACAAGGAAAAAGAAAAATGATTCCAAGGCCTTTTTGCGAGTGACCCGTTGCCCACGTCTGGTTAACATCATGAAAAGAAAAAACTATAGTGTTTGTCATTTACCATTACTTATTCGGACTATAGTGGATTTATTTTTCCAGAAGAGTTCCTTGTTCCATGCACAGTCTGTGTGTATCATGAAAGAGCCTCAGGGGACCATTCTGAGTTCAATCACATATATATAATATCTATATATATAATATATATATATATATATATATATATAATATAATGAATTCTTAAATAAATTTTAACTCGAGACGAAAAACAGAAAACAGTCCTTCCGACTACTTTGGCATTTATTTCAATTACCTCTCAGGAAATAAGATTATATAAAAGAATTGAAAAGAACTCGAAAATACTCACTTTTTTAAAAAAATTATGGTATATATATATATATATATATATATACACCGTCCTTTCAATTGTATTCAAAATGCGTATATATAAAACACATGTTTTCCTTAAACCGTCTGAAGCTTTTGTTTTTTGCCGATGTCATTGTTAAATCAAATCCGATGCCGATGACTGTAATTTCGGTGAAAACTGTAACTCGAAAGGGTGAAAACACAATCGGGGATGATTTTAAGTGCTCAAATATTCTTAAAAGAAAATAAAAGATAAAGAAAATCACCTTTTTGAAACGTATAATAATATGTTAACCACCTTTGGCAAACACCAAAACCCTACAATTATCGACTCGCCCGAATATCATCTATTCCTGACGCGTTCATTCTTCTTAAATATATATCATTTATATACAATCTTTTTCGGTGTCTTTACACACACACACACAGTATATATATATATACACACACACACACACACACACACACACACACACACACACACACATATATATATATATATATATATATATATATATATATAGTTAGTTAGTTAGTTGGAATATGCAAAACTAAAGCAAAGAAAAATATAAAAAGATGTCAAACTAATCCAAGCAGTTTTGTTACATATATATACTAGAACGACCGCTGTACCTTGCGCAGCAAATGCCCCTCGAAACATAATCTAGAAGAGGACTCGGGTGGGGGTTTACCAAAACTTTCCCTGGTCCTCCTCTAATGTGTATACTAAATACTAACGGTTTAGGTGTGTATAAGCGAACATGGAACAGACAGACATCACCATCACCACCACCATCGTCATCATCATCCCCATATAATATAATATATATCAAAGTTGATTAGGTTTGCGCTGCACATATCATTTGACATTCATAGCAATCACTTATTATTCGTCGAAGTTAAACGTTCATGTGACCGTAAATACTATAACGTACCATTAAACTGCGTCTAATTTTCATGCTGTCCTCTTCATACAGCCAGCCTAAGAACTCGTGGTATATATCTGTGTAACAACCAAACATGCTTTGCATGCGGTTTCGCATGGACTGCCTCTGCGTGCAGCTTCTCTTACGTAGGATGACTCTCAGTTAAATGAAAAATGCTTCTTTGGCAATATTCAGGTGCAGCAGTTTTAGACGATGTAAAATTGTTAAAACAATGTCCCCGTTTTAACTCGCTCATCCATCCATTACACTTTAATTATCGGGCCTTTGGGCGGCTAATTTTGGGTATCTCAAATTCAAATAGAGCAGACGGAGTGAAACTGTCATTTCCCCGCTTGACAAGGTCAGGAATCTATAAAAACATGGATGTCCTCAAAAAGAATTCGATACTTTACTGTAAGAACGCTTTATATATATACAGGGTGTCCCATAAGTCCGGTGTCATAGGACAACTTATTTTAGATTAAATTTACAAAAGTAATACATTAGAACTTAAACAAATGTTCAAATTGATGTCTTGTTTTGGGACCTTTTTTTCGTTTCGGGTAGAATAACACGCCTTTTCCTCACGAGTATAACTCGCTAAACGGTATATACACAACCTTGAGAAGGGTCACTTGGGTATAACGTATGAACACGATATAGTTATTTTCACAGGCAAAAATACATGTTATGCAAAAATTCAACTCCCACTGATATTAAGCAGTCTAAAATTCCAAAAAGTTCGCATATAGTTTGTTCTGAAACATGCAACAAAAACTAACTGAAAGTAAATAAATAAAACCATTTCCACGCAAGTCATTAGCCTGGTTTGAAAGTTTTGTGAGAAATTCTGAAACAAAACAATAAATAAAAAAATCGAATTGTTGCAGTAAACGCTTCGATCCGCCTCAGTGCCCTTTTTGGTGATGTACAAGTAAGTTTTTTGCCTGACAGTATAAAGCATTATAATAGGCAGAGAAGCCTCAGAAGCTCCGATGTATTCAAGGATAGAAAGAAATCATTCAACAAAGTGTGGCACAAGAATATTGCTCCAAATGCTTCATAACTATCAGTCATTATCTATATCAAATACGGTTATTTAGTTTGTCATGCTTCCTCTTTTCTACAACCGACATTCCACGTGGGATTGTCTCAATTTCAGCACATTTCTACGCTTCATGGTCCATTGGTCCAACGTCATTTCTTAAGTATAAATGATGTCTTTCTTATTCCATTAACTGCGTATTCTCCTAAGAGACGCGCAAGCATATGGAATGCATCAGTCTTATCCCGAAAACTTTTGTAAAACTGACTATCTGCCCGTTTCTGAAGTTTAACTGGACAGTAGTAGTACAAGCGAGTCCCACGGTGATGGAACAGTTTTTTTTAAAATATTTTTTTCGTTTTTTTTAAAGTTTAGTTTTTATTTCTGTTCGATTTAATAAGTCATTAGATCATTTGAGTAGCGATCATAAAAGCTTTTCGTGAAATCAAATTATTTTCTTATTTGTGTTTTATATCTGAGTCTCCGTATATAGTAAAGGAAAGGATTGTATCAGTTGAAGGAGTTTTTAAAGAGTTTTTAATCTTGATTAGTTTATATTATTACAGTACTCATTCAGTTATCCGTGATTGAGGGGTGATCCATGATGGCGTATTTCACGGTTAATTCAGTATACCTGCTGGTGGGTTGGTTGTGCAGTCGCTGAATGTCTTTCCACCTCGTACGCTACCACACGCAGTATTATTCTGTTACAGTACAATATACAATTAAGTAGTTTGTACTCGCCACAAGACGTGAGACTCATCCGCTCTCGAAGATTGTAACTCCTCCCTCTGCTAACATTGCTACTAATATTGTCTTGATAGCGCGCAGAGACACTGACTGAGGCGAGTTGTGGTGGACTGGCAGGAGGCGAGTCGCGGATGTAAACACCCGCCAAATCGCGGTTAACCCACTTCACGGACAACCGCGTGAATACTGTATATTATACTATTTTATATATATATATATATATATATATATATATATATATATATATATATATATCAAGCAATATTTCTTGTTGTTAATGAAATACTGTATAACTGATAGTTCCATTCGTCGAAACATCTGGCTTCCATTGATCGCTTTATGCTTGTCGTAACGCGTTTTCGATTAAGGTCTTTCTGCTAAATCGACCTTGTCTTGATATTCAAAACGTTCGCCGTTTCTTTGATATATATATATATATATATATATATATATATATATATAAGTGTTGAAACTTATAACTTTATTAATTATTTCTTTGTTTGTTTGAACAATTTTCATTTATGTGAAATGTATCTATTCATTTGAATTAAGAGCAAAACCTGCTTATTTCTTTAATGTTTCATCAATATTTGCGAAGAGAATTGGGGCAGAAATCATCGGGATTATGCGTAATACCTTCATTGCAAGAAGATATTATTTACTTATACTGTACGTGTTCATCTTTCTGCGTATTATTGTTCAGGACATAGTCACGCGTTAAAGGTATATTCTCAGTTATAGAATAATTATCGCTGAGCGATGAGACTCTTTCGGAATTTCGGAAAACGAGTCTCCTATATGAATCGTAGACATATGAATAGGTAGTCTATATGGCTGAAATAGTACCGTGAAGTGTGAGTTCATGACCGTCACTGTATGTACAGGCGCAGTCACGTAAACGCACGTATGATCATAAACTAATGATCAATAATATGTCGGCAGTTTATTTACAAAATATTGAGAGTAAACAATGAGGGTTTATCATACTCAGAACTATTTGTAAAAATTTACATATGAAAACAAAAGAGAACTTCAATTTTGAAATGAAAAACAAACTAATTCGTTTCCTATCGTTAGGTATATACAGTACAGTATATACAATACAATTTATTTTTCTACTTATACGTGTACAGGACATACATTAGATGTAACTATATATATATATATATATATATATATATATATATATATATATATATATATAAATGTAAATGTGAAAATATGTTTAACTCTTCATGCTTCTTCCACTTAAGCTATCGTTTGATCAATTGATGTAAAATAAATACGGGCCTGTATACGGACGGTTTACGATTGCAGATACTCATGGTTTTTGTTTCAGTTTGTGTAGAGCAAGTCTGAAGTAGTACGAGTGTGACTGTGATTGGTGCAGGTAAATTTGTGCTGCTTTAGGGAGGAAACAAACTTGCGGTGCATCTTGCTCCTGAAGAATCATGTGCAACGACTTATAGTAACTGGAGGGTCTGCAACACAAACTAACGAAAATTGCGCGGAAGCGAATGCAGATTTGGATGTTCGTTGGACTAGGTTAACACGAAGCACTGTTGTTTTCAGTGACGATGAAACACGTACGGAAGCATTGTCAGCACACTGAACCCCTATTTGTTTGGCAGTTTTGCTGCGAACTGCTCGTACCCTGAAATGGGCGTATGGGCGGAATGGTGCTCTTTGTGAAAAGATGCTTAACTCTTCATATTTCCACTTAAACTATGAATGCATCGATGAATATATATATATATATATATATATATATATATATATATATATATATATATATATATATATATGGGACATGGGACAGTTAACGCTTCCCTATACATACATAGCATACAGTAAAACTGTCATATGCAAGCAAATATTATGCTTTATTGGCAGAATGGGGTTATTTGACAAAAAAAAATTATCCAGATAATGCAGAATATTGAGATTATTTACGGTAATTTTAAGGGTGCAAAGACAACTATTGGCTACATTGTTAAAAAAAGAAACTCTGAAATGGGATTCATGTAATATCAATTATGATTAAAAAGAGAGGATTTAATATAAAAAAAAAGTTATAGTGGAGTTGCTGTCGGTTGTTTTAATTAGGTTGATGGTTTTGACAGTTATGATCATGTGTCAAACCTTTGGTCTTTCTGCGTATATCTTCTTAAGTTGTTTTTAGGCCAAATGTACACACGATTCTTCATAAAAATGAATAAAACTAGAAGTATTGTTTGAACGTTCTAAGAATTTAAAAACAAAAAAGTTATACAGGGTGTCTATAAACTATCTTTACACATTCAATTGCATTTGAATTGAATTTGTAAGGATAATTTATGGACACTTTGTATATTTGTTTATTATACAAGTATACCATTCTGTTGAAGAAGTAGGAAAAAAATTAATTTGTAACCAGAGCATAGATTTTTTTTTTTTTTTTTTTTTTTTTTTTTTTTTACTTTTAGTAAACGCAAGGCAAAAACTGGGTAACCACAAAATGGAGAAGGATCAAGACACTCGATTGAATAAATCTTTTAAAAAAATTACTCTCCCTGTATTCATTAAAATCACTGTAAAAATAAATAAAATTTTAACCCTAAATTTAATCATCTGAATGAGGGCACGACGTATACCATAAAAATGTGCCAAATACATACTATATAAAAACTCGTCTACAAACGGAGATTGCTCTTAAAGACGCGTATATCATAAGGTTTTGCTTTCAATTTCTAAACTTTATCATAGTTGAGCTCTTAAATTATAACCAAGAGAGCATATTATCCATTAGGATAATGCACGAGAATATATGTCATTTGAGAGGAAAAATTATCTCCTTCAAGTGAGTGCATGCTATTTTCAAATCATAATATTAAATATATATATTTTAAAGTAAATTTTATGAAGTATCATATATATATATATATATATATATATATATATATATATATATATATATATATATATATATATATATACGCAGGGTGTCCTAAAATTACCTAGTACACTTTATATGTCTGTCGATCAGTTATAGACGGATGTTGTGAACAATGTGTTCAAATTGAAGGAAGACACTTTGAACATCTAAAATAAGCAATTATTGTTGCTTTTCTTATTGTTGCTTTATTTGAAATAAAATTGTTAAATATTACATAATTTTTGTTAAGATAGTGCGTTCATATAAAAGTTTACTTGGTAATTTTAGAACACCCAAGTTTACTAGGTAATTTTAGAACACCCTGTATATACCAGAAGTATTCTTGGACTGGTACCGTACATCACTTGATAATACTGGTATATGTGCACATTAAGGAATTGTATCTGGTCATTTTTCTGTATGTACTCTTCTCTCTCTCTCTCTCTCTCTCTCTCTCTTCTCTCCTCTCTCTCTTTTGTACTTCTTTTTGTCTCGTACTCTCTTTTTTGTCTCTCTTGTACTCTCTTTTTGTCTCTCTCTCTTGTACTCTCTTTTTGTCTCTCTCTCTTTGTACTCTCTTCTTTGTCTCTCTCTCTCTCTCTCTCTCTTTGTGCCAAATTACAAGAAATTAGACCTAAATTGGCGATGTTTCATTCAGTGAAATGTATTTAGTCCTATGTTTAAAAGTGAATTTTACAAACTTGTGACAATCGCATTGCTGCAATTCTAAGTGTTACAACTGTTGAATATACGATGTCGAATTTTATTCACAAACTCAGTTGAATGTAATTGACAAACTTTATCTCGCAACAAATTAAAAATGAATCTTTATCTTATCTGAATTTCTGACTTATTGTTAATACGCATTCATAAAACACGAAATAAGGAGATAGTCTTAATTGTAAATTATATATTTATATAAATTGTACATTTAAGAAATATAAAAACACGTTTAATAATGTTTTTAAAGCTGGTATAAAGTATTTATAATGAGAAGAATCTTAATGAAATAACCATAACTCTCGTTATACTTAGGCACGCAGCTAAAAACAAGTAGGCAATGTCAATGACCTTAAGTCGGAAATGAGACTACTACTTCAAGATATAATCATCATTTAACTGACCAGAGAAAGAAAATGTTCACCTAATTAATACATTCTTTTTATCCTTTTCACTGGTTTTTATCGAACTATATTTTCACTGTTACGTATGTCTCGCTCATGTCTTCCTCGTGTCTCGTGTCTTCCCATGGAATTACGATTTACTCTGACATCTTTTCTGTTTCGTGCATTTTTCATTCGTCATTAACAATCTGCATATGAAGTAATGAAGGATGTTTAAGATTCAGACATTTGCTCTTTACCATTGTCAACTATACTTAACTTGATTTCTTACCAATTGTCGGTTCTTTTAACCGTTTTTTTTCGTTTGTTTTGCTTAGTTATTGCGTCAAATTACGGGTCTTCC
Organism: Bathynomus jamesi; assembly: GCA_023014485.1. Taxonomy (NCBI): domain Eukaryota; kingdom Metazoa; phylum Arthropoda; class Malacostraca; order Isopoda; family Cirolanidae; genus Bathynomus; species Bathynomus jamesi. Next base: position 155,793 of record JAJOZX010004392.1, on the reverse strand, counting down.
CGTGTATATTTTCAAAATTGCGAGTCTGCTTTATATATAGCTAGTTTTATAAATATCAAAGACGATCTATCAAAGACTATCTATCTATATCTCTATCGTCTCCCTTACGGTGAAAAAAATTGCGAAATGCATTCATTATACGAATATATTAATGAAAAAAAATTCATTAAGATTCTGTTTGATTTAAAAAATTTAGTAATGAGTGTGAAGAAACGAACCACCTAAAACACATTCTCAACATCCTTAAGTTAAAATCTATGAAGAAACCTTATTCACTTTTGATATTTGAAAAAAAAAAAATTGTTCCTCCATTTTTTTGGAAAATAAATATTTAGTCGCGTCACTCATTCTTTCTTAAACAGTTTGTTTACATCTTTCAGTTTGGCTTTAGAAAAGAAAGACCAATGAGAAAGTTGGTGGTTGCTATTAATTCTTGTTTGAATCTAATGAAAACTTTGTTAAAGATCATTGTTTTGCTTCATAATTTTACTAAAGCACTTCTTCTCGTTACACATTATTATTTGTTGCTATAAATATAATTGAAGGCGAAAGATACACGAGGTTTTCCTCATAGGTTGGTAAATTCTTATGTGTGAAATAGCTCAGTATGTAGAAATTGAAGTCATAAATCTGATTAGAGGAACATCAGTACTGGAGTCCTTCAGGGATCTTGTTTGGGCCCATTATTTTTTTTTATTTTTATCAATAACCTGAGTAAATTTGCGTTAAAATTGTTTCGTTGTGCTGATGTTAATGTATCAGGTTTAACGTAAATTCTGCTCGATTAGAAAACGGACGATAAATAATTAATAGAATAACCTCAAGATAATGTGAAATAGTTTTAGAAATGTTGCAAAATACACGTGGCGACAGGTTCGCACAGGTCTTATCACGATACAGAATGACTTAGGCTAGTGTAGGATTAGGCTAATGAATATTTTCTCTGGTGTTTTTCATACAGTTACAACGACACCCCTACGATATTACAGTAATTGAAAAAACATGGAGCCCACGAAAGAGCATATTCGACATGTGATGCTGTATGAGTTCCATAAAGGCTCTAAGGCTAGTGAATCCGCAAAAAACATTCAAAGAGTTTATGGAAATAATGTTGTGAGCGAATGGATGTGTAGGAGATGGTTTGAGAAGTTCAGAAATGGAGACTTCAGTCTGAAAGTTTATCAAAGAACAGGACGATCAAATGAGTTAGATGAAGAGTTGCTGAAAGCAACAGCGGAGGAAAACCCAACGGTAACTGTAAGAAAACTTGGCCTGCAACTCGGCGTTAGCTATATGACTATTCGTCATTTGAAGCTGTTAGGAAAAGTAGTGAAGGTTGGAAAATGGGTTCCGCATGATTTGTCACGAGCGAATCTTCAACATCGAATCGATATTTGCACATCACTGCATTCTCGGCAACTGCAGGCACCGTTTTTTAGTCGGATCGTCAGTGTGGATGAAAAATGGGTCCTTTATAACAATATTAAGCGTTGACATCAGTGGCTTAGCCGAGAAACAAAGCCTGAACCTCAGCCAAGGACTGGACCCCATCCAAAGAAAATTTTGCTCTGCGTTTGGTGGGATATACAAGGAATTATTCATTTTGAGCTTTTGCCAGATAACCAAACAATCACAGCTGAAGTCTACTGCCAACAACTCCAACAATTGAAGATGGCATTACAAGAAAAATGTCCCGCATTAATTAATCGCAGAGGTGTTCTATTCCACCAGGATAACGCGCGCCCTCACACTGCTCGAATCACCCCTGCCCAATTGGAGGCATTTGGTTGGGAAAAAATGCCTCATCCATCTTATTCTCCGGACATCGCACCTTCAGACTACCATTTATTTAGAAGTCTGCAACACCACCTAGATGGATGAAAGTTGCAATCCAGGGAAGCTATCGAAAACGAAGTGATCGCTTTTTTTAACTCGAAACCAAAGGATTTCTTCGAACGTGGCATAAAAAACTTTTCTACAGGTGGGAGGAGGTTATAGAAAAAGAAGGGAATTATATTGATGATTAATTTGTCATTCTGTCATTTAATTTTTGTTGTGAATAAACTAAAAATTTGAGCAAATTTGTCGTTATAAGTCCTTTATTTTTGTTCTGAATGAACTAAAAAATCGAGCAGAATATATGTTACAACCTTATAATTCGCTTATCTTTCTGCCCTTGTTTAAAAGTTTCCGAGAATGCATCCGAATGTCAGTCTTCGTTGTATTTCAAGTTGGGTTTATTATATACCAAAGTGATTATTAACTGTAATAAGAATAAATGTACGAGAGTAATAGCAAAGAAGAAATAAAATAATTTTCCTTCTATATTACTGAAAGATACTCTAACTTAATCTGTTACGAAGTTTTCTTGCCTGCATAAATCTCATTACTGAAAGTGAACTTTTAAAAGCGTGTGCATAAATTTTTCTGTGTACTGTAAGTAAATAAATTTTACTATTTTTTTCTTTGAAAGAAACCTTACATAACCTCGATGAAGCTATACATGTTGCCATGTATTTTCTCATCTCAACTCGTACTATACAGGGTGTCTCGTCATTCCAGTAAAATACTAACTGATTTGCGGTTTTCTTTCAGACCCATTTGAAATGTGTGATAGCAGCAACTGTACGATCGAACAACGCATATTGGCTAGTATCCGGGTCCATGAGCGACCACGTAATTGGAAAACTCCCCCAAAAAGGAGCTGCACGATTGAATCGGTCCTGGAAGTCTGCGCAAATATTTTCAATGGTTTTGCCATTACGTGGTCGCTCATGGACCCAGATACTAGCCAATATGCGTTGTTCAATCGTATAGTTGCTGCTATCACGCATTTCAAATGGGTCTGAAAGAAAAAAGAAAATCATTTATTATTTTACTGGGGTGATAAGACATTGTGGACACCCTGTATATTAGCTTGGGAAGGTTTGTCTCAACAATAACTGCTCAAAATGTTATAGTAAGTATATTTTGGTATAATATTTTCATCAACAATTTAAATCCTTAATTTTACTGAAACTGAATACTCGTATAAACTTAGCTTAGGTGAGTTTTTAGATTTAGGAAATGGAAATAAACGGAAATAAATATAACTTTGTTGACACTTCATGGTCGTAATTTTATGACTGAGCGAGTAAATGTATTCACAACTCCTTATTCCAGAGTTTGGGTAAATAATGTTTTCTTTCAAATATTAAATTCTTGGACTTTATTCAAAATGTTATTAAGGACCGCGAACGTTCGGGCTCGTTTAGGACGCACCTTAAAGATTGTATAATTCAGTTATTTATTTATTTATTTATAATTTATTTATAATTTAGAATTTATTTAGAATTTATAATAATTATGAATTATCTATAATTTGCCTTTTCTTTGTTGCAAACTCGTAAAGCTGTTTATAAGCTTCCATATACTTTTCTTAACACTTAATCCCTACCCATTATAAAGGTTCCGCTAGCAATACCCGGCTACTGGGTTACACAAGTACCCCTGGTAAGGTTTAAGGGTTAAATAGACTTTGCCTGTCTGTGCATATGCTAATTGTATGATTTTTGCCTTCGAACCAACGGCCAAGGTAATATGATAGATGAAGCCTATACAGCTTAATGTGAAATGCGAACCGTGAGACATTACATCATTTGTACGCGGAGTAGGGTCAGCCATCCAACTACTACCCTGTCTCACCGTTGCTTAACTTCGCTCATCTATGAGAAGCGGTGTCATGCAAAGCCACGATGTAACCCAATATACAGGGTGGCCACAAAGCCCTTTTGCGTGAAAAACGAGGGCAACATATAGATATGCTGTAATTTCACTGCAAAGGGACTTTGTGGCCACTCTGTAGGAGGAGATTGTAGACACCAATCTAGCAGGGAAGTACTCCGGGGGTGACGTTAGACAGGTGACAGGGAGTGCTGGAACTTCCGTTTCTCCTGTCACTGTCCCTTTTAGCTGTCTCATCTACCCTGTAAGCAGTCCAGCATACTCGAAAACACGCACTTCTCCCTCCATTCTTCACTACACAACATACATTTCACATACTACACCATCTTTTCAAAATTTATGAAAAAAACAAAATGGCATTACGAGCTCTCTCCTTCTTAGATAGGGGGGGGGGCATTTTTGCGGGCGCTTGCCCTTGGCCCCTCCTTCATGCATAAAATTATATATATATAGTGTACAGGGTGTCCACGATGTCTTGTCACCTCAGTAAAATACTAGCTGATTTTCGTTTTTCTTTCAGACCCATTTATCACTTAGATGACCTGCCAGATCTTGGTTTATCTTTTACGGTTCTTGTTGCGAACAGTTTCTTTTCTTTATCTCAACGGAGTCCTTTTTGGGGGAGCTGCACGACCGCTGGATCGGTCCTGGAAATCTGCATGAATATTTTCAATGGTTTTGCCATTACGTGGTCGCTCATGGCCCCGGATACTACCCAATATGCGTTGTTCGATCGTATAGTTGCTACTGTCACACATTTCAAATGGGTCTGAAAAAAAAAATGAAAATCAATTAGTATTTTATTGGGGTGACAAGACATTGTGGGCACCCTGTATATATAAACAAACGGAATTACATCATCAATTTACAACTGTTTCAGGTTAGTGCGATTCAATGAAAATATGAAATGGAGGGTTGGAATCTTAGCTAGTGGAAACACAAGAGAACAACGCTCTCTCCATTCATGAAAGTAAGAAGGTAGGAAATTTTAAGTAAAAAAAATATATATATATATATATATATATATATATATATATATATATATATATATATATATATATATACACCTCGGGTGCTACTGTAGTATGCGGTCTACCTACGATTGGTTAGGTTTAATCATGATATTTTCGTTAAAACTAACGAAAATATCATGACCAAACCTAACCAATCGTCAAGGGCGATTGACAATGGGATGTAAACAAACAATTAGTAAACAAGATAAGAAGCTATAATTAAAAGGTTGACCGCCGAATCGTAGGTAGACCGTATACTACAGTAGCACCCACACCTCGTAACCTCGTAGCAGTTCCATGCGTTGGTCTCTTCACACGAAGATCAAGCTGGTGGCCCCGCCTCTAGGCCTGGCTTGGTGGAGGAGCGAGTTGCTCTCGCGCTCTCCACCGCGCATAGCCAGGTACACCCGGCTCATCTGGTACCGTCCTGATACAGGCATCTAGTCTTCTTTTGAAGACTTCAACTTTGACCCGTCTCTTTTCTGAGGTCCTTTGGGCTGGTTAAGAAGTCTTGGCCTCCTAACAACCGAGCTGTTTTCCTTCAGTGTTGAGGACGTCCCTTGTCGGCCCTTTAATTTGGAAACACTACACATTTTGCTTTTCCTATTTTCCAGTGTTGTTTGGACGGTAATTGGATTTAGTTTGAGATTTTGGTATATATATATATATATTAATGTAAAGAACGACGCTTGTATAGAAGAACGTTCCGCACAAGATGAGGAGGGAGAACGAACAACTAAAAAATGAGGTAACCACCCGGGAATCGAACCCGGGATCTTCCGATTGCCGGTCAGATATGCTATCCACTACACCAGGGCTTCTCAAACTTTTTTCACTTGCGACCCCTTTGGATCAGACAAATTTTTTCGCGACCCTTCACTCAATGTCATAAAAGCAATAGGTACTAACACTCTATATTTATGAAAAAAATAATATTTTCAAATGTTTCTGCGACCCCCAATAATATTTACGCGACCCCTAGTTTGAGAAGCGTGGCACTACACCATGGGCCTCGATTAATCAGAAGTCGTAATTCTCCTACATACGAGCAGAAACCAATGCCCTGAGGGGGCACCTCCCGCATGCCGCATATATATACATTTTAACTGCAAACAACACACAGTATAATTAATGTAAAGAACGACGCTTGTATAGAAGAACGTTCCGCACAAGATAAGGAGGGAGAACGTTCTTCTATACAAGCGTCGTTCTTTACATTAATTATACTGTGTGTTGTTTGCAGTTAAAATGTATATATGTGCGGCATGCTGGAGGTGCCCCCTCAGGGCATTGGTTTCTGCTCGTATGTAGGAAAATTACGACTTCCGATTAATCGAGGCCCATGGTGTAGTGGATAGCATATCTGACCGGCAATCGGAAGATCCCGGGTTCGATTCCCGGGTGGTTACCTCATTTTTCATTTGTTCGTTCTCCCTCCTCATCTTGTGCGGAACGTTCTTCTATACAAGCGTCGTTCTTTACATTAATTATACTGTGTGTTGTTTGCAGAAAAAAATAATATATATATATATATATATATATATTGCAAAGAACGACGCTTTTTAAAATAGTGTCCGTACGAGAGGAGAGGAGAAAACGAGCAATGAAAAATGAGGCACCTCCCAGGACTCGAACCCGGGATCATCTGATTGCCGGTCAGATATGTTAACCATTGCACCAAGAGCCCCCACCTCTCAAAGCTCGTAATTCTCCACATACCTGCGAGCGGAATCAAATGCTTTTTGAGGAGCACCTCCCATGCCGTTCATATATACATTTTAACTGCAAACGACACACAGTATATATAAAGCAAAGAACGACGCTTTTTAGAAGAGTGTCTGCACTTGGGAGGTGCCTCATTTTTCATTGCTCGTTTTCTCCTCTCCTCTTTTGCGGACACTCTTCTAAAAAGCGTCGTTCTTTGCATAATATATACTGTGTGTCGTTTGCAGTTAAAATGTGTGTGTATATATATATATACACACACACCTTTGGTTAGCTTCCGCCCGAATTGTTCATTCTGACGAAGGTCAAGCTTTTCACTCTACCTTAGACCTACAGTTTAACGTGGAATCCGAACCACGCCCCACCAGCATCGCAGCGTCTAGGCCACCCAGGGTACCCATTTATCTACCAACCACTTTCTTTTATTGTGTGGAGGGATGAACAGCTGGGTTTTGCTGCGCGCCGGCTGAGTCACCAGGTCTCGAACCCGGCCGATGGATTCGTAGTCAGCGACGCTAACCACAACACCACCGAGGCGCATATATATATATATATATATATATATATATATATATATATATATATATTATACTTATGCAAGGCCAGTGTCATTCTTATAATAGACTTTCGTATGTACGTGTATATTTCATTGCTACTACGTTCGAAACTATTTTTCTCTATGTCTTAATCCCCATTTCATACCCGCGATCGAGGAAAAATTTCCCCATAAGATAAAATTTAAAAAAAAGCCTCAAAATTACTAATTTATTTTTTTCTGATAAATATAATTATAAGTGCATTTCGCTAGTTTGCATTATACACTGTAAATTTTGGGGAGTTCCATGAACTCGAGTAGGATCATAATGAACTCTCAAAGAGTGTACAGTATGTATATAGAGAACTAAATTGAGAGCGACCTCATTTTACTCTCCATTAATAACCAATGAAACTTTCTGAAAGAGTGTACTGAACTCTCTCTCCGAATTAAAGCAACTCACGAAAGTAGGACAGTTCACTCCGAATTAAAAAAAAACTCGCTGCTTGTGTGTGAGGAGTTAATTTAATCGAAGTAGGTGGCGCCATCTATTGGAGGAAATGTCGCTTAAATTCCATTTCAGTTTATTTTTACTAATCGAATATAATTACACGCGTATCATTTTTATGTTAATCAAGAACAACGTATACTAACAGCAACCTCACTTTTAAGGTTAAATACATTAGAAGTAAATTTGCCTTACCTCGGTGAAATTCGAATCGTTATCATTGAAGATTAGGATTTTGCGAGCCGCCACGTTCCTCACTCGACCACAAGATGTTAATGCATGAGGAGAGAGTTTTGTACGTATACTCTTTCACCAGTGGCGGCGGGGGAGCGTGCAAGTAGGATTGATTAGCATACTACTAGACTACATTCACTAGATTGCGTGAACATGCTAAAGTGGTACAGTTACGAACTTACCATTTATGAACTATGTTACGTAGCCCAAACACAAAGTGGATCTTTTTCAAATGGACGACCCCACGGGATTTAGCTGAAAATTTGTATACTAATAAATTTTTATATTCTAATAACGAAAATGACATTATTTTTCTGGAGAAATATGCGCAACATACGAAAAAAATTGCATTTATGTGCGCACTAGTTTGCATTGCGCATGACCGTTACCTAAATTAAGTAGTGTTATGTAGTGTTAAGTACTGTTATCTTCAGGTGATCCTAATATTTTAATAAATAAATCTTCATTTGCATCTTTTTCTCCATACGAACTCGCATAAACAGTAATTTTTGTTGTTATTAATGTTTATTTGTTGCCTGGTTAGACCTAGTTTAGTCTGAATATTATTGTTGTAGTGAGCATATGATAATGTAGTGGGGTGATCTATCTACTTGCGAGTTATCCCCGGTCAATTAAATGCCAGGTTAGGTCAATTGAATGCCCGGTTAGGTTAAGTCATGATATTTTCGTTAGTTTTAACGAAAATATCACTACTTAACCTAACCAGTAATTAAGGGTGTACAGTTGACCAAACCGGCCACTCAATTGACCTACCCGGGCATTCAGTTGACCGGGGGCCACACAGCAACCTCGTATCCTGGCGTCATGAGCGGTGTAAACTAGATAACGGTCATGCGCCATGCAAACTAATGCGCATATAAATGCAATTTTTTTCGTATGTTGCGCATATTTCTCCAGGAAAATAATGTCATTTTCGTTATTGGAATATAAAAATTTATTAGTATACAAATTTTCAGCTAAATCCCGTGGGGTCGTCCATTTGGAAAAGATCCCACAAAGTAAACGTTTACTTACTTTCAAAAAAACTTGTTTTTCAAAGTTTAAAATGTCAAAATATCTTCGCTGACAAGGGGGACCTAATCCCCCTCTGCCAATTTAAGAGGGGGGGGTGCTGGTTAAGTGTGCAGTCTACCTAGCTTCGAGCAGTCTACCACAATTAAGCTGCGACCAACCAACCTACCAAAAAGGCAACCGTGAAGGCTACGATAAACTTTAATATATCTTAGTTTATTTAGTGCTGGTTAAGTATGCGGTCTACCATCTGAGTTTTGACAGAATATAAACTAACGAAAATATCACGACTTAACCTAACCAATTATCAAGGGCGTACAGTTGATCTATTATTAATTATAACATTGTTTGTTTCTGGAATAGTATTTACTATTTACTAATAGATCAACTGTACGCCCTTGATAATTGGTTAGGTTAAGTCGTGATATTTTCGTTAGATTTAACGAAAATATTCTGTCAAAACTCAGATGGTAGACCGCACACTTAACCAGAACTCAGATGGTAGACCGCACACTTAACCAGAACTCAGATGGTAGACCGCACACTTAACCAAAACTCAGATGGTAGACCGCACACTTAACCAGAACTCAGATGGTAGACCGCACACTTAACCAGAACTCAGATGGTAGACCGCATACTTAACCAGCACCAGAGGGGGCGCCGTCACCCCGTTCCGCCGCCTGTCTTTCACATTCATTTTGTATATACTTTAACGCCTTACTTTCCCCATTGCGGTGGAGGTTAGCCAAGTGCGGTGGAGTTAGGGGCCCAGAGGTTAGGATACTTTAGCCCAGCTATTACTTGGAATTAAATTGTACGAACAAGTTGCCAGCTCTGGGATTTGAACCATTTAGTTGGGATGTTTGCTTAATAATAAATATTTATGAAAATATACATTATTATTATTATTATTATTAAATATATATTTTCAGGTTTTACAAGAGAAACTCTAAACTTTTTAAATGCTTAAATTATATTTAATATTCGAACGAACGCACGATGCACTTAAAGTCGAGTATAAATTAATTTTGCTAAAATAACACCGTAAATTGTTATTGTTTGAAAGCTTAATATAGTCTCAAAGTAAGTAAGGAAATTGACTCTCTCTTGATAGTAAATATACACGCGCGGAAATTTAGCGTAAATGTGGTATTATAAGGTTCGTGTGCATGGCTCATCAGCGGCAAAATACACCCTGTATACTTCCCCACCCCGCACCCCATGAGGTTATAGAAATGTATTTGCTTATATTTCTCGATTCACATTCTCATAACTTCAAGTTTGTTCTACGCAAACTGTCCCAAAAACACTCGAAAACATCCACATTTTCAAATCTTATTTCTTCGTGTTTGTATACGAATTATTAATATTCACGTTTTAATTTTGTTTCTTGCGGAGAGTAGTGCAAAAGATATTTTTCCTGAATATTTGACATTATAACTGATTCCTTGTCGTTAGCGGCTGCTGTGGAGTTTTCAATCTTCAATAAACAATAATATCGATGCACGCACGTCATTACATTTCTCTCACTATCAGTCAATCTCTGACTAATTACAAAAATTAAATCTAAATAGTATATAACTGGGATCAAATATAGAATTCGGATCCCAGCCTTCTTTAGTTAGCTTTATAAGGCTAACTAACGAAAATATCACGACCTAACCTAACCAATCGTTAGGTTAACTGTACGCCCTTGACGATTGGTTAGGTTAGATCATGATATTTTCGTTAGTTAGCCTTATAAAGCTAACTAAAGAAGGCTGGGGTCCGAATTCTACATTTGATCCTATAACTGTTCTAAAGATGTCGTCCACTGGTGAAATTTTGTATCGTGTTAGAACGACCATACGATAACGTATCAAAAGCGAAGATCTTTCTCTAACAATTTGAATTATAACATTATTAGAACCAAATTACCAATTGATTCATATTAACATTTCGTGTTACGCGTTACCCATGCAATATTTTCGTTCACCTGCTGAAGTACGGGGTGATTACAGTGAAATAAACACTTAGTGCATAGAACTGTTATTTTTTTAGTATTTTTTTCTGTGAATTGAAAGCCTGCATATACTTTCCTTTAAACAATTAAATCAATTTACAGTGTGCAATAACAGCTCAAAATACACCTCAACACACACACACACACACACACACACACACACACACACACACACACACAAAGATATGGGGTGAGTCAGAAGGCTTACCTCAAAAGTTTTTATTGTATAGTTATTTTTGAGGCAGGATTTTGATTTACCCTATATATATATACTGTATATATAATATATATATATATAATATATATATTATATATATATATATATATATATATATATAAAGAATTTAATATCAGCAACAGCAGAAAATAATAATAATAATAATAATAAATAAATTCTTTGATTTGTGTTCTTGGAGGGGAACCACAATTAATAGAATATTTATTCGAGATAATAAAGAATATGAGCGTGAATCTCCAATCAAAAAAATTTTAATTGAAAATTTAAAATCGAATTTGTAAAATCAGAAAAATTATAATTATTCGTGTTATATATATATATATAATATTATATATATATATATATATATATATATATATATATTATATATATATATATATATATATATATTAATATAGAGAGAGAGAGAGAGAGAGAGAGAGAGAGAGAGATTTTCTTAATGTAAAGGTTTGTTTCACATGATAGGTCAATGTTGTTCTGATACTCAATCAATTATTATAACTAGCTCCTTCTCTTCACGATATATGTATATATATATATATAGTATAAATTTATATATGTATATACATTTTTTATATAAATAATAATAATAATAATAAAGGTTGCTTATTTAAGTGGAATGAGATTGTATATTCAATTTGGAATTCAATTTAAACGCTAATCCAGTTTTGAAAAATTTATTTATTTCTCTTTTGAGGACTGAAAACAGAAATGGTCAGTCCCTCGTTCAAATGACTCTCCCATAATGGCCGACTTCATGCATCAGGTTTAATGTAACCGGATATTTATTCGAAATTTTGAGGTTGCGTGGCAAGTCGGCTCGGGGGCCGCATCTTTCACGCGGCACGGCACTCACTATACACCTATGCTTTGTTTTTTCAAATTTTTTTTACCTATACCCCTAAGGCTACATCTTCTGAAAGTAGGAGGCTGTTAATTGTATTAATTCTGGTAGCCTTAATTTAAAATTAATTCTGTTTTTTCGACTTCTTTTGGTTGGAGTTAAAGTATCAATGGTACTCGCTTTTTAAGCCTCTTTTGTGCTTACTTAACTCAGTACCGAATTGAAATTCTTTTCTCCCTTCTGCAAATACAAATTTCAGCTACGATAGGATATTCTTCGAGATATTTTTCTACAAATGTATCCGCCATACAGACCCTCAATCAATGTCAGGCCATTTAAGTAACGCGTTCATCTTTTCAGATATGACGTTTGAGTTTCGATATAAAGAGTTAAATAACCAAATTATTTCCAGTGTGTCGATCCCGTATCCAAATTCCCCACCCACTGCAGAATATATATATATATAATATATATATATATATATATATATACACCCCATGAGGTTATAGAAATGTATTTGCTTATATTTCTCGATTCACATTCTCATAACTTCAAGTTATATATATATATATAAGATCGCAGGCTATTTACTTTGCAGTTCTGGGAATAAAACTCGCTTAGCATTAGAAAGCACCCAAATAGCCAAGAACTGAAAGAGATCAATGTATACTGACGGTAGATGGTGACTGAGAACGCAAAACTAAGTGAAAATCTTTGATTTTGAAAAGTGTGTTAGAAGACCTTGCAAACAAGATTAAGCCCAAATGACGATTGGTAGAGAGGCAGTATCGCTTTCAGGTAGTTCCCTCTCAGTGGGATACCTTTCCTATCCTGTCATAGAAGCACCATCTCTTTCCAATTTTAAACGTTTTAAATCTCACATAAAGGCCCATCTCTGTAACCTGATGTACTCGTAAACAAAGGCTTAAATTGAATCCATTGTGATTTGAGTTGTTTCTGAACTTGTTAAGTGACTCATAGATTTAGAAGTAGTACCACTAACTACTTATGCTGTATACATTAATTCAAACCTTTCATTTGTTTATTATTATAGTTACATGTAACCTAGCGTAGCGTAACCTAAGCGTACCTTACACACACACACACACACACACACACACACACACAGATGGGCAGTATCGCGATACATGTATCGGCGTTACGTATCGAGCGATACTTTTGTATCGGTAACGGTATCGCCTTAACTACTTGATCGATGTATCGGTATCGCTAAGGTCATTTTTCTTAAATGTATCGAAAAAAATCGATTCATCGATACACCGATACATTCATGCAAATAACTGAAAGTAATAGTAAGTAAAATTGTAAAAAGTTGTATAATCCTCAAATTTTCTGAACTTCTGTTTTTTCAAATAATCTGGTTTTAAGTTATAATGTTGAAGGGATCTGATATTTACAGTTATATCATACATATCAATGATATCATGTTAATAATATTTTTCGCGCCGCGCATCCATAGAAATATTTCTCTTTCCAAAGCTATTAACCCTTAGATGCGTAATTTCAATACAGAAACGCGCTACGCTGTGCGTGCGCAATTTTCACCCGACGCGCAATGCATGCATACGACACATCGTCTGAAATGGAAGTGTTGAAGTACCTGGGTGACAGCAGTAATTTCCTCGCATCACTACGCCAATACCCGGGAATTATGAGAGTTTTCACGAAGTACAATACTCCACTTCGATCCTCTGCTCCCGTGGAACGGCTTTTCAGTTTGGCGGGCCACATTTATCCTCCAAAGAGGAATAGACTATCCGATAAGATGTTTTGCCAACTGGTATTTCTTAAGGGTAATACTCGTTATTATTGATATCACAATTCACAACCATCTTAAAGGGGCAGATCACTTACAATTTCTTATGTTCCTCGTTAAAAGTTTATAACATTTAAGTTTTTCTGTGAGCTAACTTGGTATAAAATACATTTTTTTCTTAACTGAATTGATCGTTTTTTACACCCAATATACAAAGTAAATTTTTTTTACGTATTAGTAAGATTTGTTCATTCTTATAGTAATGTATCGCGATACATGTATCGGTATCGATAGCGCTTTAGCCATCTATAAAGTATCGATGTATCGGTATCGCTTTAGACGATTTACGAGTATCGATGTATCGGTATCGCCTTAAAGATTTTCGTGTATCGATGCCCATCACTGTGTGTGTGTGTATATATATATATATATATATATATAAATATATATATATATAATATATATATATATAAAACCTTTGGTTAGCTTCCGCCCGAATTGTTCATTCTGACGAAGGTCAGCCCAGCGTCTTAACCACTAGGTCACCTAGGGTACCCATTTATCTACCAACCACTTTCTTTATTGTGTGGAAGGATGAACAGCTGGGTTTTGCTGCGCGCCGGCTGCCGTCGGGTCTCGAACCCGGGGCCGATGGATTCGTAGTCAGCGACGCTAACCACTACACCACCGAGGCGCATATATATATATATATATATAATATACATACATATATACACACAGTGATGGGCATCGATACACGAAAATCCCTAAGCCGATACCTATCCATCGATACTCATAAATCGTCTAAAGCGATACCGATACATCGGTACTTTACAGATGGCTAAAGCGATATCGATACCGATGCATGTATATATACACTCTTCCAGTGATGAGCCACGAATATGAAAGCCTCGCTGGTACATTGATTTTCTCTATATTTGGCAATGATGGCACGAGCTGTTCGTACCCTGAATAAGTGTATATGATCAGAAATTAAAATTGAATGTTTAAAATAAAAAAAAAATAAAATAAAAAATTTAAGACTCAATAAAAACATTTGACCTTTAAAGGTAGTCAACATAATGTTACATTTCGGAATGAAATTTAAACCGTTCCAGTTTTAATAATTATTTTAACCTTGTTTTTCTCCCATAACCTTCAGTAATCGCAGGAACTGCAGAGGTACTGACTTAGTTAACTATTTTTAATTTGGATACTGTTTCGATCTAAATGATGTTATGATGTTTGGTTGCTTGCAATGTTCTCTTAGTGCTGATTAGTGTGGGTTGGTTACGGTCAGCCCAAACCTCGACAAAACCCCGTGAGAATGTTGAACCTATGGTGTTATAGTATTTACGCCAGAATTTAACTTATTCACTAAAATGTGTTCGTTCCCTTGCGGTTGATTTGTGTCAAAACGTACCTCTTCATTGCACTAGTCTTTTTAGGCTCTAATACAGTATAAATCTATCTGTGGCTTCATCTAACCTAATCGAACCAACCTAACCTAACCTAAACTTTCTTAATGCAGACGTAAAAAGATTCTCTTTCATTTGGTCCAAACGAAACGATATGAGGTCCTCTTCCTCTTAGGAAGAAGTGGCTGAGCGACAAAAGTAAAAAAACGCCAGAAAACGCAGTTAAACTTGTACCAAATTTGAAAATTCCAAAACTTTTGAACTTTTTAAAGATATTTCGTCGAAATATCTTCAAAAAGTAAAAAATTTATGGCATTATTTTTACTTTTGTCGCTTAGCCACTTCTTCTTAAGAGTATCTCCTATAAAACAAACATATTTTGGCGCAAACGCTATATAGTACGGAACTTATGCACATCTAGTTAAAGAAGCTTTCTATGACACTGAAAACTAACTTACAATACCTATCGAGTATCGCTTTTCATTTTGGAGTCATAAAAACAGAATTGGTCAGTCAACTGTTTAAATGTTCATTTCGTTTAGTGGACTACACGCATACATTTTTATGTAACCATATTATATATTATATACACAAACAATTTCGAAGTTGGGAAGTAGGTTTGGGAACTTGTCTCGCGATTCATTTATTTTCTTAATTATATTTCATTTCAAGAAAGGTTTTAATTTTCGTTGGCGTCAACTCTGTACTTCGCGATTAGAGAGTGCACGAATTCGCGAAATACACGGAAAAGTACCGTAATATGGGGTGACTTTGGCTCGAGGGGGTGACATTGGCACTTTTTTAAAACCAAACAAACTTGGCATTTTTTTTATGCTTTTTGTGTGCAAAGGAAACGGTTTTTCATGGAAAAAAGGACTCTCATCTTTTTAATCTATGGAATTTTGCCTATCTTTTTGTCTAAACACTTTTTCCCCATTTGTTCCTTAACTTATGAGTTATGGTGTGACAATTGTGAGCAGAAAAAAACCCAGTTTTCATCTAGCAATTGTAACAATATAACTCATAAGTTAAGGAAGATAGAAAAAAGTGTTTAGACAAATAGATAGGCACAATTCCATAGATTAAAAATGATAGAGTCCTTCTTTCCATGAGACTGTTTATTTTTGCACAAAATGCATAAAACCAGTTTGTTTGTTTTAAACTGCCAAAGTCACCCCGGAGTACGGTATAAAAATACTGGTACGCCTTCATATTATACCTATATAATATTCAAATCATAACTCATATTATGCCTATGTATTAATTAACATACTTATTAACTGACTAACTACTCGTATATCAAACTAACGATCTAATTAAGCACGTAATTAACTTGTTAATTAATATATATATATATATATGTAGTTACTTAGTCAATTATTTGAGTCAGAGTTAGTATAAGTATTAGAGCAATTTATACCTCAAAAGATCTCATCTTAAAGTTTTCCTATTTTCTTTTATGTTTTTATCCCTCCTTTCTTTCTGGCACTCCCCTCATAGGCACACTGCCAGGGGCGACTTCCCCTCTACTTGTGGGGCTGTCGGCGACAATTAACAGCTCAATCATTACAGAATTTATGAGCCTAAAAGAGATGTTTGGGAGGAATTAAGAAAAGAAGGAAACAACTGCAGATAAGCAACACAAATATATATATACATATACGTGTGTGTGTGTGTGTATGTGTGTGTGTGTGTGTGTATAAAGATTTATCGATTCGAAGTTCAAGTTGCGGTGTACATTTCACTGCCATAATTGATGTATACTGTTAGTTAAATGTATAAATTTAATTTACTGTACGTTGCATACATTTGCAAAGCTAACTTAGGGCCACCAAATTTTGACGATTAACATATATATATATATATATATATACATACATACAACCTTTTAAGACCAAACTATTTCAGGATCAAAGAATCCTATAACTACATATCCAAATTGCTTGATGTGTTGTGTATTGTTGGTGGAATAAATTGTTTATAAATCGTCGCATCGTCGGGATCTAAAGACAAAAGGGGTCAAAGACTCTAGAAAAAATGGAGCTACGTTGAAAGGAAGAAAATGTTTCAATTATGTTTAATTTTAGTTATTTTTAATTTTAATTATGTTTTAATTATGCTAAATTGTCGTATTTTTTAAAGTTTGTATATTAATTTACATAAACAAAGTCCCCTTTTGTTTTTTGTGTATGTGTGCAGCAATAATTTAACAGTGAAACTAACATTTTAAGCTTTTATAAATCGCTATATTGTAAAGCAAATATTATGTTTTCTCTCTCTCTCTCTTCCTCTCTCTCTCTCTCTCTCTCTCTCTCTCTCTCTCTCTCTCTCTCTCTCTGTTTTTTCTTCTAAGAGGTCACAGCGCCATAATTTCTCTCACAACAACCTACTATCTCAAGTTGACATTTGCATTTCATCATTATTACAAATCTAGATTTACATCATTTACTGAAAAGAAATGGATTAAAAAACTCAAAACCAAACAATTCTGACGTTTTTATGAGTTATTTTCTTAATTCCTTGAATAGGAATAAGAAATTATTAACTTTTAAGTAAAAAATAAATCAACCTATTATTTATTACCTGTAAGTAAATATTTTTTATCGCGTTGTTATTTTAGTTTAATCTAATTTCTAATATTTTACGGAAATAAATACACACAAAAAAAAAATCATTCTAAATACAAAACCATTGTACGGGCGAGTAGAAAGAGGTTTCAAATTGAAGTTACTCTCAGTTCTTGGTCCAATTTGTGTAGAGCAGGCCTGAGGTGATATGATTTTTATGATAAGAATTATATATTGCATTCGTGTTGCCTCGGGAAGGTAACACAAACTTGCGGTGCATCTTGTTCCTGATGAGTCATGCATTCGGACCTATAAACAACAAGGTGTGTGCAACGCAAACTAAGGACAAACGCAGGTATAAAGATTGGACTGCGCGTTGATATGTGATAAATCAAAGTATTGTTGCTTCCAGGGGTGTTAAACCGTATACGAAGTCTCCTTAGCACGTTGATCCTTTCTATAGGTGGCAATGAGGCTGCGAGCTATTTGCACCTTGACTGGGCGCAAAGAAATAGAGGTACTTTTTAAAACTGTAAAACCTTTAATTAATTTACTTAATTTGTAAACAAACTGCGCCTTATAATATATATATATATATATATAAATAAAGGTATACAAATTTCCTTTGATAAATTGAGAACGACAACTTGTTTAAAAGAAATGGGAAACCAAAAAAAAAAGACAGAGGGTAAAAAAACTGCCTCAGAACAACAATTCCTTAATTACTTTTCTTCATTCTCAGTCGTTTACAGTCTACGAGGGGAAAAAAAAGCGCGCGAAAAAATGAAATTTGGCGGGAAAAAAATAAGACCGCGCGAACGCTATCACATTTTGTGAGAAGTCGTAAAACTTCCGTTTATCAAGTTTTTTTCTAATGCGGGTCGCGGGGGGTGGGGGTGGGATTTTTAAATTTTATTTTTAAAATTTTTAAGTTGAAAAGTAAGTTTTGTTTTAGATTATATAGCTCAATAAGCCGCTTTTGTAGCAAGAAATTATAGTTCGAATTGGGAACAGATGTTTAAAAATTCGTGAAAATTTATTTTATTTTTATGGAGCTTTTCAAATTTCCTGAAAAATTATGAGATTCTTTTTTGTTTTCTGAGTTTTTTTTTTGTGTGTATGTGGGGGGGAGGGATCGATGGGGTCGGTTGGGGAGATTTTTTCTACTTCTTGTTTTTATGCAAAAAACGTTTATACTTGCCAACATGTTGAAAGGAAAATAACTTTAATCACTAAACATAAATTGTCATTTTAAAATAATGTATAAATTATTTTTCCTTAACTTGACTTGAAAGCTTCTTCATTTTTTGTTTGCCTTTTTAGAAGTGGATAAAACATAGGTGATTTATAAATTTTAGGAATATATATATATAATATGGGGATAATGATGTCCGTCTGTTCAGTGTTCGTTTATACACGCTTAAATAGCTAAGATAATCTGCACCAAATTTAGTATATACATTAAGGATAAGAACCAGAGAAGGTTTTTGTATCGCACTCACCCCTAGGTTGTATTTCGGAAGACTTTTGCTGCGCAAGGCGCAGATATATATATATATATATATATATATATAATATATAATATATATATATATATATATATATATATACACCACTTCGTAAACCGTACATTAAACCATGTGAGGTCCTAATACGTTTATATACTGTATATACACACACAGTACAATGTTTCATGTTTTTTTAATGTAGTGATGTGTGTATTTAATTGTAGCTCTATTTTATTTCATGTGTTTTTGCTGTTTGAGTACACACTATAAAGCAGTCTGTTCTATTTTATCGTGTAGATATGTTTATTTTAATGTACTTCATTAGATTTTTGTTACTTCTTCATTAAAACTTGAATATAGGCCCGGGAAAAAGTCTCTCACTTAGACGTATACCCCCCTCCACACCAATTAGTGCAGTTTATGGAGCGTTTTACACACACACACACACACACACACACACACACACAGATATTTGTGTGTATATATATATATATATATATATATATATATATATGGGAATGAACTCAGAATGGATATATATATATATATACAGGGTGAATAAAACGTTCCGCCCGACTTTGGGTTTCCACAATTGACCCAAAATCGGGCGGAACTTAACTTTTTATTCAGTATATATATACAGTATATATATGTATATATATATATATATATATATATATATATAGTGTACGGGCTACGTAGTGGCCGATGTGTTATATATATATATATATATATATATTATATATATATATATATATATATATATATATATATAGTGTACGGGCTACGTAGTGGCCGATGTATATATATATATATATATATAGTGTACGGGCTACGTAGTGGCCGATGTCGTAACACCGCTTCTCGGAGATCAGCGAAGTTAAGCGATATTGGGTCTGGGTAGTAGTTGTATGGGAGACCGTCCTCTGCGCCCAGATTATGTAGCGACCCGTGGTTCGGATCCCACGTAAAGCTGTAGGTCCCCGCCGTCATATGACCTTAGATGTTGCGAAGGAGGTTAAACAACCCCAATTAAAAAAAAATATATATATAGTGTACGTTGTGTAGTGCAAGCTCCAGGTGATATGAATGTGCTTGTGATAGAATAATATTGCATACGTTATTTCAGGGAGGAAACACAAACTTTAGGGGCATCTTACTATAAACAGAAGTAGTGTCTGCAATACAAACGGACGACAAATGCACGTGAAAGGATAGTGGATTGAACTGCTCAATGGCATAATTATGATAAATCAAAGTATTGTTCCTTCCATTAGTGATGAACAACGTACGGAAGTCGCGTTAATATGTTGACTCCCATATATATATATATATATATATATATATATATATATAAGCTTGGCAAAGACGCTACGAGCTGTCATCGTATATACCCTGAATGGGTGTAAGGGTATAGCAATGTTTTGTAAACCAGTAAAGCCCTTATAGCGTCTAAATCTTAATCTGTGAAAGGCTTTGCCCTAAATGTCAATCTGAATTCAAATATATATTTTAAAAGTTTGAAATGAGAAGAGATAAGCATCAGCCGAGGCTGATTATATACCTTCAAAGCAGAAGAGTAAAACCTGAATGAAAAGTCCTTGAAAAATCATCGTCCATTCCTGTTTAAATCAGGATAAAGCGAATGTCTTCCTTGAATTTATTGCGATACTGATGATGATGCTGAGGGTGCTGTTTAACCACCTTCCTAACATCTAAGGTTATATGACGAAGGGAACCTACAATTTTACGTAGGATCCGAACCACGAGAGTCGCTATATAATCTGGACGCGGAGGACGGTCTCCCATCCAACTACTACCCATACCCAGTGTCGCTTAACTTCGCTGATTGACGCGAAGCGGCGTTACGGTATCGAAAATCTTACTCGGGTCTGTACGGAAACTTCCATTGGAAGGGGTCACGTTTTATTGTTTCTTTTTCTCACGTTTAGAACCGCGAGTCTTTTGTGGTATTCTCACGCGATGACATCCCGTTCCCTCTGTTATTTTAACTGTAGTCTGTCCATATTCATTATCATTAACATTCGATGTGAACAATAAAGATCAGGAAATCTTGTCAAATTATGATTAAATTTAAAATTTCATTCGTCAATCCTTCAGACTCGTCAATTTAATTGAACGAGTTTTTATGCATCCGTATACAGCCAATACTCTATAAATACTGAATCAAAATTTAACGTCTAAAATACATGGAAAATTATATCTTATAGATTAGTGAGTATTGCGTGGCTTTATGTCGAATTTATGATGCATCGCAATATTTACAATTTATTCGGAATGTTTCGCACAATACGAACGATAGGAATGTATCGACCTCTTTAATTCAAAAGCAAAATGCTAATACTACGGATGATACTCGCGATATTGCTCATATGTAAGACTGTTGATGTGTATAATAAGGCAGCAACCCTCACACATACCCACTGGGGCAATTATGGTATGAACAATGAATCTGGTAAAAAAATTTAATGCCCACATGACCACATCATATTTTAAAATAAAAGTCTACTAACACAAGAAATAAAATTTGCTTCAGTAGAAAAATGTACATTTTCACTACATCACACACACACACACACACACATATATATATATATTATACACACACATGTCTATATGAATCACGCAAAAAAATATTAAAAGACAAATGAAAATTAGAGAAAATGGTTTTCTAGGGTGGCGAAACACTCTGTGTGCAAATAAATAACAAAAGAAGGACTCATAACAGAGAGTAGCAGGCAATAACGTCACTCTGTCATGTCACGCAGGGTGACCAAATTGCCTGTGACGATGCTATACAAGCCCACATGAAGCATTTATAGCTCTATTATATATATATATATATATATATATATATGTGTGTGTGTGTGTGTGTGTATGTGTGTACAGAGGAGTGTTCATGGAATAAATGCGTACACATAACAGTGCAAGGATTGACACCATAGCGGGACAAAGAAGTCTTAAGGACTCTCATACCCGGAGGGCAAACCGAGAAATCCCAAAGGCCACACGGGGCGATTATGCCCCATGCCCCACAACCACCGCATCTATGCCAAACACATGGCACTAATGCCCGAGGGCAAAGTATAAAAAGATATAAATGTGAGACTTTTTTTTAACGGTCTCCGTAATTAGTAGGTTCGCGTTAACATGATGAAGACAAAAAGCCTTTTTTGGCCACAGGAAGCGACGAAGTGGTTCACTCGAAACGCTCGCAAAGAAGGTCCATCACATTTGTTTACTTTAATTATTCGCTGATGGCGATTCTTTGCTTCTCCCTTCATTGACGAAGATGCACATTGCATGCGGGAGTTTGGAGTATTGTGTGTACTTGCAGTCTCGCATATACACGCACACACGCACATGCATACATATAAACACATATATATATATATATATATATATATATCATATGAAAGTATCATAATAATAAGTGCCATTAATTGTGAACTGTCTCCATGGCAACTACCGTGAAGTATACCAACAAGTTACCCGAGTAATCCAATTCCTCTGTCATTGAATGGTGCCAGGGTAGAAAGGCCCCATGGTGGGCGCCACATGGGGGAAATTAGTGCCTCATTAGTTATCTTATTCAGATTGCAAGGAAATGCCTCAAGAGAGAGAGAGAGAGAGAGAGAGAGAGCGAGGTAATTTGCTCTTAAGGACTTACGATTTATTCCAACCTTCACCCGCGGCACTTCCAAAAAGTATATACGGTATGTATATATATATAAATTATAATTTATTATTTTTTACAACAATACCACTCCAATTACACTTAATAATGGCACTGACTTCTTTATAAACTTCAAGTTCTTAAGGGTTAATCATTATTCATAAATTCGTTTGTATGTTTTTACAGCTCTCGCTGTTTCTCTCGCTTTGAGGTTTCAACGACGACTTTAATGACACACAGGATTCAGTTTCAAGTTTTCTCATCTCATTATAAGAGCCAAATATAAACACATAAATAATGTGCAATTTCAGTTTCACTCTATATAAGATCTTGCATAAACACTAATCTCGCAAACTTCAAATGATACTCTTTCTATTACTACTGTTACTCTTCTTAGCGCTACTATGTTACTACTAACATTTCTATACCGTTTCTATTCCTGCTAATTCTCTTCTAGTTCTACTACTATACTACTACTACTAATAATAATAATAGTAATAGTAATAGTAATGATAGTAATGACAATGTCAGTAAGTAGAAGAGGAGAGACAAACTATCGACCTATTTACATTTTTGTCATCTCGAGCTAAGCATAAATCGTCACTGTTATTTATTATGAAGAGAATAATACAGATTACTTTCGCATTTAAGAATTTGGTGTAAAATAAGCGTCAGAATGTGAGCTCGCTTATCTCTCTCTTCTGTTGTGAAGATAATAACACGTTGTTTAGATAGCAGAACGCGTGTCAGGGAACATAAGTGAAATAGTTCGGTGTATGTTTCGAGTGTTTTGAAAGATGTTGAGGTTTTCTTAATTTTAATTAGTTTAGTTAACTTCATGGGTGGGATAGAGGATCTTATAGTTTGTTTCCCTCCCCCCTCCTATTTGGGATTTAGTGAAAGGAAAGGGTAATTTTTATTATCAATATGATATATATATATATATATATATATATATATATATATATATTAAAATAAAAAATAAAAAAAGCATATGTTAGGGTTCTATTTGAAGAATCTCGCATAGTCCCTCGCAAAAAAGATTAAAAATCGTACACGAAAGAATTATTTAGTATCAAATGATGTATTTTACGGTATATGATTCTCGATTGAAAAACCATTAAAAAAAAATAATAAAAAAAATAAAAATCTCGCAAGCAGAAAGACAATCGAACTTCCTGCAGAGTGCATGATTCCCGAATCTTTATAGTAGAGAAGTACGAGCAATTAAACCAGTTGGTATGCTCAAACCACGCCTTATTACGAGGCACTATTTGTTTTGTATAATTTTTTAGACGATGCTCTTAAATACTAACATAATTTTACCGTTCACAGAATTGAACTTTAAATTATAATAAATGGGAATATTTTACAATCGAAGTATTTGTTCATAAATGTTAACAGAAAGCTTTTGCATTTAAACGAGCATAACTTAGCGGCTTATAATTAAGTATAAATTTCGCTTATATAAAAAGAAAATTATGTGAGGTAAAAAAATAATAAATATTGAATAAAATGTGTACGTTATTTATGGACTGTAAAAAGGAAATAAATGATAAGTATCGTAAAGGTATTACGTACACTTTTACGCTAATGAAAAATGAACGTCTTATATACGTGGGAATAACGTATTATATAATATATTAATTATACGAAAGATTAAACACTGATATGTATGTATGTATATGTCTTTTCAACGCAAATATGTTCTTTTGACTAGACTAACACGGAAAGATCGTTGGTTTCGGTGGTGATGTACCCCGTACGAAAACCTCGTCAGTACTTTGACCCCTTATTTACTTGGCAGTACTGCTACGAGCTGCTCGTACCTAGAAATAGGCATATGGAGGGAATGGTGCTGCGTCAAAAGATGTTTAACTCTTCATACTTCCACTTAAACCATGATTGCATTGATGAGTAATATATATATATATATATATATATATATATATATATATATAGATATAAACCGTGATAATAAAAATAAAAAAAATAAAATAATAAAGTAGAGTAAGATCTTTATTAAGCTCAGAGAGTTTTTCGTCTTATTTGATAAAAGAGTTCACCGCCTCATGAATATAAATTAGGAAACACGAGTAAGTAAGACGAGTATGACGTCATCATGTTCATGCGGTTCTTGGTTTCCATCAATATATATATATATATATATATATATATATATATATATATATATATATATATGTGTGTGTGTGTGTGTGTGTATTTTATACATTTATTTTACATGTGTACATGTATTTTATACATTTTAATGTATGGTTTTCAGAGAACATATGATTCGCTACTTCTTAGATTCATTTTAAAAGCTGGGCACGGAATTACATGGGTATTCGAAGCCATTTGTAGTAATTTAACGTGAAAATGTTTTAAGAATTATCAGATTTTTTTAATAATACATAATACAATGTTATTTATCCGTACCCGTATTTTTCGGGATTTCCTTCAATAATTTCACTTGAATTGCGTGAAGTAAACCGGTGAATACAAGATTTATAATAACAGAAATAATGTTAATAATAATAATAAAAATTAATTCACGCGAGTTAACAAAATAATTAAACATATAATTACGAACTACATTTTTTTAAGGTTTTTCTTTTTCACCATGCAGTAAAACCCGTTTGTCAGTCTATCAAATGTAAATGCGGTGTGGCCTCTGTTTTGTCTAAATATATTTAAGGTATTTGCATGTGGTGCTTCACCCGACATCAAAAAATACTTAATTCTTGGGGGGGTTTTGGGGTGGGGGGTCTCGTAGGGTAAACTGAGAGACAATTTTTTTAATGAGTGCCTTTCTGGCGTTATAATTGTCACGGATATTTTGTAAGGGGGAATTTCACAGCGGGTTTTGAAACCAAGGGCGTGAAGTGACGAGAAGAGGCGAGAGCGCTTTTTAGCTTTCTTCCCCTTTCAAAGTGTCTTCACAGTTTTAATATATATATATATATATATATATATATATATATATATATATATGTCTTTGTTTATGTCTTCTTTCTTCTTGTTTTCCCTCGGAACCGCGACAATTTTTAAGATACACAGAGCCCATCGCGACACGAACGTGCGTATCCCGACATTTGCAGTGTCACGATCTTTAGAACTGCTTTAGAAATCTTTAGAAATGCTATCTTTTTTCATGAAAAGGGAGATGTAATTAAGGTTAGGTTAGGTACGGTTAAATTAAGTTTGGTTAGTTAGAACTATTAATTTTTAAGATTGGGTGAGTGTCGCGACACAGAATTGTATATGTGAGAAAGTGTGAAAAATGTTGCGGTTTTGTAGGGTAAAGTGTGTGTGTGTGTGTGAAAGAAATGAATTTATTTTCTAAAATATGTGGTAAATAGGAACTACATTTCAATAGTTACCCATTTTGGGGTAAAGGAGATATTCACTCTTATTTCTTGACGGATATTCAGAGTTTCGGACAATAATTTTGTCAAACTTTGTTTCCCCGCAATAATTCTTAAAAGAGACGAGTAAACTAACACTCATTCATTTTACAATATGTATATTCTCTCTCTCTCTCTCTCTCTCTCTCTCTCTCTCTCTCTCTCTCTGTTTCCCCTTTTAGGTTTCCCTCACTGGATACGCTTGAGGGAAGAGGGAGCGGTTACAGGAAATTGTGAGACTCTCATGGCATGAGGGGAGATGAGCTCAGATTGATAAAGAATGATTGAACCGATACTATCGTATCATTTCGCATCATTATTGTATAAGCTATCGCGAATCGTACGATAATTATTGCCAAGGTTTACCATGTTTACCATAGTAATTGGCTAATTCAGTGTATATGTTTGAGGACAATTTGTTTAGTGCCAACTATCCACGTTTTTATTGCTTTTATTTATCGTTTTTCACTTGTTTTTAATTTTTGAAATGTGTATGTACGTATTTTGAGATAACTGTGTTTAAGTGTATAAATGTGTGTGTGTGTGTGTGTGTAAGTACTAATGTGGATATTATGAGTGGGATTAAAAGTAGGTGCATGTGAAGTAGGAGTTTGGATCCTTTGTCTTAGTGAGACTTAAATCCCTATATATTGACTATAAGCCTTTATCAAACTCCTCCCAAAGAACAGTGTGTGTATATATATATATATATTATATATTGGTTGGATGTATAGTTTACTATAGTTTTCTTTTGTTATTCATCACATCAAATTATTCTCATTTTTTCCTTTTTCTTTCTTCTCATCCTCTTTTCATATTTTCTATTTCCTTTCATTTATGTCTCCCCCTTCACTCGAATTTCAGTTTTTGCTTCAACTATTTCCGTTATTTTCTTCTCTTTATCTTTCTTATTCCTTCCATTTTCTTCCAGTTTTCTTTTATTCTATTTTCTTCCCTTTTTCCTTCCTTTTCATCCCATTTTTCCCTTTTCTTCCCTTTTCCTTTTTCTCTCCTTTTCTTCCCTTTTCACACTCCCTTTTCCTTCCATTTTCTACCCATTTTCTTCCCTTTTCACATTCCCTTTCCTTCCCTTTTCTACCTATTTTCTTCCCCTTTCCTTCCCATTTCTTCCCTTTCTTTCTCTTTCCATGGCTTTCTTCCCTTTTCACACTCCTTTTACCCCTTATGGAAATTCGGTCTTCCTTCCAAGTGTCACACGAAGACAAACGAGGCTGAAATAGGTCAGATTAAGAATTCCATTTTTAAGATCATTCGAAGATGAAAAACAAACAGAAATGGAAACATTTGAGAGGAAATGGATCTGATTCGATTATTTAATTAGTTTTGGTCTTTTCCATTGTGGTCAGTCACGGGTTACGTGACCACAATAATTAATTTAATTTAATTAATCCGTCACTAATTAATTAACAAATCACAATCACGGAGGGAGAGAAAACTATGGTGAAATTATTGATATTGATAGTGCTTCATTCTCTCTCTCTCTCTCTCTCTCTCTCTCTCTCTCTCTCTCTCTCTCTCTCAAATTGATTTGAAAAATAAAACATTTTTCTAGTAAGTAAAAACGTAACTTTTAGTTTTTATAATGCCCTTCCCTAAATCAAGCAATTTCACTGTATGGTTTTTAATTATATTAACATTTTGTTATATTGATAACAATATAAAGACTGTTTTCGATAACATCTGAAATGAAATATTTTATTATTATTATTATTATTATTATTATTTTGGTAATTAAATATCCGAATCATTCAAAAAATGTGATACCGGTTAAAATTTAAGTCTTAGTTACTGCGTCTCCAATAATGTAATTTATAGACACCATAAAATGCAGGGGAATCCGAACACTGATGTGCAAGATTTAGTCACTTTATTGGCAAAAATAAACATCTAATTTCAGCACACTTTTCCGTAACAATTGAAACTACTGAAAATGTTATTAGATGTTAAAACTGTTGAAAACAACTTCTTTTCATTACGTAACTTGGTAAAGCTCTTATATATTTCCGGTGGAATCATGCGATAACATTATCACACATTACGCTAT
>JAJOZX010004392.1:117500-122500 GCA_023014485.1 Bathynomus jamesi | reverse complement strand
CTGATTAAAAATGTTCAACGGCTCAAACATTGCTGTTTATGTCATCTGATATGTTTATTCTTTATGTATAATGAAACGCAACCATAAATCAACCATAATTTTTAAGCCTTTTGTATAATGAAACGCAACCATAAATTTCTTTTCACGTAATATAACAAACGCAGTTACACCGATAGAATGTCATATTTTGGCCTTTAAATTTATATGTTTTTTAAAGGTTCTTACTCGAGAGAAAGTACCAAAAATATGCTTTAAAGTTTGTCTTTGCAAATGCATAAAACGTAAATTTAACATGGTTTGTCCAAAAAAGAGGACTGGAAAAGTCAGGTTTATTAGTTGCAACGTCGCATTCATATTTTTATCATTACGTCATAACATTGTTGCCTCGAGGGTTTTCATGATGTCCGAGGAAGTCAAATCTCATATCGCAAGCGCCGCATTCGGTGTGGCGTGGCGTTTGTTTGCTGATGTTCGCAACTTCAAACGTCAGCTTAGTAATTCCGCAATCGACGTTGATTGTCTCTACAATCTCATCAACGCGAAGTGGATGAGTGAAACTTTGCAAATGTCTTTGAACAATGCTCAGAGGTGGTCTACCAAATATCCTGAGATCTTGGAAAAAAAAAAAAAAACATGACACTCGCAACACCCCTTAAATATCTTCTCGTACCTTGAATGGATGCTTGGAGGGAGCGATGCTTTATTAAAACGAGTGAAGACTTAATGTTTCGAAGACTAATTTAAATATGATTTGTTTATAGAATAAAACTTCGTCTATGAAAATATGATTTTAGAATAGCACAACATCGTTAAGTTTTCAATTTTAAGCTGTTTATTTATTCAAATGATTTCACTTCAGAATTGTAAATTACATCGCATACAGTATCTTTGGTGCATATTTCTGTTTGAAAGCACATGACTACACGGTCATATTTATACACTTATCATTATCATTTATCATCATTTATCATTTATCATTATCACTATATATACACACTTATTTATTTTTATTTGCAGTAAATTAAAAATGCCTCCTTTTTGTACATTACACACACCACACACACACACACACACACACACACACACACACACACACACACGAGTATATTGTTTGTGTATGTGTGTGTTTCCATGCAAATTTCAAATATGTATTTATGTGCAAGGCATTGTTATACTGCAGTTGAATGGCAAAGGGCTGTATATATAAAAAATGTATATATTCCTATTAAAAAAACATAATTTTCTGAAAGTAACTAATAAAATATTTGTTACTGTAGTTTATAGCATTTCAGTTTAAGCATATTTTAATGAACTTAACATCAGTCTCAAAATATACTTATTCTCAATGCAACTTTTTCATTAAACATATTTCATAATACAGCACAGTTCACATATTTATAATGGCAATTAAGGATTTAAGTCTATTTATCATAAGCGTTTACAGGCTTACAAAATTACTTTAAATTTGCTGCAAATGAAATTCAAAATATATTCAAATCACTGATGACCAAATTCCAAACATTTTACTATGTGGAGACTTTAACGTTCATCCTATGGGAGAAGATTATGATAGGGTTTATATAAAACCTTTTGCATGGCAATACATCAAAGGAAAACGGAATTCATGCGCAGTTACTGTTGTAACATTTTGATAAATACATCCGTATTCAAGAAGTTACAGAAACAACGCGAAAGAAAAATGTACTGGATTTGATTATGATAAACAACAAGGACACGATAATTAATGAAATGTTAGAGAAACATTAATTTCTGACCATAACATAATTAATGAAAGTGCAAAAGAAATGACACGAGAAGGAACCTAAAACTTGCTAGAAAGAAGAAGAAGAAGAAGGAGACATATTCCAAGGATTAAATTTGAATTCGGGCAAAATTGACTGGGAAATGCATCAGTGCCAAAAAAAAGAAGAAGAAATTAAATGGAGCGTAGAGTGTAATATACAGACCACCATTTCTTAAAATTTAATTCATTCGTTTGAACCGAATATTGAACGACTCTGAAACTATTTTTTTTTGTAATGTCGATATAATTGGTTCGAAATCGGTCCAGAAAGGAAAGTTGTTCCAACGGTTTCTATGATAGATCATTAGTTTTACAAAGAAATCGCTCCATATGGGGCTCATGCAGCAAATGGAGCAGCTAAATTTCTAGAAACGTGTTTTGTATGGAATAACTTTTCTTTCTAGACCAATTATGAACCAATTATATCGTCATGATAAAATAAGATTGATTCAAAATCGTTCCATATTCGGTCAAATGAAACAATTATAGGATTTTAGAAACGGTGATCTGTATGTATGGAAATACTTTACAGTCTACTGTTAGGCAGGGGTTCCCAAATTGTGTTCCGCGGAACACTTCTCACGGTATACAAGTGTTCCGCGGAACACCAATTTGGAAACCCCTGTGTTAGAGGATAAAACTTTACAAGAATGGCTTTGTATAGAAAGGAAAATGAATAATAATAATAATAATAATAATAATAATAATAATAATTATTATTATATTATATTATTATTATTATTATTTTATAATAATAATAATAATAATAATAACAATAATAATCTTTATTGAGAAAGAACACATTCCATAAGATATACATTAGATCCATACAGGTTTACACGATGTTGGGATTAACGTTTAATTTTTGTAGTTTAATTACAGTACTCTTATCTGAATATGCCGTTGGGAAGCCAATTAGAATACATTAAAAAGAGACTGAGAAAAGAGAAGGAATTAGTAAAGTAGAAGGAAATGTCAAAATACTTTTCCGCTAAAAAAATGTTGAACGTTTACAACAGTGGTCCTTAACCCCTGGGTCGCCAAGCCATTTTGATTGGGTCATTAAATTGTCAGTTATCATTTCTTTATGTTATCCCTAATCACTTTACTATTAATTAGTTATTTTATTATCTATTACGAATGAACTGTTTGAAGGCGTGGGTCGCCGAGCTAGCTCCGCGACCAGAATTTCGGGTCGCAGCCTAAAAAGGTTACGTATATAACCTAAAAAGGTTATATACCCGAATTTCCTGATGGGTATATAACCACCCATCGAGAAATGGGATTTTTATTTATGTTTTATAAACGAATATGACGTTCGCTAAGCGTCCCATTTCTCGTTGAACAAATACGCGTTAATCAATGAAAAGAACAAGAAATTAAAAGAGAAATTGACTGAAATAAAGACGAACCTGAAGTAAACATACATTTTGAAATCTCTTCACGAAAAAATCTACTGCGAATCAGCGGAAAATAGTTAATATATATATTTACACTCTCGCAAAAGGGAGGTTGAAGTTTAATGGAGATATTGGTCGGATTTTAAAAAATACAAATAATTGTGATCATACCTTTGACTCAAAAGGAATGAGTGAACTGTTAAATGACCAGGTCCATTCAAGTATTTAGTCTACCCAAACCGGATATGAAGATCGAGAATCCAAATCCACGTTTTGAGTAAGATGCGCAAGAACTCAGTAAAGCCTGATTCAAACGGAAATTTGTTTCGCGGTATTGATTTCTCAGAACGGAACGTAATTAATGCACAATCTAAATTGCGAATCGGTTCAGCCCCAAGACTCGACGTATGAAATGCAAAGTTTCCAAAGAAATGTAGAGAAAGCACGGAGAAGAAACCATTTTACATAGAGTGGAGGGCATTACTGGACATCGGCCTGAGCCCAGTTTTTTTTAAAATACAAATCTTACTTTCATTTATACCAAACGAGAAAAGAAGGACTTACCCAAACTTTATTATAGACATCTTAGAAAGTGTTTTGGGAGTAAAGATGTTACATTACTCAAACTGGCGATGAATAAGAACGGGAAAGTCTTCTTGTTTAACGCCATTATCAGATTACCAAAAGGAAAGTTCAGAAATCTTCGATAACTGTGATAATGGAATTCTCGCTCACAATCTTAGAAAAAAATAGTATAATATTTTATCGGTCGAGAGGGCCAGAAAATGGCACAATTCTCGGGCCAGATGAACTCCGCCCATTGCGTTAACTCCTGGGATTCGAACCCCGACCTCAGTGTCTTCATTTCGCTTATATGGAAACGATGTTACCTACTGAGCCACGGTTGCTGGTGAAGAAGAAGTATTACTGAAAAACTAGGGCTCTGAATTTTTAGTTTTCTAAATCAGAGATTACAAAAGTAGTGGTAAATTGAGTTAAAGCCAGTTTCATCATCGTACATATTATGGCTATACGTAATACGTATACTACAAGGAACAGTATTAGAACCCTTCTTGTTTTAAATAATAATTGCATATATATATATATATATAGTGACCCGTTGCCCACGTCGGGCTAGCATTATGAAAAGGAAAAACTATGGTATTTGTCATTTGCCATTACTTATTTGGACTATAGTGGATTTAATTATCCCAGAAGAGTTCCTTGTTCCATGCACGGTCTGTGTGTATCATATATATATATATATATATATATATATATATATATATATATTATATATATATATATACATACACAGGGTATTTCATATGTCTGGAGACATTGGAAGTATGTAGAAAGAGTAATATAATTTTATGACAATGTTTTATTTTCAAAATAGTATCCCAGAAGGTGTTCAAATTGTTTACCCTCAACTCCAAGACACTTCATTACTCGTAAATGGTAAACTCGATGAACACTTCTGATTGTTTCAGCAGAAATTCGCTGCAATTCCAGTCTTATCTTAGCTTTCAAATCCTCAATTGTTCTTAGTCTGTCTACATAGACAACAGATTTCAAATGTCCCCACAAGAAAGAGAAAAAATGTAAAAGCTATGTTTCCATACATATGAAACACCTTATATAAATATATATTATATATATATATATATATATATATATATATATATATATATATATTTATATATATATATACAGGGTGTTTGAAAACTTTCTGTACAAATTGTAATGGGGGATAGGCAACACCAAGACAAACCCTTTTCGTCTATAAGTGTATG
>JAJOZX010004392.1:105000-112500 GCA_023014485.1 Bathynomus jamesi | reverse complement strand
TTTTAAGCAAATGAACTCACTGTAAGTAAAAAAATTAACACTCCCTCTTTATAAAATTTCTCACTGTTTGGGGTTTGGTATTCGCAATAAAATTCTGTAAAAACAAAATGAAGCCCCCCCCCCCCAAATACATATTATAATTCAGATAAAAACAAATGTTATATTTTAACCCTCGATTTAGTTTATCCAAACAAAAAAAAATGGTAAACTAAATGTGATTTCTCGTTTTAAAGATAGGATTTTTCTTTGCTTTCACTGCTTCACAATCATTCAAGTTACGAGCACCTGCCAGCATCATTGTGAAGTATAGAAAATGTCAACGTATAAACGAGGCTCCCGTACGTTGTTCATCACCGCTTGAAGTAACAATACTCCGTTGTCTTAATCCAGTGAACAGACTGATTCATATCCATTCTCGCGCATTTATATCGTTAGTTTGAATTGCAAACATGCCTGTCGTTGTAGGTCCGGGTTATTATTGAATGTTCCACCAACAGTGACCTTGAAGGCCAATAATTACCAAGTTTAGTACGTATATATTATGAGGAGGTCTGAGGGTGCGAAGCCCCCCCCCCCCGGTAGCACACGCAATCGGAGAACACACGGGTTAAGGTTAGGTTATATATATATTATATATATATATATGTTCCTAGCCCGTTTGGTTTTTGTTAATATCCAAAATACAGTTTTCTAATGTATTTTGGTGTGTTTGGTTCATACATATATGACCTTCATTTCTAGCGAAAATGAACCAAAACATAGGAAAACTTTAATGTTTCATAACTTTGTTTCGGTTCATTTGCGCAAGATATGAAGGTCATATTTGAATAGAACACACCAAAATACATTAGAAAATTGTATTTTGGATATTAATTTCAGTGTTGGTGAACATTCAATAATTACCATGGTCCGGATGCATGATTCATCAGGAACAACACGCATCGTAAGTTTGTGTTTCATCCCGGAGGCCATACAAATGTGTCTGTTCCCATAAACGTAGATATCAACACGTATACAATCGTATACGTATATGTATACAATCGGTTAAAATATCTTGCCCTGAAACTCCACGTTTTTTCTGATAAATATCAGTAGCAAACATAATATGACGATAAGTCTTTTCAAATCGACTGTATATGCACATGTAGCCACAAAAAACACTTATAGATATATACTGTATACACACACACTCGTGTGTGTGTGTGTGTATATAATTTCTGCGTGGCTTGCTCTACCCAAACTGGGCCAAAACATCAGAATATCCACAATACTAAACTTTCCGCTTATCCAGACTTGTACATTGTTTTCATATTTCAGTTTATACAGGGTGTCTCAGAAGTCGCGCATAGGCTTTATTCAGATTTACGAAGTTTACGAGTCGAAATGGTTTATAAGTGATGCTTAATTACAATATATGTTTGATAATGTTCGAATAATAAAATTAATAGTATGTGCAGTTAATCAAAAAGCTATCTTAAAATAATTAAATTGAATGAAGCTACGTTAGCCAATGGTGCGCGAGTTCTGAGACACCCTGTATATTTCGAAATGTAGATTAGTGAAATTAAGTGACATTCGATCTGTTCAGAAGTTGGATGGATGACCGTTCTCTGCGTTCGGATGATATAGCAACCCGTGGTTCGGGTTTCACATAAATCTGTAGGTCCCCTCAATCACATGACCTTTGCCGTTACGAAGAAGGTTAAATAGCCCATCAAATATTATTATTATTATTATTTTTATTATTATTTTTTTATTATTATCATTATTATTATTTATTATTATTATTATTATTTATTATTATTATTATTATTTATTATTAGTATTATTATTAGTATTATTTATTATTATTATTATTATTATTAATATTATTATTATCATTACTACTCAATCTTTAATCTTTGTTAATGATATTAATATTATATTTTATAGCGTAATATTAAATGATATAAAAATTTTTTTTTTGCATAATTGTAGTCAGCTATAAAATGTGTATATATTTCTTTTATGCTTTTTATATTAACATCTATATTTTTTTTTTTATTATTCTAAGAACACTTTTATTATTTGAGTTCAAATTAAAACAATAAAAATATAAAACAATAAAAAAAGGATTGTAAATTTAATGCATTTTTTTTTTTTTTTTTTATTAATTATTCTCAGTAATGTAATTTTGTGTCTCAATTTCGTTGAAGGGAAAAAGATGAGACAAGAATAAAGACCGAGAAGGCGAATAAGAAAAAATCAAACTTAATTTAACGTAAAAATTAAGATCTCTCGTCTCTCTCTCGTCTCTCTCTCTCTCTCTCTCTCTCTCTCTCTCTCCTCTTTCGGTGAACCCGAAATAAAATGGAAAAAAATTTGAAACGTCAATTTAGAATTTTGCTCCCCTGAATCAACAATCTTATTTTTCATCAATTTCTTCCTTTTTCTTGATTTATTCCCCACCTTCGTAACCACCTCTTCCTCTTCCTTACCTTCTTCTGAACTCCATACCACTGCCCCCCCCTGCCTCTACCCCCCCCTCTAAAAAAAAAAAACACCCGAAAACACGCTCTCGCACGCAAAAAGAAAAAAAATTGAAACTAATTTTATCGTCAGGCAGAAACGTAAAAATGTGACACGATCCTTTTAAATCTTGTTATCCCGAAGTATTGGGAGCAAAAACTGCATTAACATTCTTTTCAGTCCTTTGAGACGGATCTTTCGTACTTAAAATTCCCCCACCTCCTTTTTCTCCAATTTTCTCATTTCCTTTTAACTCCAAATTTAAATTTGTTCAAATGAAAAGGATCCCAAAAAACCAGTAATTTGATTTATCAAAAAAAAGCGTAAATTTGGTGAATATATATATATATATATATATATATATATATATATATTCCCAAATTTTCTGTATATATATAATATATATATATATATATTTTTCCAAATTATATATATATATATATATATATATATATATATATATATATCTATATATATATATATATATTAATATATATATATTATATATAATATATATATATATTTGTGTGTGTGTGACCAGTTTCTACATCTTCGTTATCTGGCTATTTTTTCTACTTTCTCAGCTCTCCCTATTTTGGTGGATTTAAAATTCTTCCGCATGTCGCTTCCAGATTCCTCTTATTTAGGGGAAAACACAAATGTTTCTTATTGTGACCAACCACCATTTCCCACCGAAATCGAATATCTGGCACCAAAACCAATTATTATAGTGTAAGCTTTTAATTATATATAAATAACCTTGTAATATATATATATATATATATATATATATATATATATATATATATATATATATATATATAATATATATATATATATGGTCTACAGTCCAGCAAATTTTATATATATATATTAAAATTATTAATAGTCATCTATAGACCTCCGAACACTCCACCTGCAAAATTCCCTGAAGCCATTGCCGACATCAGAAACCTAATAAACTCCTTAAACACCCCATCCCCGAATATAATACTCTGCGGTGATTTTAATTTCCCATTTGTAAAATAAAAAAAATAATGGGAACAAGGACAAGGGGGACACGAGAAAAGACCAGGAGCGAGCAAAAATGTTGATAGCTCAAACAAATGAATTTATGTTAACGCGGGATATAACGGATAACACCAGGAAAAATAATTGCTTGGATCTGGTATTCACGAATAACACCAACACAAGCCGTAAAAATCCACGGTATATCATCATCAGAATCGGAAAGTACGCAGCTCAGTTCCACAAGGAACAATATTAGCCCCACTTCTATTCATTATCATGTAACAGACATAGACAGTGAAGTAGACGACAGCAGTATAGTAATATTCTTTGCTGACGATACAAAGATCAGCAGAAAAATCGGCAATGCAGAAGTGGAAACTACAGAGGGAGACAAACAGAATATACAAATGATCAGAAGACAATAACATGAATTTTAACACCGAGAAATTTCAGCTCTTGGAAGAAATGAAGAACTTAAGACATCATACTATGCCCCAGATAGACAGGAAATTCAGAGAAGCACAAAAGCAAAAGATTTTAGGGGTATTAATGACCGATGATGCAAAATTTGAAACCAGAATCAGATCGTGATAAACAAAGCAAAAGAGTTACGGGACAGCTACTGAGAACCTTCAAAAGAAAGAACGAGAAGGTAATGATTCCCCTGCTGAAAATAATAATCGTACCAAAACTTAAATACTGCTTAGTCTTGACATCCCCACATAAAAAAAAGAAAACAATAATAAACAAATTCAGAGGACTTTCACAGCCAGTGATGGCTGCAAAAAACTCAACTACTGGGAAAGAACTACGTAAATTAAAATCTATATTCGCTGGAAACTAGAGAAAGCTACATCATAATTTACTATGGAAAATGATCGAAAAAACTGTACCAAATCTCAAACTAAACCCCAATTACTATTCAAACAACACTGGAAAACAGGAAAGGCAGAATGTGTAGGTTCCCAAATAAAGGCCCGAAAAGGATACCTTCAGCACTGAAGGAAAATAGCTTGATTGTTAGGGAGGCCAAGACTTTTTAACCAGCTTCCAAAGGACCTCAGGAACTCACAGAGGTCAAAGTTGAAATCTCAAAAGAAGACTAGACGTTTGGCCAGATGAGCTTGGTGTGCCTGGTGCGATGGAGATTGCAAGCTAGCAACTCTGTCCTCCATCAGGCCAGGCCTAGAGGCGGGGCCACCAGTTGACTTTCGTGTGAAGAGAGACCACTTACGGACCTTTTATCAAGTTACTAGGTATATATATTTAATTATCGATGCGTTCACGATTTAAATGGAAGTATGAAGAATAAACATCTTTTTACACAGAGCACCATTCCGCTCATATGCCCATTTCATAGTACTAGTACCTCGCAGTAACATTGACAAACAAATAGGGGGTCAAAGTGGTGACGAGGATATATATATATATATTATTAATGATCACTCATGATTTTCGATATCAAATTAACTTCATTCTCTCATATAAATTAAATCTAACGTCCTTTCGAGTGAAATTCGAGGTAGTCTTCGGTAAAACTTTTAAATATATGGAAAAAGTATACTGTGACAAAGAAGACAACAATACGCCGGTGTTACCAATCATGTTATATCGTCATTTGACAGTCCATCTCGCCATTCGCGCTGGGAAAAGATGCTAATACACCATCCAATTTCCCACCCGTGCACCGCCTCGTAGAAAGGTCTCATAACGGTCGCATTTGGTGATCAAACTCGTATAGTTTGGTTGCGTAAAACTGAAATGGTTTGTTGTATAACTTAATAACAACCAAGTTTGAGATCGCTTATCCCTTTCGTGGATGTATAAATGCAGTGAAACCCCATTTTATATTACTTTCAGAAAGCTCTAGATAACAAAGAAATTGTCGAGAGCGTTTCAACTTGGGGTCTAAAATTAAATCAATTTGTTTGTCACAGATCCCGTTGACACTACCCTCTCTACCCTCTTTTGTCTTCCCCTAAATGAGGGACAAAATGCCAACAATCATCGCTCGAACTGGCCGACGAAGGAAAGCCCTAAAATTATCGAATTCTCTGCAAAATCGATTTTATAAATCGGGACAAAATATAAAATGTTTAAAAGGGCGACGACTATCCCATATTTGGATTAATTAAACGATATTTCATTAAGCCTAAAGGAATTGGAAAGTATATAGGGTGCCTCAGAAGTCCTGCCCTAAACGGTACTATAACGTTGTGCATTATGGGGCAAGACTTTTTGGATGTCCAGTCAATAAATTGGCGAAACGTTTACATTAAAAATAGTATTGGTGATTCGCGAATTTAATGACTGACTGGCCTCATATATATATATTATATATATATATATATATATCGCTAAATATGCAGTATATGATAAATTCAGACTATCCTCATTTAGTATCTGAATTTGTATCTTAAATAGAGACTAATATAGATACATAGCGATACAGATACCGTATTTATTATCCGAATCAGCTGAGATTATGAGGTGTAATGAGTATCGAGGTTTCGATAAAGGTAATAAGGCAAAAACCAATTAATTTCCATATAAATATATAAATTAAAGTCATAATTTTAAACATTAAAAGTAGTAACGACTATCCTCATGTTAGTATCTGAATTTGTATCTTAAATA
Organism: Bathynomus jamesi; assembly: GCA_023014485.1. Lineage (NCBI taxonomy): Eukaryota > Metazoa > Arthropoda > Malacostraca > Isopoda > Cirolanidae > Bathynomus > Bathynomus jamesi. Next base: position 106,344 of record JAJOZX010004392.1, on the reverse strand, counting down.
GAGACTAATATAGATACATAGCGATACAGATACCGTATTTATTATCCGTAATCAGCTGAGATTATGAGGTGTTAATGAGTATCGAGTTTCGATAAAGGTAATAAGGCAAAAACCAATTAATTTCCTATAAATATATAAATTAAAGTCATAATTTTAAACATTAAAAGTAGTAACGACCATAAAATGTTTATTTACGTATCACATAAATTATATTTACTAACGGGTAGCTAATATATATATATATATATATATACAGGGCGTCCCAAAAAAATGTATACACACTTTAACAGCTGATAGCTCAATTGATGTTTCTTTCTTTCCAAGTTAAACCCATTAGAATTAATAATGGCAGTCAGACTAAGCTTTGAACAAAGGAAATTCATTCTAAATGCTACTGGAAGTGTGAAAAACGCAGTTGAAGTGCAAAGACAGTTTAGGAGGGAGTTTCAAACAGATCCACCAACGCGACTTACCATCACTCGAATTAGAGATAAGTTTGAAGCCGATGGAACTGTTTAGAATGTCCACAAGAAGCGTTCCGGAAGACCACGGACATCGACAAGCCCCACAAAGCAAGAAAGAGTACTGGAAACGTATCCCAAAGTCCAAGAAAATCTGTGCGGCAAGCGAGTCGTGAGGTAGGAATTTCAGAATCGTCTGTCCAACGCATTTTGAAGCGCTGTCAATGGAAAAGTTAATTCCAAGATTAGTCCATGCTATTAATGAAGATGATGATGATCCGGACCGAAGAGTGGAGTATTGCGAGTGGTACTTGGCACGATGTGGATGTGGATTGGACGAAGGGGTTTCGTAGAATACCCTCCGCGTTCACCAGACCTCACACCACTAGACTTTTTTTTATGGGGATACTTAAAAAGACAAAGTCTACGCTATAAAACCTGCAACAGTCGCTGAATTGAGAGCAGCCATTGAACGAGAATGCACACAAATACCAAACGAAATGTTTCGTGATGTTTGCGATTCCATTGCTTCGCGTTATCAGCAGTGCCTGGACCAGAACGGACGTCAGTTTGAAAACAGGCGTGACAAAACAATTAAATAATGTCTGTAGATTCTATTACTTTTGAAAATGAAATGTATTTTAATAAACACTGCCTTTATAATTATTTAAAGTGTGTATACATTTTTTTGGGACGCCCTGTATATATATATATATATATATATATATATATATATAAAACGCGTCAGATTCAAGCGTAACTTTATATTAAAATATTAATGATGAAATTTCTTAAACCTTACGAAAATGAATGCAAATAATTAAGTAATTTAAAACATTAAAATAAAGAAGAAGAATAAATAAATGAAATTAAAAGAAAATAA
>JAJOZX010004392.1:77500-100000 GCA_023014485.1 Bathynomus jamesi | reverse complement strand
TGTGTGTGTGTGTGTGTGTGATAATACTTACAAATGACGTATAATTAATTTAAAATTTGGGTTTTTTCCATGAAGTAAAAAATCCGATCATGCAATTGCTCGGATTCAGTACTTTGATGGCAAATCAGTCGAATTTCACGATAACTGATTTAACCTAAACTAACTCTAATCTTGAGTTCTTGACAAATCGATCGCATTCAGTGTCTATGTATTGGCCGAATGCCATACTTTGACTCAAAATCAGTCGGGATCCAATTTTTTTTGTTTGTATATGATAACCTTATGCGATTGGATTTTATATATACAGGGTGGGCCGTAAGTTTCCATACATAGGAAAAATTAAACGTTTGTTTTTATGTTTCAGATACCCTAAGAATATGCGTTTGACGTAAGATCTTGTTTACTGATGAAGCAAATTTTTACGTCAATGGAGAGGTTAATCGGCAAAACATACGTTATTGGAGTAATGCTAACCCTAACTGGCTGAGTCCGACGAAGATGCAAGGTGCCGGTAAAGTGATGGTGTGGGCCGGGATATGGGGTGACAGAATTATTGGACCAATTTTTGTCAGTGGAAATCTTAATGCCGAAAGGTATCTTAACATGTTGCAAGAAGAGATTTTCCCATCCCTGCTAAACGAGGAAGGTAACTTCCCAGTTTACTTCCAGCAAGATGGAGCTCCACCTCATTATGGTCTTCACGTGCGTCGGTATTTGGATCAGCAGTTTCCGGATGCTTGGATTGGTCGGCGTGGTCCTGTGGAGTGGCCTCCCAGATCCCCAGATCTCACCCCCTTGATTTCTATCTTTGGGGGCACTTGAAGGCCATGGTGTATCAGGAAAAGATACGAGACATAAATCATCTAAAGGAACGTATCACCAACGCCATTACAAGCATAACGTCAACTGTGCTAATGCGTGTTCATCAACAGTGGGGAACACGTATTGAAATGTGTTTTCAAAACAATGGCAACCATGTAGAGCATATTATATAAATAAAAATGGTTGTCCATAAAAAAATGTTTATTTTTCCTATGTATGGAAACTTACGGCCCACCCTGTATATATATATATATATATATATATATATATATATATCTTTTACGGTTAGGTGATGCAATGTACTATCCGAATGTTTTGGTTCCTCCTGCTGGGTGAGGCAAGGCTTCTTGCCCTTTCCTCTGCTGTTTAATGTGTATATTGATGGATTAATTGCTTCACTTAATGAGGCAACAGTTGGATGTTGTATAGATAACACAAGGATAAATAACTTAGTCTATGTCGATGACATGGTATTAATAATTCCTTCTGTTGAAGGTCTGGATTGTTTGCTGTATTCGCAGAAACATGATATTCTTTTTAATGTTACAAAAACTAAGGTTGTACAATTCCATTCCAAAAGCTCTAATCAGCCAGCTGATATTAGTTTCAAAATGGAAGATGAAGCAATAGAGGAAATACAAGATTTTAAGTATCTGGATCAAATTATCACCAGCTCCTTGAGTGATGACTCAGATATAAGAAAACAATATCGAAGCCTTTGTGCTAAATCGAATATGACTATAAGGAACTTCCGGTTCCGTACAAGTGAAGCTAAAGACACTCTCTTTCGTACTTTCCGCACTGATATATACGGACACCAACTCTGGGCGAATTATTTAAAGGGTTCTGGCAGAATCCTAAATTTGCTGTACAACAGACCTTCTAGATTCCTACATAAATTACCTCCGAGATGCTCAGCTTCCCAAATGTTTGCTAACCACAATGTCTTGAGCTTCCCGGAGGTAACAAGACGTGTTCAATACAGTCTACTGCAAAAAATTAGAAAATCAGCCAACCTGATTATCCAAGCTATTTATCAATCCTGCCATATGTCTTCTAAGCTATGAAATTCATGGTATGAAAACGTTTGCCTGAAGCTCCACTTAAATTCGACATTACTGTACTATTTCTCATTAACTGTATTTTCTGTCCTTAGTATTTGAATTTTCATTGTATTCTATTGTCAGTTTGCACTATTAATATTTCTAATATGGACTAATGGTCTGCCAATAAACGTTTTCATTTTTTTAAAAATTTTTATGCTAATTTTTTTGCTTTCCTTCTCATGTACTGTCTTTTTTTGCTCGCAAATATTTCAAATCTACTCTCATTTGTCCAGAGTATATGTTCCCAGTCTTCTAACGTACAGTTGGTGTTTTTTCCTTGCTCATTGCAATCGCTTTTGCTTATTACCATGCCTCAGATAAGGTTTTCTAACAACCACACGACCATTCAACCCTGCCTCTCTTAGTCGCCTTTGGACAATTGAACGTGAGACGCTGTTTTTTGATGTTAAATTGTGTTCAGGAATCTATTTCGCTCGGACTTTCTGACCAATAATCTATCTTCCTTTACTGTCGTCTTTCCTTTTCTTCCTCGGCCCTTTTTGTTGTTTACTGAGCCCGACTTCTCTTGTCTTTTAATGGTTTTGGAAACTCCATTCTAAAAAACGTCAATCCTACGTGCAATATCTCTTTGGAATAGCTCAAGATGAAGCAGAGCCATTATTACAATGCGTTTCTTTATAGGATTTTCTTTCATGTGGGGGGGGGGGCCATTATTAATTTCTGAAAAAAGTAAAGTTGTTGCTTCACAAATACTAACTATTTTCAATGGGAAAACGACCTTCATGTTTAGTTTTCATTGCTTAAACAATGTTAGACAACTAATCTGTGTAAAATATATATAAAAAAAAAGTTGAAAGTTTTAATTTCATAAATGTAGAGTTAAATACAAACTACTAAAGAGACGAGGGCTAAAAGATCAGCACAACTTCATTTCATACATAGATCTACTGCATTACGTAAAAATTGTATTGGTTTTGGCAGCAGGGCTTTTAAGCTACAGTGTATTTTTCTAGTGACACCATAATTTTGACCGCCAGTGATATATATATATATATATATATATATATATATATATATATATATATATATATATCATTAGTTAGACCCCATTTGGAGTACGCGATCCAATTTTGGAATCTGCATATGCGAAAAGATATAGACAAAATCGAAAGAGTTCAAAGACGAGCAACTAAGATGATTCCGTCACTTAGGTCGAAGTCGTTCGAGGATAGGCTTAAGGGGTTAAAATTGACTACACTCGAGACTAGGAGGCTAAGGGGTGATCTAATCCAGGTTTTTAAAATTATGAATGGGTTCGATAACGTAGATAGAGAACTTTTTCGAAATATCTCAATATAATAGGACAAGAAATAACGGGTGTAAGTTGACAAGTAGAAGATTCGAGACAGCAGTTGCCAAAAACCTTTTTACGTATAGAATAGTAAATAGGTGGAATAGTTTGCCGGTAGAAGTAATTAGTAGCACGCCTATAAACATGTTGAAAAATCGATTAGACGCATATGTTGATAGATTGGGTAGTTTAAGGTAGTAAAATTAAGGCTTTGTGGTTCGGAATTCACGTAAAATTGTAGGTCCTCTCCGCCACCACGGAGGACATACGCAATACACAATTACGAACAGTTAGGTAGACCAGCCATGAGTGGATCCTAGGGTCTTTGTTGGTCTGAAACATATATATATATATATATATATATATATATATATATATATATATATATATATATATATATGATAAATATGTTATTTCCTACCCAGCCCTTTCACATACCTTTGCAGGTCATCTCTCCTTCCCCGTTCGGAAATGTGCCCTCTCACTGCACCATTTCCACTTAGTTCTGTGATTTCCTGGCGCAATCTCCCTCACCTTTTCTACAATGACAAAATAAGTTATAAACTATAGGGGCCGCTTCCCCATCCCTTTCTCCCTTCTTAAAATACGCGCGCGAGTACTGGCATTAAAACATTCCTTAAACCCCTTTTTACCCCTCCCTCAAAAGGGTTTGCAACGTCCGCAGTATTAACAAAAACACGGTGCACAATTTTTTTAGGAATTGTGCGTGAAGGAGAGTCCATTTTTTTATGAGTTCAGAGAAGATAAAATTGTCTTCTTTTTTGTAATGAAAATATGACAGTCATTAAAACTATTAGTTTTCAAATACATCTTCGGTATAACCTCTTCCCAAGAACTTATCATTCCGGGAAAATTTCCTTTTTGACTCTCTGGCACGGGAAAACGTATTAGAATTTCCACCGTTAAAATCTTGAAATATGTCAATTAATCATTTTCTCGCTGTCTGTTCGTCTGTTTTTCTCTCTCCCTTTCCTTCTGCGAGAAAACGGATTTGAGGTTCAAGAAAGAGGCACGACTCATGAAAAAATGGGATTGTGGCTATCGCACCAAATAAAGTAAATTAATCCCTAAAACTTTCATACGTAAATTAGATTTTGTATCTTCATTTTTCAGTTTTTATTCCGCAAACATTTTGGAATAATGACAATGTCGATGGTGTCAGTGAATTATGGAGTATTACTTCTTTCTTTCTTAGGGCTACGCACGCGCGTATAGTTTAAAAAAAAAATTCGAGACGAGTAACCAAATAACACCTTTTCATTTATATTATAGTATTGAGAATATCTGCGTCTCGATTCTACCATTTTATACGAACGTGCATACAGTACGTGTTTATGCGCACAACTTTAGTAATCAAAACATTCTCACAATAACGGTTGGTGCGTGCTTCATCCCGAGACAAAGTCCGTGTCACTAGTCTTTATTACACCATTAATAGTATTATGTGAGAATTTATTTATTGTATATCAATCAATCCATGGTGAGAACCTGAAATATTGCAATTAACTACGATCCGCATTAATTAATAAATAATAATTATTTCATATTTGCTTTTTATATAATTGATAATTGCACAATACCTAAAACTGCATTTGAGTCATCTTTTAATATTTCAATCCAGAATTATTATTAAATTTCAAATTAATTTGTGTATTAATTTATTTATCTATTTATTTTATTATTATTATTATTATTATTATTATTATTATTATTATTATTATTTATAAATAAATAGTTTTAATACACTTTCTTGTGACGTTTGATTTATTTTAGATTTTCACAACCTTTTGCGTATACTTTTTGAATGTATGGTTACACCCATGAGTGTTGTAGCACCACTTCCCGTCCATCAGCAAAGTTGGGTCTGGTTAGATGGGGGGACCGTCCTTTACGTCCAGATTATATAGCGACCCGTGGTTTGGGTCCTACGTAACGCTGTAGTTCTCTTCCGTCACACGACCTTAAATGTTGCGAAGGAGATTAAACAACCCCCAAAACAAAGTCTTTGCAAACAAAGTTTTTCTATTCCAAAATCTTTTTAAATTTTTTTGTGTAACATTTTTCAACACTTTTTCTGTCAGCAAAGTCAGCAAAGTCATATATATATATATATATATATATATATATATATATATATATATATATATATATATATATATATACACGGTGAACCAAAAGTAGGTGGACAGTAGGTTGAATACGGTTTGTGTTATATTATATTATAACTATGGTGTTCATTATAACTATGGTGTTTGTGTTATATTATATTAAATATTATAACTAAATTTATTTAAATTTTATTTTGTATTATAGTATACAAAAAATTAAATATGTATTCTCAAAATAAACGTTATCATTTACTGTCCACCTACATTTGGTTCACCCTATATATATATATATATATATATATATATATATATATATATAATAGAGAGAGAGATCCATTCTCTGTTTTTTCTGCCTTTCCTGAATGATACAAAAAAGTGTAAGTTTAGCATATGCGAGGTTAATATTTGAAAATTCATTTTCTGCTTGAATAACCATCACCTGTTACCGATAATTTATGAACTAACCTCGAGTAGACTAACTATGCAATTCTATCTAGTGTAGCTGGTGGAAAATATATTTTTTTTAAGTTAAAGTGAAGCTAAAATGAGGTCATGTCAGCGTCAAATAATAAGGTCAGTATAACTACATTTTCATATAACTCTGATTTAAAAACCTGACCCTAAAAAAAATTCTCTTGGTTGCAATGTAGCATTTGGGAAATATTTTTTTTTTTATCATTGCGACAGAATAGGAATACAGCCAAGTTCATTCAACAGCGCATCTATACGAATGAAATATCCAGTCAATATCAATGGATTAAAATCAGATGTAATCTTTAAATTTACTTCAGTCAGAAATGAACGTTATATCTATAGGAAAGAGGGAGAATATAAAGAAAGATTAGATGCCCCGCAACTCGAACATGTGCCATTGGTTCAAGATCAACCTTTTTTTCTTTTTTTTTAGTTGCTGGGATCTGAACGTCGTTCATACGAACAGACATCCTAAACAGTGACAACAAATGTTGAATATATCAGCATCTCCACATAAAAAATTTCCCACTTCAAGTGAAGTCACGTGATTATCGATTAATTGGCCAATTGGCCTTTTGTACATTTAAGATAAAGATTACTAGAGTAAAAATGTATACACTAAAGATAATAACAACATAAAAAGAAAAACGTGTTTAATTATCTTTTTTTTTTAATGAAGGAATTAAAAGGCAAATATTAAAATTCTTTTTAGATACAATATATATTTTTTTTTCAAGGGTAACTAATTTATATATAACCAGTTCGATTTTAAATACGAATAAAGCTTTCAGGCATCTATAATACGGGTTTATTTATTTATTTAATTTAAAAAATATGTATTTATTGGTTTATTTCCTTATTCATTATATATTTAGCTTCTATAAACTGAAATACTAATTAAACGATTTGTTATTACTGTGAAACATTTAATATATATTAGAATATTTATTTTCAAATTATGCTTTCTCATGATTAAAGAGCACTCTTTGAGCGGTAAATCTGTAGCAAAAGTGGGATATATATGGGATGAATTTCACAATTAAACACGTGAAATGAATGAATGATGTAAATCCACAAGGAAAAAGAAAAATTATTTCTTTTTCCTTGTGAGTTTGCATTATATATATATATATATATATATATATATATATATATATATATATATATATAAACCGATGCGATGATTCAATTTCATTCAATCACAAATTGACCAAAAATGTATAACATTTTTGACATAGACTACATCTAATACATCATAGCATCACTTTCCTTCTAAAAAAAATTTTCTTTTTCAACAACGTACCATTTATTACATCTAAATGATTCTACCTCAGTTGAATGAAAGCATTGACCCAAATAAGATAATGTTGGTAATAGAAGATATTAACAATCATTAATAATAATTTCAAAAATTTGTATTTGTATGACTGAATTTATAAGTATTATTGGTTATGAACTGAGGGTTAAGGTCAAGTCAAGTGAATTATTTTCTTATTGATATTCGTTAAGATTATTAGGTTTATGCTTAGAAAAATACAATGACTCGAGAAGTCTTAAGTCCCCAGTATTGAAAGCATGGTCGAGGATTTTAAATCAGAAGCACGCAAGACACGATCAGTGTTCAAAAATGAGTTTTCATACCTGAAGGAGAAGGTTTAGTTAAACGACAGTTGATACAAAAGTTCAGTCCCATATGTTCGTTTGTTCGCGTTTTAAATTGGTGGACGGTACTGCCAATATACCGAGCGTTGCACGCGAGGCACACGTAGTCATATAAACGAGAACACGGATCATGAGGAGGAGCTCTTTATGTTTAAAAAAAGGACCCAATAAAATTATTACTATTAATAAATATAACTTAAGAAAAACACGAGAGGGTAAATATCATTTAAAAGAGACAAGTGGCTTTTCCATTTTATAAGAAGCATCCCAAGTACGGTAATTGAATGTACTGTACTTTATTTCTTTGGGGAGAGTTGCAGGTAAAAGAAGGCAGATGATTACTTATATAATTTAAAAAGTTAAAAATGTGCTTTTCATTCAAATGTTTTAGATCCACATTTATGACAGAAATAATTTAACAAGAATTTAAATTCTAAAGAGGGAAAAAATTTTGTAAACTGTTAAAGAGGGTTTGGTACTTTCCTGTTATCCTGGACCCCAGGATATCCTCGCTTTTATGGTCCTAATTCTAACTAATAATGTGACAGTCCTAAATTATGTAAAACCAAAATAATATATATATATATATTATATATATAATATATATTTGATGATTGGTTAGGTTGTAATATTTTCGTTAGTTTTAACAAAAATATCACGATTAAACCTAACCAATTGTCAATTTAAAAAAGTCTGGGGTCCGAGATAACAGGAAAGTACCGAGGATTTTTATGCTGTTCACCTTCATAAATAAAGTGAAAAACTTAAAAAATTAAGACCTAATCTCGTAAATGTCTTTTTTATGTAAACTGAAGTGGAAAAACATTTGGTTGTCTTGGCAACCAGGACATCGAGAAAAGGTAAACTATATATATCCTTGACCGTGGGTCTCAATAGTGAAGACTTAATTATTAAAACTCCTTGAGTCATTCATTGCATATTTATAAGCATAAACCTGATCTTAACGAATACAGTTGTGCTCTCGATTTAGATAGTGTAAAGTTAATGGTATCGAACCCTTAATTTTATTGTTTTATTTAATTGTAAAAAAAATTTAAGTGTCGCGGAGTTTAAGTATTCGATTTTACTTGTTTTTAAAACCACTGATGATGGAAACAGTGCCTTCCGAAACATCTAAATGAATAAAGTGTTCGTCTCTACTTTAGTTATTCTTTTCATGTATGTGTGTGTGTATATATATATATATATATATATATATATATATATATATATATATATGATGAAAGTAACTACGAAGGAAAAAAACAGAATGGTGTCATATATATATATATATATTATATATATATATATATATATATATGAGGCCTTTTCCTCAGGAGTGTAACTCACTCCCATATTAGCCATTACGTGTTATTTGACCTGCAACAAAAAAAAAAAGGCCCCAAAATAAGGCATCAATTCGTGAACATTTGTTTTAGTTCTCATGTATTACTTTCATAAATTTAATTTAAAATAAATTTTTCTAGGAGAATGAATTTATGGGACACCCTGTATATATATTATAATATATAATATATATATATATATATATATTATATATATATATATGTAATAAGCATGTCATGTCTATCTCTACCTGAGCTTTAAATCTCTTAAAAGCGAATGACTGTTTTCAAAGAAATTATTGTGACAGAGGTTTAAAGACTGAACCAACAATAGCTCTATAAATGTATCGGACGACATATGGAGAGCTCATAATTACTTTCAAAAACTGTATTTAATATCGAAATTGCTCGATAATTATATAAGAGATTCCTGTATGGAATAATAAACAGTTTTTCCTCGTGCATTTGCGTAAGAAGCCATATGGGAATGAAGTTTAATGTGTTCGCACAATAAGTAAAAAGCAAAAAATGTACAAATACGCGCCACTTTCGTTAATTCTTAACGTTAATAATTTCATAATTGAGAATTTTATATATATATATATATATATATATATATATATATATATATATATATATGGGATGAATTTCACACTTAAACACGTGAAATGAATGAATGATGCAAACCCACAAGGAAAAAAAAATTATTCCAAGCTCTTTCGTGTATTCAGCAATACACCTCGTCAGGGAATGATGACGAGGTGTACTGCTGAATATACGAAAGAGCATGGAATAATTTTTCTTCTTCCCTGAGTTTGCATCAAAAAACAAAAAAACAAAATATATATAGCCTACATACACACACACACACACACACACACACACACACACACACACCTTTGGTTAGCTTCCGCCCGAATTGTTCATTTTGACGAAGGTGAAGCTTTTCACTCCACCTTAGACCTACAGTTTAACGTGGAATCCGAATCACGCCCCACCAGCAGCCCGGCGTCTTAACCACTAGGCTACCCAGGGTACCCATTTATCTACCAGTCACTTTCTTTATTGTGTGGAAGGATGAACAGCTGGGTTTTGCCGCGCGCCGGCTGCTGTCACCGGGTCTCGAACCCGGAGCCGATGGATTCGTAGTCAGCGACGCTGACCACAACACCACCAAGGCATATCGCATATATATATATATTAGTGATGTAGCGGATGTCATTTTTTTCACATCCGCGGATGCGGATGAGGATGAGGATGTTTGATTTCAACATCCGCGGATGCGGATGCGGATGCGGATGTCTACATTTTCGTTATTTTTTAGGATATATTCGAGATTTGTTGTGTTTAACGTATATAATAAGTTATTATATAGAGAGAGCTGTAGCTATAATGTAGTATAATTGATTAATTGTACAATAATTGCTGTACTTTTCTCTGAACATATAAAATAATATTAAGCATCTAACTAATATAGAAATCAATTAGTGAATTCGTCTGCAAATAAATTCGTTATATTTTGTTGAGTTTCAGCCACAATTAGAAACCATAATTGTGTTACCAGGATGCGGGACGTGAACCCAACTCAAATGCACCCCACCGACCTCTTTCCCCAACCTCCACCCTTATAGAAAGAGATCTTTAATTAGCTTGATAACTATTTATATTAAGTTTAAAGTTTTATTAGGCATATTTATAAATGAGTAATTAAAATAAAGTAAACTAAGATGTTCATCGTTTAATGTTCAAACTTAATTATAGGAAGGTTATGCTTAAGGAACATTAATTTTTCTGCCTTTTCTGCTGCCAATCTGTTTCTCTTTTCATCATATATTAATCCAGCACTGCTAAATAATCTCTCGCTTGGTACGTTTGTTGGAGGACAGGCTAAATGTTTCCGTGCAAGTTTACTCAAGTATGGATAGATATTCTGCGTATTTTTCCACCAACTAATAGGATTGTCACACGCAGCCAGGCGTTTTTCTTGGTGATAGCTCTCGATCATTTTTACTACATCTTTGACATCGCGTAGGTCTCGTCATTGCTGCTTGACTCAAGAAACTGAGAGACAGATTCTGTGATAGATTTGCTTGTTGAAGGTGTTGGTTCTGTCACTGAAACTTTTATTCTTTTGGTGGGTGGCGAAGCGACAGATTCAAGAGATTGAAGCTCTTCAACTGCTTTGCCAAGTGATGATTTAACTCGTTCTAATGTACTAGGTGAAAATAACTTAGCTTTGTAACGTGGATCTAAGTAGGTTGCAAGAGAGTAACTTCATACAAGAACAGCCTCTCGTCTTGTCGCTTGCATCACTTTTGCGCACAATGAACTAGTTCTATTAATATAGTAGAATTTGATAATTTCCGCTTATTAATGACATTTTATCTCAACGGTCCACATCCGCACGACATCCGCAGTCCAAACTGCGGATGCGGATGCGAGAAAATGTGCGGATGTTCCGCGGATGCGGATGCGGATGTGACCTACATCACTAATATATATATATATATGGCTGCTGTGCCCTCCTGCTATATACTATAAAATAACACTACAGTTTTTATATGATGCCAAAATGTTTATTTTTGATTCTTTATGCTCCACTAAAATAAGATGAAATAACCCCATTATATTTTGAGCTAATTCCTCGAGCTTTTTAAGTATATGACCTTTGAACTTTGAATTGCCGTACAGTCCATATAGTTCGTACGTAATAATTCGAATAACGCTAGGATGCTGATCCTATCCAGTGCCAAGCATAAATTTCTGGACGACATCCTTTAATGGTGACTGCTTTTATAATGGCTCTTAAAATATCTTTAATGCCAACATGCATTGTTCGGATTAACGACTGTCGAAGGAAAGAGCCCCCCCCCCCCCCCAAAAAGAGATGTCATTATAAAAGAATTGTTATATAGTGTGTTCAAACACTGTTTCTGCCTCAATTTTTACGTTAAATCTTTTTAAGCCATTAGTGTCCATTGGTAGAATTTCCTACCGACAAAATTGTTTATTATTGCATCACTTTTTCTCGTATTCACGTGATCTTCGGTATGAGTCACTGATATGACGCAGTCTTTTAGATTGCATCATATCAATGACTCGTATCGAATCTTTTAGATTGCGTCGTATCAATGACTCGTACCGAAGATCACGTGAATACGAGAAAAAGTTACGCAATAATAACAAACAATTTTGTCGGTAGGAAATTCTACCAATGGACACTAATGGCTTAAAAAGATTTAACGTAAAAATTGAGGCAAATTTGTTAATTTTGTTATACATCAAAAAGGAAGAAAATTAATGTCAACGAAAAAGCGAGAATCTCGGAAACATTTTCGTAAACAAAACAGAAATTGGAAATTGCTCTTTTCTCATTATTTTACAAAGGCAACGAAACGCATCTTCTTTATTCGTGTTTCCTCTTCTTCCTCTTCTCTTTCTTCTCCTTCTTCTTCTTTCCTTTAATTACGATTTTTACCTTCACTTTAATTAAATAAAAAAGTCAACGTCGGAAGGCGATTTCGTTCGGGCGATAAAAATAATGGCAAACGAAACTCCTCTTGGGACCATCTCAACTCGGCTTTCTAATTTACTATTTCTTTGCGTTCCATCTCTCTCTCTCTCTCTCTCCTCTCTCTTCTCTCTCTCTTCATAAATATAAATATGTATATCATTAATAAATACATTAAACACACACACACACACACACATACACACATACACACACACACAATATACAGTATATATATATATATTATATATATAATATATATATATATATATATATATATATAATAATATATATATATAATGATTAAAAAATGTTAATACTTATATGGGGTTTTATTTTTTATTTCCAATTTATTTGTAAACATTTTTTGTGATACGAACAGTGCTTCATATGGTCTCTACTTACCGTCCACAGATATCTATGCATGTATGAAAGCTGTCAAACGTTGCTTCCAGAGCCCTAAGGCTCTGGTGGTATTGACTGGATGACATCTGTAATTCTTTCCCATATAAATAAGTGTTAACATTATATTAACATTTTATATATATGATAATGATAATGCTAAGCTTTATTGGCAAGATATAAATCCCATAAAATAGTACAGTATTCTTGAAGGTAATAAACAATAAAATAAATCAAAACAATAATAAATTTAAAAAACTAAAAATTATTACTAAAAGAGAAATAAAAATAAATACTGAAACAAGTAATAATAAAAACTAACCACAGTTAAGATTACAAAAAGAAAAAAATGGAAATAAAAGTAAAAGTTACGACAATACCAACACACACATATATATATATATATATAAAATTATTTATATATATATATATATATATATATATATATATATATATATATATATATATATATATATATATATAGGGTGTCCGAGAATTATCTGTACAAGTTTGGCTGTTATTAAAAGTCAACCATGAAGTGTAGAAATTCCAGTGTTGTCCCATTTTGCAGAGAATCTCATTAAGTTTTATCTGATACCAAGTTTTGACAAGTTTTTTAGAAATTCCAGTGTGTCCGAAAATTATCTGTACAATTTCATCTTTTAATAAAATTCTTGATAACACACGTAAAATTCTTAAACAAGATTATTTAGAATCTGTATTTTCAAAAGTTTCTTTTATTAAAGTAACGTTGTTACAAACATTCGATATGTGCACCATCAGTGATTCGCAAAACATCCAATCGATAATCCAAATGTTGCCATGTACGCTGCAGCATATCCACATCAATTCGCTCAATAGCAGCTGTGATTCTTGCTTTTAAATCATCAATGTCTGTCACCCGCGTACAAAAAAGAAAAAACTTGTCAAAACTTGTTATCAGAAAAAACTTAATGAGTTTCTCTGTAAAATGGGACAACACTGGAATTTCTACACTTCATGGTTGACTTTTAATAACAGCCAAAAATTGTACAGATAATTCTCGGACACCCGTATATATATATATATATATATATATATATATATATATATATATATATATATATATATATATATATACTTTAGGTGAGTTCGAACGGCGGTTCAGGATCGATCTACGGTCGACCCCTCTGCAGCATCCCGCTCATTTGCGGAATTTGGTGAAGGAGGGAATTGCTGTCTGATCTCCTCCTGCCCTCGTAGCCAGCCACGCATGGCTGGTCAGGAACTTTGCGCAGGAATCTGTCCAGCTGGTTCTTGAAGTTATTCAGGTCGGTGTGCTGGAGATTCGTCACTTCTTTTGGTAGGACATTGAAAAGCTTTGGGCCTCTTATTTTGAGGGTATTTTCCATCCTCGTTTTCATAGCCCCTTGCTCCACCGCAGCTGGGACCGTACAAAATCTGCCTCTTCTCTCATTCCAGTTTGTTTCTATTTCATTTCTAAGGTTAGAGACAGAGCCCTCAAGTATTTTCCATATGTATATTATTGTGTACCGCTCGCGCCTTCTTTCGAGAGAGTAGAGTTTCAGTGATTGTGGTCGAGACCAGTAGTCTTTACCTTCCTTTTCCTCTATCTTAGGTGTAAAAGTCCTTTGTATAGCTTCAATGTTCGCAATGTCTCGTTTTCTGTATGGACTTGTGAGTACTGAGTAATACTCAATTATTGGTAGGACTAGGCTCTTCCATAATTTGAGCATGAGCATATATATATATATATATATATATATATATATATATATATATATATATATATATTACGCAGGAGGAAGGGCCAAGGGCGAATCCCACAGAAACGCTTCCCCCCCCCCCCTCCCACTATAGAACAAGAAGAAAGCTTGATTCAAGGTCAGGGTTTTCGAGATGCCTGGACACCTGCTCTCTTTAAAAGAGGAGGCATGCAGTTAGAGAGTTCAAAAAAGCAGTGTCTGTTATAATAGTGATACTAAAGAGAGAGTGAGGCAACATTGCGGCGAAGAGAGAGAGATTGAAGACAGTCAGTAAGAGGTGAGGAATTGATGAGACGAAAAGCCTTGGATTCCACCCAGTCAAGTAGAGCTGTGTAGGTTGAGCCATCCCACACATGAGAAGCGTACTCCATCAGGGTCGGACAAGACCCCTGTACAGGGACAGCAACTGAGTGCGGGGTGAAGAAACTGCGGATCCGGTACAGCACACCTAACCTCTTAGAAGCTGTTTTAGAAAGGGCAGTTTGGAAATTAAGAATTTGTGCCAGACAAAAGCTTTTGATATGTCAAGCGAAATAGCAAATGGTAATGATAATGATGATAATGACAATGATAATGTTTATCGGCAGGAGACAGATCTCATAAAATAAAAAGGTCCACTATTCATCAAGGTAATTAACGATACAACTAATTGAACAATAAGTTTAAAAAACAAAAAGGACTGCGGTAATAAAGAAATAACGATAATACACGTAAAGAAACGATAAATAATAACCTTAGTAATAACAGCTTCATGAAAATAAAAAAGTACATGTAATGGAATGGCTAATGAGGGAGTTAAGTGGAGCTATAGACAAACACTTTCATACCAAGAGGTCCACAGTCTAGAAGACAAAGCAAGACTGATGAATAACTTGGACAATTGAATTGTCTAAGTTTTTAATTCTTCGCATTGGACTGTATTGAGTACGTCTTGTTACCTCAGAGAGGCTCGGAATGTTGCGGTTAGCGAACATTTGAGAGGCTGAGCATCTTGGAAGTGCATTCTGTAGGATCTGTTATAAAGCAAATTGAGGGTTCTGCAGGAGCCTTTTTTTTATAATTAACCCAGAATAGTTGCCTATAAATATTAGTGCAGAAATTATGAAAAAAAGTCTAGCTTTGCTTGTACAGAATTTAAAATTTCTTTTAATAATTATTGCAATATGCACAGTAACTTCGATATTGTTTCCTTATGTCTCAGTCGTCTCTCAAGAAGCTGGTGATAGTTTGACCCAAGAACTTAATTTTTGTATCTACTCTGTTGGTTCGTCTCATTTTGAAAGTAATAGTAGCTGTTTGGTTTGAGCTTTTAGGATGGAACTGCACAACCTTAATTTTAGTAACATTAAAATTAATGTCACGGTTCTGTGAATATGGTTTACAAATTTTTATAAGACGATCCAGACGTTTCATGGAAGGGCTTAGTATCACCATATCATTGGCATAAACCAGGTTATTTAGCCTTACATCATCTATACAGCATCTCATTCTTGCCTCATTAAGAGAAGCAATTAATTCACCAATAATATATATATATAATATATATATATATATATATATATATTAAATAGCAGAAGAGAGAGTAAGGAGCCCTGTCTAACTCCGCATGAGGGCCCCAAACATTCAGACAATACATTGCCCCAAACCGTAAGGGTTTGATGTGTATACAAAAATTTCAATAAATTTAAGACATATGGTGGAACATTCCTGTCTCCTAATTTTTTAAACCGAATATTGTGATTTACTTTATCATATGCTTTGCTGATATTAAAAAAAATAAAACTGCAAATAGTTGAATCACTGACAATATATCTAAATACAATCTTTTTCAAAACATAAATGCACAGGTCAGTTGAATGAAACCTTTGAAACCCAAACTGATTAGAAGACGTCCATAATAATCATTTAATCGTCGTAGCAAAAGTTTCTCAAGTAATTTTGAGAAGCAAGAGGCAACAGCAATAGGCCTGTAGTTATCGCTGGATAGAATGTCCCCATATTTATTTTTGATGAAGGGGTGTGATAGAAATCCTCATAAATTCTGTAGGAATATAACTGTGCGCAAGCATGGCTGAGAACAGTAATGAGATATGAAGACTGATCACAGCGTTAGCATACTTTAAATACTCATTCGACAAGTCATCTATTCCTGGTGAGGCGCCTGTCTTTAGCGCTTTAATCAGATTCATAATTTTAATTAAGCACGTATTTTCACTATATATATATATATAATACATTTTTAATAATTCCTATAATGACATCGGATAGGTAGAGAGATTAAAAGAAGAAGAAGTTAAGGAGAATGTAAGGACCATACAAGAGAGGATGCAATATGTGAGCCTCCCCCTTCCTTCCCTCATAACACTCCCCTCATATCTTCATTTCCGTTGTGCCCCCTTCGAGCGGCGTCTGAGCTCGACATCAAAGCGAAACTCAATCCAATTTAATCCAAAAATCTAGAAAATATAACACGGATCGTGTTGGATTTATCAGCTCCCGAGACGCTCCTGCAATATTGCACCAAAAGGCGAATATAACGAAAAGAAACTTCCATCAAATCAAAGTTATTAAGACGCAGAGGCAAAGCACAGAAACCCTCGCAAACCTTCAAAGCAAACACGCCAAGATTATATATATATATATATATATATATATATTAGGTTCTTTCTCATATATATATATATAAACTTACATATTTTGGCTATTAGGGCGAGCTTTGAGATGGACGACTATATTGAATGAAGTGAAGAACTCCAATTGGCTTTTTTATGTATTTCACCTTTTAAAGGTATTACGAATACGATCAAAATAAGAATCTTTGTATGAGTGTACGGGTTTATAAGATTCATATTCTCAGATAACTTTGTATACAGTATATAATAGCAACAACCCAACTAGTTAACAGTCTGTTATTATATATATATATATATATATATATATATATATATATATATATATATATTAACTAAAACAACTTTATTTCTCCCAAACTACACAAGACTGATCTTCCCTTTGCACGTAATTCCTCTTTCTGATATACATGAATGTTTAAAAAGAAATCATTTAATTCTCTCTTTTCTTCCACTCATTTTAACGCCTTCACCAACGCAGAATTATCGCTGCACATTTCGCGTTAATGTTATTCGGACGAAGAAGCTTTTGCATGATATATATCGTGTCCTCTGATAAGGAACAATCAGAGTATAATTTATAATAGCCATGTTCTGACATGTTCTTATATTTAGTTGATTTTTATTAAAACACACACACACACACACACACACACACACACACACACACACACATATATATATATAATGTTCAATTATTTCTTGTTGTGGAGTATTCTTTTATCTTTAGATTTATTATTCAGGCATCTGCGATCAGGATGTGGGTTAAATACATACATGCCCACCTATAAAAAGTGTATACTTAAAGAATGGGGTACTGTGAAGGGTATACCTACACACGTAATACAGAAAAAAATGTTCATTTCGGGCACTAACAAATAAAACTTTATGAGTTATTTTGAAAAGCGTTTAACATGCCCCTTCCGCTTCGAGTAAGTTAAAATGAAATCCATCTTTGGGTATTTCTGAACGTCAGGGCACGGGTTCGAACCTTCTCATAGATGAAATGTTGAGGAACTTCGGGTCGGAAGGAAGGGAATGCGCGAAGGATAGGTCAATTAGGGTCAATAACAAAATACAATGTTGTTTGTCTTTGACCGAGAGCTAAACGTTGACCTCGGAAAGGAAGGTCAGGCACTTGTTTGGCACCGAGGAACGGGTGCCAAAATCAATTAGTCTCGTACGATACTTAACCGAAATATTACCGTCTATTTACGAGAGGAAAGGTTGGCTGTCTCTTTACTCGAAGATGTCGTGAGAATCTTTCTCAAGAAAGTCGGGTGACATCCACGCATCGGAATTCTCTTGACAAAAGTTCAAATGAACACAATAATTTCATGAAATAAAAATTAAAAATGGCTAAGAAAAAAATAGAATTTAGATCAGGGAAAGGAGTTCAATAGAAGTGTTTTACTTAAATTTTTGTTCCTAATTTCAGCGATACCCTATTCGCGGGTATGGATGGTATGAAAATTTTATTAATACCATATTCCTTAAAGAAAATCAATCACGGAGAAAAGTTTTTAGATAAAATAGCTAAATATTTGCATACTATACCAAATTGTTGATTCAATTATAGTGTATGGTTAATCCAACTGTATACAAGTGTTACACTAACCATATTTAATGTTAATACAGCATCAAATTAGTTGGGATTAACGATTTGTGTGTGTATATATATATATATATATATATATATATATATATATATATATATATATATATATATATATAATAGTTGTTTTAACCAAGGATTTTTCTCTGTGATGGATGGAGGATAAATCCACTGAAACAACAAGATGTAAAACATACGCACGCCATCAATATCACTTACTTTACAGATCTCAAAAGAGTTCAGAATATTTACATGTATACTGTAACAGTATCCAATTAGTATCACAGTTCACAGAATTAGTGTCGGTTCCATCAGAAATTTAGCTAAAAGTTAGTAGAACAAAACAACATTGAGAATTACGCAAAACTAAGAAGCATCAGTGTACAGCAGTTAATTCACAACACACACACACACACACACACACACACACACACACACACACACACATATATATATATATATATATATATATATATATATATAATATATATATATATATATATATATATGTCCATAGAGTCCATATTAAATTATTAAATAAAATTAAGACTAGCAAAGCTATTCTGCATGCCATTCAAACGACTTTTGCACGCAATTCATCACAAAAATGTGATAAAAGATGCTAAATTAAGATACCCAAACAATATATATACACACACACACACACACACACAGGATGTTTCATAACATGTGGGACGCATTTTCAGGATGGATTCAGGACCTGAACACAATGAAAAAAGTTTATATAAACATATGCCCGAAATCGCTTCGTTTCCGAGTTACAGCCCGTTTTGTGTTCCAGCAATTCTTTCCGCAAACTGTTTACAAACACTGCTTGCCGACAATGTTTGTGAGTGTGTACGGGACTTATTTCATGTATGGCCTTGCCGATTGTAATGTTTCGTACACTCTATGACATGTTTCAATATTGTTGAGTGTAGAGCCATCAGTCAGTCAGAGGTGCATCGTGGTGTTTCACTGTTCGTATTCGTAACTTCTTACCGTGAATAAGTGTAGTCTACTGTAGTGAAAAAAACCTTAAAAGTTTTTGTGCTATTTAGTGATAGGGTGCATTTGAAGTGAGAATGGAGGCTTATTCAAACAGAGAAATGGCAGACATGCATCTCGTGTATGAACTTGCCGAGTGTAATGCGGCCGTAGCAAGACGTCTGTATGCGGAAAGGTTTCCGAATCGCCGTCTGCCAGATAAGAGACCTTTCAGAGGATAGACGAGCGTCTTGGTGATACAGGATCATTCAACAAGCGAGTTTCAGATGGTGGTAGACCAATCAGCGCCAGAACTGTTGAGTTGGAGGAGCGGGTCCTGATCGCGTGGAGGAACATCCTGGTGTCAGCACCCGAAGGATAGCAGCAGCAGAGGGTGTAAGATACACAACTGTGTGGAGAATTTTACGGGAACAACAGCTTTACCCATATCACATTCAGAGAGTACAAGGCCTTACTGAAGCTGATTTCCCACCACGAGAGGCTTTTTGTACTTGGTTCCTTCAACAGTGTACTCGCGATCCTTTTTTTCTACCCTCCGTGTTGTTTTCTGATGAGGCTGCCTTCACAAGAAATGGCGTGATCAATTTTCACAACACTCGTCACTGGGCGGAAGAGAATCCGCATGCCATCATCCAGTCAAGGCACCAACAACAATTTAGTATCAATGTATTGGCAGGACTTATTGCCGACAACTTAATCGGTCCTTTTGTTTTGCCTGGAACATTAACAGGAGAATCCTGTTCCAATTTTTTAAGGAATGGTTTAAGCGATTTACTAGATGAAGTTCCTCTTGGTGTCCGCCGTCGTATGTGGCTTACGCATGACGGCGCTCCGCCTCATTTTAGTCGAGTATCCAGAGACTATTTGAATGACCATTTTCCTGATAAATGGATAGGCCGTGGAGGACGCATTGCGTGGCCTGCTCGCTCCCCGGACCTGAATCCACTCGATTTTT
Source organism: Bathynomus jamesi (assembly GCA_023014485.1). NCBI lineage: Eukaryota > Metazoa > Arthropoda > Malacostraca > Isopoda > Cirolanidae > Bathynomus > Bathynomus jamesi. The sequence continues at coordinate 79,262 of JAJOZX010004392.1, read as the reverse complement.
GCCTGTGGGGTCATCTGAAATTCATCGTTTACGTGACACCCATTGACAACGTTGAAATGCCAACGTGTAGAGCAAAGATGCCAGAAAATCCGAGCATTACCGGAATGTTTGAACGCGTCAGGCAGTCTATGACGAGGCGTGTTCAGGCGTGTATTCAAGCGCAAGGCGGTCATTTTGAGCACTTCCTTTAAAGGTAAGGCGGATACTTGCCGGAACACATAACGGGCTGTAATTCGGAAACAAAGCGATTTCAGGCATATGTTTATATAAACTTTTTTAATTGTTTTCAGGTCCTGAATCCATCCTGAAAGTGCGTCCCAGATGTTATGGAACACCCTGTATATATATATATATATATATATATATATATATATATATATATATATATATATATATGTGTGTGTGTGTGTGTGTGTGTGTGTGAAACTTCCTGTAGATTAACTTTCCGAATAGGAAAATAATTATTTCCTTATATATATATATAAATATATATATATATATATATCCCCACATTCAGCTAAAGCAGTTCACAGTATATCATTGCTCATACTTGGAAATTTCGCTAAGAAAATTAATTTAAAACACAAAAAAATGAATCATAAATCGAAATATTAATTAATTAATTAATAATAAAATTTTCAGAAAATGAAATAAAAATTAATAAAAGAAAAAAAATCAATATACAATGAGCGAAAAGAATTCTTAAAATTCCTGATTGACAAAAGGGGAAGATTTATTAACGCCGTATATATATATATATATATATATATATATATATATATATATATATGTGTGTGTGTGTGTGTGTGTGTGTGTGTGTTTCAAATACAAACTTAAAAAATGGAATTTATTATGCTTTTCATTTATCGTAGCTTTGTTTTGAAATGATGTAGCTAATCTTTGTATGAAGAAAAATGTGATATATATATATATATATATACTGTATCGTTAGAGTTCCTCACGCAGAGTCAAAGCAACAATTTATTTCTTAATTAATCAATATTTAAGTAGTAAATTTATATATATATACATAGTTAGTTAGTTAAAAGAAATCCTTTTAATTAACCTTACAATCTATGTCATTAATCATAAACTGACAACTAATTTTCAATTAGTAATTCTTATGTTCACTCTTATATAATCGTGCTTTAAGGCTGGAAATACTATATTAGTTTAATGTTTTTCCAATACTTAACACGAAAATTGTTAACGATTCTTGACTGTGCGTGTTGTATGTGTGTTTGAATCTTTGCTAACAACGTAATTTAGTCAGCGACCGACGTACGTACTCTTACTAGAAGCTAATACGAGACTGATATTAAATTACGGCGTATTAGTCTATTAAAATGAGTATAAATCAGACGTAATTAAATATACTTCTTTATCCGAGAACTTTATTATTTTGTAAATTTTACGATCTTATCTACCTTTCAAGGTACGATTATCGTTGATTTCAATAATTATCCGGCATACGTACGATAATTATCGAAATGTACGATAATTATTGATTTATGAGTCAAGATTGCTTTTTACTCATTTGCCTTTTTTTTATGATTGTTTTAGGTGCAATAAAAATTCTCATTCAAAATTTTATGGGTAACTAATATAGTCGAGCTTTTATATCGATTAATTTATTTATATTACACGTACGATAATTAATTATCGGATATTTATATTTTATCCTTTGACTTTGGGTACATAAAAGATTATTTTAGTTCGTGGGTCTGTAAAAATACCATACCCTCCCCAAATATGATTTCAG
>JAJOZX010004392.1:50000-72500 GCA_023014485.1 Bathynomus jamesi | reverse complement strand
TACCCCGTGAATTACGGTTACCAAACTAAATACTAAATTAACTGAGGTTAATTCAACATGCACACAAAATGACTCCATGCTCCACCCATCGAAGGATTTGGTACACTCCATTATAGCGAACGCACAGACAAACACACACACACATACACATGCAGTCACGGTTGACCAGCTGCGCATAGTGATAGCGACAGATGGTGGTCAACGAAGATAATTGATAGGCGCCTGCAACCATCTTGTTCAGGTGGTTAAAAGAGTCCTTATTTATGAACGATTTGATTGTTTAGATGAACTTCCGCTTCTACTAAAAGGGTTCTTTTACGTTCCTTTTTGACTCATTTTCACAATTTTTTATTTCCTTAATGAATATTTTCTCCGAAAACTCATTTGTAAACTGATATTACAGTTATGAACGCAATTTTTGCTACGCGGAATAGTAGCCTTCGCGTAAGTTTTATTGCGAGTTTAAAAGCTTTGCTGAAAATACGATACACGATACGTAAATTATTACATAGCACCAGTATATATATATATATTTTATCAGTTGTTTGTTGCGCTTTCCTAATGTAGAAGTAAAATGATAGGTCTCTCTCTCATTTGGTCCAAATAAACCTACATAAAACGAACACATTTTGTCGCATAAGTTAAATTCTGGCGCAAACGCTATGAAAAATTCCCCACAGAAAATACCCTTTTCTATTATTGAACTTGATAAGCCATAAAGGAATGTTAATACATTAAAATTAAATATAGATTGTGTTTAACTTAACTCAACACTACGGAGAAGTGAACTCAGTTATTTCAAGTGTTTATAATGACACAGACAGGAACATACGAGTATAGGCCTACTTTGAATAATGGTCATACAGAGAATGTTTGATTCTTTATTTTTCAAAGGTCAGTGAAGTTGGTTTAAGTGAATCTCTTATCAATGGGAAATGGATCAAAAGTCAGGAATAGTTTAATATTTTCGAACAAAAAGTTATTTATCATGATCGAACCTAATTTTAGTAGTACTTAAAAATTTAAGTTCTATTCATGAACATACAGAACTCGAAAAGGAAATTTTTCGAGAAGCTGAACCAGTGTTGGGGCTCAAACCCTCGTTGCCAGGTAGTAATAGAGTCAAAATAGCAATCTATTAACTTATGTAGAATAAGTTCGAGTTCTGAAACCTTATACAAAGGTTGACAAAAGTAAATAGACACACCGTTTATTTTTTCCATTGTTTTTGATTTGATAATAAATATCAATAAATAATCAGAGATTTGTTGAACCAATATACAGGGTGTTTTCAGGTCAACCCTAGAAATATGGAAATTGGCGGAATTTATAGTTTATATTTGGTATCTGATATTTTGATATTTTGGTATTTCTAGGGGTCGACCTGAAACACCCTGTATTTAATATTGTGTTACTTTCCCTTTTGCATTACGTAACGGTAACGCACGTTGTGGTATTCCATAACTAAATTTGCCATTGAGGACAATCATCGTAGCATCTATTTAATTTTGTCAACCCTCTATAATGACTAATCTGTTCTCCATTGGAAACCTCATCCTAAAGTCTTCTGTTACTATAACAAAGGATTTTCTTATAAAAAATGAATAGGTTTTATTTATTAGTTCACTGCAAAAGTCGTTTCTGGTCCAGTTTACGTACTTGGTTGAATACAATGTTTGTATTATTATTTGTTTCAAAGGTCTTTTTTTAAATATTAATACATAGAAGTATCGTGAACTAAAATTTATTATCTTCACTGAATTTTAGCGAGGTACATAAAAGTACAGTAGTTTGTTTACATAAAGTTAAAATATTAACACAAATTTGTTTGCTAGTGTAAGACTGAGTGGGATATATATATATATTATATATATATATATATATATTATATATTATATATAAGAACAAAAAAAAACGCATTGGGTTTCGATTTTGTTTTGGTGCGACTTCCATTTTTATGGTATTATATTTACTTCATAATGTAATATTGTGTCAATTTTCTGTCATTTTAAATCACTTTTCTGGAGCATATATTTATACATATTTCCATAAAAAAATGAGCGAGTTTGTTCCTTTGCATATTACTATGGAAAAAATACATACAAATTGTATCACAAAACACTTACATACACACGCACGCACCGATATATATATATATATATATATATATATATATATATTATATATATATATATAAGGCAACTCGTCAAAGGTAGACCTAATTGGGCGTGCCTTATTAAGAGTTGGCTCCGCCACCTCAAAAATTCTTAAATCACTTGAGTCATCTCAAAAAAAAAAAAAAAATATTTAAGGAACTAAAATTATATTCAGAAGTACTTAATTTAAGTGAGCAAATATGACCATAATGGAAAGAGAAAATATATCATTTCCAGTCTATTATTATTATTATTATTATTATTATTAATAATATTTAATTAATGTTCTCTGTGGTTCGAATGCACTTTTATATAATGGGATGATGGTCTTGCTTAAATCGTCCGAAAGTTATTATTAACTCTACTTTATACTACGTAAATATAGCGCTGAGCCAAGTAATGCGGCCAATCGCTCCAACCCCTGTATTATTATTATTATCAGCACCATCGGGAGTCGAACCCACGACCTCAGTTAGCTTAGCTTATAGGGAAATGATGTTACCCATTGAGCCACGGTCCCTGATACTACGCAAAGGGTGTTTTATTTCGCTTAAGTTAATTATTAATTGAGAAAGAACAAAATCTATAATTAATGATTTAATAATTTGGTGGAGGAGACTTTCGTGTATAAAACGTTTCCAGGTTCAAATATTTATAAGTAGGTTTAAACATTAACAAGTACAGGGTGCTTAAAAAAATGTTACCACTTATATGGCGCTAATATATCATTGCTTACCACTTATAGTTTGTGTGTGTGGGTGTGTGTGTTTTTGTTTATGTAAGTATTGTGTGTTTATTTGCTCGTTTTTTAATAATAATGTCGTTTTTTTCAGGGATTGTGTTAAGTGATTAATGAGTGAATTCCATTCAATGTAAACCTCGTAGCCATTTTAAGTGAATGGGGTTCATTCATTAATCACTCACACAATCCCTGAGAAAAACGACATTATTATTAAAAAACAAGCAAATAAGCACAAATACTACTAGAAACAAAAAAAAACCTACAAACTATAGTGGAAAACAATATATTACCGCCATATAAGTGGTAACGTTTTTTTTGAAGCACCCTGTATTTTAAATTTAATTGTAACAATATCTTTATTTCATTAAGATTTAAAATAATCATATTTGTATTATTATTGTTGTTGTTGTTGTTTATAATAATGATGGTAATAATATTTAAGATAATAAATTTAAAGAATGATATTTGGTCAAAACGTAAGATTTTACCTTTGTATTTACTGCATGCGTAAGGTACACCTTTTTTATTCGTCTGTTCCGTTTCAATCTTCTTATTTAGGGGTTTTATGGGATGAAACCCCACCCCACCCCACCCCCAACCCGCAAAACAGCTTTTTAAGTTACAAATTATCATCAAACCGTAATGATAAACCTTCTTGGTAACAATAATCGACGTTTTCTGCAAATGTAAAAAAAAATCTCAAAATTTTAAAAACTTTCATTGACTTTTTAAAAATTTAAAAACTTTTCCACTTTATATTAAAATCGACGCCTTCAGGAATTCACGCTTAATTTTTTAATAAGCAAATGGAGACTTTTGTACATTGTACAATCTCATCGTGTACAATCACGATGCTTATATGAATCTCTCTCTTTCGAAATATATATATATATATATATATATATATACGGTGTTATTTATTATTATTATTATTATTATTATTATTATTATTAAAGGGTTAATAAAAAATCACTTCGTTTAAAAATTTCTAATTGTATGAGGACATGTATGACCAGAACATTATATTATATATATATATATACAGTTAAATAGCCAAATAAATACACGTGTATATATATATATATATATATATATATAATATATATATATATATATATAATTTTTACACGTGATTATAGATAAATATTCTTCGCTCTTACCTTACTGTGTATTAGAGTCAAATGCTAGATATATATATATATATATATATATATATATATATATATATATATATATTATATATATATATATATAAGTAACTAATTTTTTTTATATAAACGTGTTAATTTATGATAATAATATTTAAATTAAGTTTCTGTTCAACTATTTTCTTTTTCGTTTTAATACAAATCTCACAAAACTAGAAAAATAAGAACAAACTGTATATTTATACTTGTGTCAGTTACACTATATATATATATATATATATATATATATATATATATATATATATATTGCTTTGCGAGGATTTTAGTTGCAAAGAATAATAAAAGAACCTAATTTTAATAATATAATGATAAATAATATTCAACAACGTAATAATAATAATAATAATATAATAATGATAATAATTTGCAGTTTACGGAAAAATAATTGAAGTGTTTAATATTTTTTTTTAATAAATAATTATTTATTTTTTTAACAATTATTTCCTTCCTTTAAATTAATTAAATTTATTGCACTCAATTTGTATAATTAAAAATTAAAATTAAAAAACAAATTAATTAACACCTTCAAATTCATTTTTAAATAATTATTATTTAACTTTATTTCAAAATATTATAATAAGTCAAATATTATTTTTATCATTAACTACAAATACTTGGAAATATTTATTTATAAATTAATAATAATATAATAATAATAATTATAATAATTATAATAATAATAATAATCACCTATCTAAAATACAAAAAAAAATTGTGTGTGATTTCTTATGTGTGTGTGTGTGTTTTGTGTATTTGCAAACTCTCCGTATTATAATGTAAGTATACATATACAATGTTTGTATATATGTATAATACACTAATACACCCGTATGTTCTTCATTTTCATTTAATATACCAAAATTAAATAAGTTATACTTGATATATATATATATATATATATATATATATATATATATATATATATATATATATATATTATATATAATATCACTATGAGATATGTATGTATATAGACACCCAGAAAATAAAGCACCATAACATTTAATATATTTTTTTACAATATATAGGAAATCACAATTTATAAATTATATTATACATATTATTGTTATATATATATATATATATATATATATAATATATATATATAATTGTTTTCACATTATTTATATACTATACAAATGTTTCATATATATATATATATATATATATATATATATATATATATATATTGATTAATTATTTACTTGAGAATAATAATATTTGCTTTTATTAATATATATATATATATATATATACAACTGATAAAACCGCCATTTACAGTTAAATTTTTTACTTTAAATTATATACAGTAATATATATATATATATATATATATATATATATATATATATATATATATATATATATATATATATATATATATATATATATATATATATATATATATATATATATATATAAATAATAGAAATGCACATATCCGTGTTTATTTTTATGCCTTGTGAATACATGTACATATTTATTTGTATCTTTGGTATGCTGCTTTATATAACATTTACACTTGATATATATATATATATATTTATATATATATATATATATATATATATATATATATTATATATATATATATTCACAAATAACAGAAATATATTTACTTAAATTATTTCATTGTGTATTTTTTCTCTCATATATATATATATATATATATTTATATATATATATATATATATTATATATATATATATATATATAAACCAAGTAACTTTTTTAATGACATGAGTTCATTTGAGGTTAATTAATGTTGAATCTTTATGAGGAACTTTAACTACTATGCTTGTTGGTTTTCTCGTCTAAAGTATATTATTATATAGTGAGCGACTGAGCGTGTATTATATATATATATATATATATATATATATATTATAAACCTTGGTAAAACCTTGGTTTTTGCTTCCGCCAGAATTGTTTATTCCGACGAAGGTCAAGCTTGTTGCTCCACCTTAGACCTACAGCTTAACGTGGAATCCGAACCACGACCCACCACGGGTGGTCAGAAATTACGAAGTCCTCTCCCGGACTCGATCTCACGACCTCCCGATCAGCAGCAGCAGCAGCAGCAGCCCAGCGTCTTAACCACTAGGCTACCCATTTATCTGCCAACCAATTTATTGTGTGGAAGGATGAACAACTCGGTTAGCTGTGCGCTGCCTGCCATCACCTGGAATCGAACCCGGTGCCGGTGGATTCGTACTCAGCGATGCTAACCACTACACCACCGAGTGTATATATTTATATATATGGTTAGCATCTTCTTGCTTCGATTTGATTCTATAAAAATAATAAATTTCGTACTGGTGTCCTACAGCGTCCTCCCGCCGACTGTGAACTTCACCAACTTCACCAACTTCCTGTTGAAACTCTTTTTCTTTGATTTTCTTTCGTCCTTCGCACTAATTTTCGCGTCTTTCGAAAGCGAACGGGAATAGGAATGCGTCAATTTAACCTTCGATGACGTCACTGATGCACAAAACTGAGAACAGGTCGGAATTTAGATATATTTTTTTTAATTAAAGGGCTTTCGTGGCGTAAAGTCCCTCGCGAAGTCTTCGTGACACTGCGTGATGCGGGGATTCCGTCCTGTCGTGGCCCGTGAGGGGAAGTGCCGTTGTCGAAAGAGTGGTGCCGAAGCCGTTAGGTGGTGGGGACCCCCTTTTGGGGGCGTAGTCTCACTTATCCCCCATTTTTAGGGCATCCGTGAGCTCCGGTGGACGACGGTCCAAGCCGTTCACCATCTTCTCGATGGATTTGAGCTCGGAGGCGACCGTGGCGGAGTGAAGCGACCTCCGCGGTTCCTCGAGTCGTCCTCCGCTCTTTGGACTCACCGCTTGGAACGCGGAGGACACGCCCAGCTGAGAGTCTCCAAACAGGGAAGAGGACAAAGAGGAGGACAAGGGCGAAGATATTGAGGACAAGGAAGAAGATAAAACGGAGGACAAAGACGACAAAGTACTCGAGGAGGAGGGCAGATAAGGGGTAAATCGCGGGGGTTTCAGTCGCTCTGACAGATGCGAGGAGGGAGTGGCGGGGGATGTGGAAGAAGAGGTGGAGGGTATTGCCCCTATAGAACTGGAGGAGACATCTCGGTTGCTGGAGGTGCTGTTCGTCGAGGAAGAACTCAGATTTGCGAGCCCCGCGAGGCCCTGGTACCCGTGAGGGCCGAGAAGGTGTTGACCCGCGCCCGCGGCAAGAAGATTGTGCGCCAGTAGGAGGTTGTGGGCCATGGGAAGAGACGTGGGCGGAGAGAGCGCGGAAGAGGCGTGGTGCGGCCCCGTGGCGGAACCCAGAAGAGGTAGTGGAAGGCTGTGAGGACCTAGACTCGTAGGGGACGATGTCCCGGGAAGCATGAGCCCCGGCAAACCCACTAAACCCTGTGCTCCTGGGTATAACCCCGGTGGGTAGAGGTAGGGCAAGAGGTGGGGAGGCTGAAAGGGAGGCCCGACACTGATGTTTGGCGTCGGGTCTGTAGACGTTGAATTCGAAGGTTCATCCTTCTCCGACGAAGCCACTCTTTTCAAGGACGTAATCGGGCCTCCTTCTTCCATTTCAGATATGTCCAAGTCGTTTTTCCTCTTGATGGAATCTCTGCCAGAGTCGTCGACGGCGTTATTGTTCGTCTCTTCGGCAGACCCGTCAGAATCCATCAATTCCCCTGCGAGAAAACAAAACGTAGATTTTACGTATTAAGCTTATTAAATCAATAAAATGGATACACACTCCGGTAATAAATGCAATAAAATAATTTCTGGTACCGGGAAACAACGTGACCTACCGTGAGAAGTGTCGTTGTGATTTTCCGTTGTACCCACTACATCGACTCTTTCTTCATCTTCTTCATCCTCGTCTTTTTCGGAAGAGTCCATCGGGGCAGACGAATCAGGGTAGTTTCGGATGTTGGGAAGGGCGATCTGATGGTCCACTTTCGAATCGTCGTTTGATCTGGAGACCGAAACGCACCTCAAGCTTAAATTAAATCAAAAGAAAATTCGTCAAGATGTCAGCGTTCAAATCATGTATTCCGAGTACTCAAAATAAAACCTTCTAAAGTTAGAACTTATAACTTCTTTTTAAGGGTTGCATTCTATACAGGGAAAGTTTCTCCAGTAAAATCCTATTTTAATACGGTCAATTAAATCCCCAAAACGATGTTGTTTAATAATATTATGTATACTATCAAAATAATATATCCAGTTTAATTAATGAAAATAAACGGTTTTGAAATAATTTTTGAATTTACCTTATTAATCTAGGTTTGGGATTTAATTTATTGACTGCCCGGTTAGGTCAACTGTACGCCCTTGACGATCGGTTTGGTTAAGTCGTGATATTTTCGTTTAAACTCAAGAAAAATATCATGACTTAACCTAACCAATCATCAAGGGCGTACAGTTGACCTAACCAGGCATTCAATTAACCTAACCGGGCATTCATTTAACCCAACATAGTGTAGTAATATTCGATGTAGATCGACAATTGTTGAACATGCAGCACGTGGTCTTTCAGCCATCTTTAATTTACCGTATTAAAATAGAATTTTATCATTTCTCCTTCTTTTGGGTATCAAAACTTCTTCTCAGATGATATAATTTCTTTTTGAATGATACATAACTTCTTTAGATAGAAAAAATGGTTTTCAAAACTTCTTTTCTTTAGTAATTTGAGACAAAAAGAATCTAATATTTCTCTGTATAGAAGGTTGCGCGAAGTTCTTTGTTTTCCGTGAGACAAAAATACCCTGACTTTTGTTTGAATATTTGATATGACGTCATCGTGTTACCACTGAAGAAAGGTTTTACTTCACACTTTTAAAACTTCAAAAAATACTTAACATATTCAATCTACGTTCAATATTTTACGAAAAAGTGTTTTGTAATGTTATGATAGGTTTGTTTAACCTCCTTCGTAACATCTAAGGTCACATGACGGGGGGGACTTACACCTTTAGCGGATCCGAACCACGGAGCTTAGTTATGTTAACGAAAAACTATGAAAAGAATATTTACTTCGAAGCCGGCGTTTATAATAGTGGAAGAATTTAAAAAATGCTTTGATTCTCGGATCAAGTGTGTAAACAGCAGAAAATAAAAGCACCATCACGAAATGTAAACGGGAACATTTGTATATTTTTAAAATTTTAAACCTGAATTATGTAATCTATTGAAATATCAACACAGATACGAAAAACACCCATGCACGCTGCATATACTCGTGTATATATATATATATATATATATATATATATATATATATATATATATATCGTGTGTATATATATATATATATATATATATATATATATATATATATATATATATACGTACGCCCCGTAAGATAACATTTACTTTCCAACAGATTTAAGTACTATTTTACAAAAACCATAACATTGCCATTTTGACTAACAAATTATTATGAACAAAAGATATTAAGTTCATGAATGAAATAAGCATCGCTTGTTAAAAATTCAAACACTCATATAAAATTTGAATCTCCGCAAGCTGATTGGTTAAAAACAAATATAGCGAAAATCGTTACCAGGTGCAAACCGACAAATCGTCATGTAATTATATGACATGTTTAGTGATACACGCGTCAGGTGTAGAAATAAATGACTAATAAAAAGTTTGCACGGCAAATGGTTATTATCGAATGGGTTTGAATTTTTAACAATTTCTTTTACGGGTTTGATTGATGTCTAACTAGCCAATTATTTTGACAAGATTCCTTATGACGCCTTCGGCGCTTCTCTCTCTCTCTTCTCTCTCTCTCTCTCTCTCTCTCTCTCTCTCTCTCTCTCTCTCTTTTTCTTGTTCTTATATCTCTCTCTCCATCTCTCCGTTGTTGGTGGAACGACCCCACTCCCCATTATCAATCTCAATGACGAGCATTCTATCAACTCCAACTGAAATCTACTTTTTAAGTTGGTTTTGCAACTTCATGCAACCTTCCGTGACAATCCATCTTGAGGTCACTGCGAGGCGCCATTTTCGATGTTTCATGTCGGCTCTGATTGACCTGCCACGGAGGTCATGGACGGAGGTCAGGTCAGCAGTAACAAATAATTAGAAGTTAGAATGTCTCAACCGTCGTTTGAAAGACTTTACAGATTTTGTTCGATTTTGGAATTGCGGGTTTGTGTGATAACCTTTTGTATTATGTACTGCCAAAAGAAAAAAGAGAGAGAGAGAGAGAGAGAGAGAGAGAGAGAGAGAGAGAGAGAGAGAGAGAGAGAGAGAGAGAGAGAGAGAGAGAGAGAGAGAGAGAGAGAGACTGTAATAATTAAATCTTTTATTTTTCCAATTTTACAGTATAACTGGAAATATGTATTCCTTTAAAAATAAAATAAAATCATACTTAAAGTTGTTAGACTTGAACTGTATACAGAAAGTTCACACTTAAGTATATATATATATAAAAGGTGACGTTTCGTCCGCTGGGGCCCATGGGTCCAGGCCCTATCTTAAGTTTCTTGTTTATTAAGGTACTATAGTTATACATTGAAATAATGCAAATATGTAGACTATATATATTACAATATGGGCCCCACCAATGACAAAGACAAAGCGCCAGGAACGCCACTTATATATATATATATATATATTATATAATATATATATATATATATAAATAAATAAAAGAGAACATAACTCCGAGACATATTGAGCCAAAAATTCCTACATTTCGAGTGGACCACAAACCCAATCTTTTTTGGCTCATGCCACAGCTACTCTCTGTCACACAGGACCCAGCATGGGTTCGTCCATACTGTCAAACAAACTATAATGTTATTGTTTCCTGTTAACGCATTCTCACAGCGACTCTTCGTATTGTGCAAACATCGTTCGTATTGTCGCATGTGGATGTCTCTATTTCCTATATTTCACCCAATTTTGCGGTTACCCTCTGACGACGTGGCATAAAACATCTTTATCCATTAGCATTATTTGAGGGATAACGGGTAGAGGGATGTTTTCAACTGACGAACATCAAAACGATAGAATTATCGCCTCTTTATCAACTCTTAATAAGAGTTGTTCATATTGGGAATAATTCATTGGTTAATGTTAATATTTTACGTGGAGCCAAGTGACTATTTTTATACCTTCCTCTTTAAATGGGTGTCTATATATACGAGGGTATACGAAAGGTAGACCAGTACTATTTCATCTTCTGTCAATTTCATGCCCGAGAAATAATTAAAAATAAAACACAATTTCGTTATATGAATATTATTGACTGTTTGATCGATTATATTTTTTCGTACCCGAGTCAGCAGTCAAATCACGCAGTATCCACTCTTTGTCATGCCCCATTGTAACTGTATGCCCATCGTTTATCTTTCCCATATGTCTTCATTACAAAGGGTACAAAAGAGTGGTTTTAGACACCGCATTCGATGTAACAGAGAAAGGCCAAAATATTCTCTCTTTACTCGCTCACCAAACAATAAGCAAAAACAACACACATACACACACCACTTGTCATATATATATATATATATATATATATATATATATATATATATATATATATATATATACACACACAGAAAGAGAGAGAACGACTCGTGTTACTTTGTTTTTGGCATGTGACTTACTTCTTTTCTCTCTTTCCGGCACCAGTGTCCCTGAATCCTTTTGCAAAAGGGTTGTTGTCGATTTTCAGTTGGGTAATCTGGAAGGGGAGGAAAAAAATATATATGATTAACTAATGTTTGTTAATATAATATAATATTTTGTAAATGTTTATCATCCGTGGAAGAAAAAGAAGGGTGGTCCCATTAAATGGACCTATACCAAAACATGGACTCTCTAAAAAAATTAACTTAACCTAACCTAAACTAAGCTAATTTCATCTAACCTAATAATTTGTCGCTAAAATGTCAAATCAATCAGATGTCGTGAGACCACAATAAACAACATATCCAAACACGTATAATCTATATCTTATCTAAATCCACGCCTAATCGCTGGATTAGGATATTGATTCGTATATTTGCGTCGCATGTAGACATTCAATATATGCAATAATATGTGTGCATAATTCATCGGGAGACAGAAGCGCCTCCAGTTTGTATATCTTCCTTGATTCCATAAAAATACTTCGTTTCCACATATCAACATTCACGCGGCCTGAGCTCGCTCTACACAAACTCAACCATAATCCGTGAGTACGTGTGTTTTTTAAAACATTATTTGTATAGAATATACGGTGGCATTCATAAATATTCGCTCAGAGAAATATTTCAGTTATATTCGTCATTATCTTTTGTACCATGCGTACGATAATTAAAAAAAGTTTACCATTCGTTTGGAAAAATTGAACAAATGAAAGTTACTTTAACTCCAACATATAATGTAAAACATCAAAGAATTTGAAGAAAATAAAGAAAGTTAAAATGCAAAAGTTTTCTTACATTTACTTGCAAAATTATTTAATACTTTGTGTGGCCACATTTTGCTTGAAGAATTTAAAATTTTTATCAGTAGTTGCCTGTTTATTGATTAGAGACTGTTGGCAGTAAGTGATGGGTCGTAGTGGTAAAGAGCTGTGTACAGATCATAAGAGATCTGTTATTGCTGCACACGAGTCTGGAAAGAGTTATGGGAAGATAGGAGAAGAACTTCGAACTGAATTCCATTTACGACGGTTGCTGTAGTTATAAAGAAATTGAAAGGCTTTGGAACAATCAAAACTCTACCAAGGTGTAGACGGTTTTGCGAGATTTCAGAACGTACAGCTAAACGGATTGAAAGAATGACTGCTGTGAATCCACGAGTGACCGGATGATATTTGCCAAATATTAAGACTGTCAAAGATCGATGTCCATTCCTCTACTGTACGTCGTTCATTGAGAAAGAATGGTCTACATGAAGAGTTGCACGAAGAAAACCTCTACTCCGAAAAGCGCACAAAGAAGCTCGTTTAAAGTACTCCAAAAATCATCAAAATAATGGATTTGCATTCTGGAAAAAAGTTCTCTGGACAGACGAGACCAAAATTAAATTATTCGGGAACAGCGAACAACGGTATATTTGGCGAAAATCAAATACTGCATTCGAGGACAAAGACATCATTCCTACGGTTATGCATAGTGGTGGTAGTTTGCTTCTTTGGGGATTCTTAACTGCTTCTGGTCCGGGAAAGCTTGTTGTCATCAGTGGAATCTTGCATTCAAAGAAAGATCAGGAAATTTTAGAAGAAAATGTATTACCTTCAGTTCGGGAGTTGTGAATGGTTCGTAATTGGGTACTGCAACAAGACAATGATTCAAAACATAAAAGTAAGAGCACCATGAAATGGCTTCAAGAAAAGAATTTCAAGCTTTCGAGTGGCCCAGTCAAAGTCCAGATCTCAGTCTAATCGAGAATTTATAGTTTGATTTGAAAAAAGCTGTCGCGAGAGAAACCCTTCGAATCTGAATGAATTGCAACAATTTTCTTTAGAAGAATGGGCTAAAATTTCTACTGAACGATGTCGAAACCTTTTAGAAAAATACCCAAAACGAACCACTGAAATCATTCAAGCAAACGTTGGACACACAAAGCATTAAATAATTTTGTAAGTAAATGTAAGAAAACTTTCGCATTTTAACTTTTTTATTTTCCTCAAATTCTTTGATGTTTTACATTATACGTTGGAATTAAACTAACTCTTTCATTTGTTAAATTTTTTCCAAACGAACAGTAAACTTTTCCTATCTATCGTATACATGGCACAAAAAGGAATGACGAATATAACTGAAATATTTCTCTGCACGAATACTCATGAGCGTCACTGTATATACTCGTATAACGGATGTACTTTAAGTACCAAATTTAGATCACGGACCACAGTAACTTCTGGATCACAATGTAGATCTCAGAAAGAATTGAACGTATATACTCGTATATGTAAATTTTTTGTCTAATTGTACCCTTGGCACCCGGGATTTTTATGCAGGAAGGAAGGGCCAACGGCGAATGCCCGCAAAAACGCCCTTCCCATAGAGGAAGAAGAGAGCCAAAATCAAGTTCCCAAGGTTTTCGAGATGATTGGACCCTTTCCGAGGATTGGAGGTCATAGACAGAGGGAAAGATGGATTGAGGAAGATTGTCCCACAATTCACCGGTTGAATAGATGAAAGATTGAAAATACCGATTAACTCTTGCATTAAATTGGACAGAAAAGGATGTGTCGAAAGTCCTGTACTGCGTGGTCTCCTTAAAGGAGGCATGCATTTAGAGTTCAGAAGAGCAATGCCCGTTATAATAGCGATAGTAGAGAGTGAGGCAACATTGCGGCGAAGAGAGGGAGATTAAAGACAGTCAGTCAGAGGCGAGGAACTGATGAGACGAAAAACCTTTGATTCCACTGGGTCAATAGAGCTGTGTGGGATGAGCCTACACATGAGAAGCGTACGCCATACAGGGTCGGACAAGACCCCTGTACAGAGACAGCAATTGAGTGCGGGTGAAGAAACTGCGGAACCGGTACAACACACCTAACCTCTTAGAAGCTGTTTTAGAAAGAGAGTATGTGTGATCTTTTCAGGAAAGATCACGAGTAAAGGAAACGTCAAGAATGTTAAGAGAAAAGGAAGATTGAATTGTGTATTGTTGAAGGTAAGGGGATAGTCGTGCGGAAGACTGTGACGCGTAGACAGATAAAGGAACTGAGTTTCTGAGGCATTAAAAGCCACAAGGTTTTCTCTGCCCCAATTAGCGATAGGAGAAAGATCAGAGGTTGGTGCATCATAGCTGTCCCACGCACAGCATTGAATGGCTGTTGAGAACGCTTTGTGAAATGGGTGGAGAAGTGAAGAGTGGAATCATCGGCAGAGGAGTGGATAGGACAGGAAGTGCGATTTAATAGATCATTGATAAAAGGAAAAGAGTTGGTGACAGGATAGAACCCTGAAAACACCCTATTAACAGCTTTCGGAGAAGAATAGTAGCCATCTCCAACTGCAGCTATAGATCGGCCAGAAAGGAAATCAGAGACGAAGGCACAGACAGAAGGATAAAAATCGAAGGAGGGCAGTTTGGAAATTAAAGACTTGTCCCAGACTCTTATCAGAAGCTTTTGATATGTCTGGTGCAATAGCAAATGTTTCACCGAAATCTCGAAAGAAGGATGGCCAAGAATCAGAAAGATGTGCAAGAAGATCGCCAGTAGAGCGCCCCCTTGCGGAACCCATACTGACGGTCTGAAAGAAGATTGTGAGAAGAGAGATGTTTAAGAATCTTCCTATTAAGGATAGATTCAAAAACTTTAGAAAAGTAAGAAATCAAAGCAGTTGAACGATAGTTGGAGGGTTGAGAGCGGTCACCTTTATTTGGGACGTGCTGAATGAAAGCGAACTTCCAGCAGGAAGGAAAGTACCAGATGAGAGACAAAGACGAAAGTTTTCCTAGGCAGGGTGTCAGCACAGAAACACAGTTCTTGAGAACAACAGGAGGAACACGATCAAGACCCTACGCCTTCCTCGAGTTGATTCCAGATAGCGCAGAAAAAACAGCTTTCGAAGAGATTCTATTTTCAGATATAATTAAGTCAGAGGGAGGAGGAGATGGAGGAACAGCACCGGAATCGTCCAGGGCTGAGTTGAAGGCGAAAGTTTGAGCGAAAAGTTTAGCTTTATCAGGAGAAGAAACGGCAACTGAGCCGTCAAAATAGAAAAGACGAGGGAAAGAAAAAGTAAAGTTATTGGAAAGGTTCTTGGCTAGATGCCAGAAAGAGCGTGAAGAATTAGAATTAGATAGGCTTTCACATTTTTGTCTGATGAAGGAATTTTTGACGAGTCGAAGAACAGATTTTGCACGAATCCAGGCAGAAATATTAGCTAAGTGAGAGTCAGGAGTTGGATGGCGACGGTACTTTCTGAAAGCCTCTTCTCTGTTGCGGATGGTATTAGAACGAGCAGTTAAACCAAGGGTTTTTTTCCGTGATGCGCTCAGCGCACTCGGAGGTGGCCCCGGCTACGGTAGCAGTAATCGTTCCATGGGAAATCAGAGAAGTACTGCCTAAGGGCCTCCCAATCAGCGGCTCCAAAGTGTCAAAGGTGTCTCCTCTTGGGAGGGTCTGAAGGCTGAACTGGAGCGATAGGAGCCCAGCGGAGGAAAAAGTTTGATATAATAAGTGGAAGGATGAATAATAATAAATAAATCCAGAATGTTGGGCCTATCTCCAAAATGATCGAGGATATGAGTTGGGTGCTGTACAATCTGCTCTGTGTCATTCAGAATAGAGAAGTTGTAAGTTGTAGGGATATCAGTGAAATGGGAGGAAAGCCAAAGGTGATGGTGGACATTGAAGTCACCTACAATGAAGAGTTCAGCAAATGGAGAGTGAGATAGAATGTATTCCCCTTTGGAAGCGAGGTAGTCAAAGAGTTTTGGATAGTCAGTAGCATTAGGAGAAAGGTAGACAGCGCAGAAATATTTAGTTTGAGATTGGCATGTAAGCAGGTAGCCAGAGGATGTAGAATTCGGAGGATTCAAGTTCAGGAATACGAGAGCAAATTAGATCGTTGCATACACATACGCAACATCCAACTTTGAAATGAAAGTGAGTATAGAGAAAGTAGGATGGTACAGAAAAGGGGTTGCTGCAGTAGTCCCAGACACCTGAGTTTCAGTGAAGAAGAGGAGGAGAGGTGGTGTTTAACAGATTGAAAATTTGAGGAAGGGCACAAATGTTGCAGAAGTTTACGAAAAGTGAATCAGGCAGAGACCCAGAACATCTTGATTGGGCAGTAGTAGAACCAGCCCCGCTGCCCGGGTTTGCGCTCCCGGTAGCGGTAGCGGGGTAGGGAGAAGTGAGGACATTTATGGTCCCCTCCCCAAGGAAATCCGAGGTTCTTGAGGTTACTGTTATTTTTTTATTTTGAAAAGATTGCGTAGTATGTAAGATACATGTACAATTGTACATGTAAGGAGGAATAGTGAAAGATGTGTGTGTTTGAGAGCATGTTGGACTGTTCACAGGGTAGATGAGACGGGAAAAAGATCAGCTAAGGAGGACACTGACATGAGAAATGGGGATTCCAGCACTCCCTGCCTAATGTGCCCCCAGGAGTACTTCCTGGTATACAATTTCCTTGGATATATATATATTATATATATATATTATATATATATATATATATATGATAGAAAATAATGCACTGTCGCGACGAAGTATGAGAAGGAAAGCAGTTGGTGCTAATAAAAATTTACGTCTTCCTGAAGAGTGGTTTCCTTCTCCACACACACACACACACACACACACATAATATATATATATATATATATATATATATTATATATATATATATATATATATATATATATTGCGTTTTCCTTACTTCACCGAGATGCATGTATATAGATATACAGTATGTTCACATACTATTTTCTGTTTCTCCTTGAAGATGTGAATATATCACGAGAGCGCTCGGACTTCGTGTTTCCTTTTCCCTGTGGTTGTTTGCTTATTAATAAGATCACGTGTTATTCTGTGATTTTAGTGCATATATATATATTCTGAGTTCAATCCCATATTATATATATTAGTGATGTAGGTCACATCCGCATCCGCATCCGCGGAACATCCGCACATTTTCTCGGATCCGCATCCGCGTCCGCATCCGCACTTTGGACTGCGGATGTCGTGCGGATGTGGACCGTTGAGATAAAACGTCATTAATAAGCGGAAATTATCAAATTCTACTATATTAATAGAACTAGTTCATTGTGCGCAAAAGTGATGCAAGCGACAAGACGAGAGGTTGTTCTTGTATGAAGTTACTCTCTTGCAACCTACTTAGATCCACGTTACAAAGCTAAGTTATTTTCACCTAGTACATTAGAACGAGTTAAATCATCACTTGGCAAAGCAGTTGAAGAGCTTCAATCTCTTGAATCTGTCGCTTCGCCACCCACCAAAAGAATAAAAGTTTCAGTGACAGAACCAACACCTTCAACAAGCAAATCTATCACAGAATCTGTCTCTCAGTTTCTTGAGTCAAGCAGCAATGACGAGACCTACGCGATGTCAAAAGATGTAGTAAAAATGATCGAGAGCTATCACCAAGAAAAACGCCTGGCTGCATGTGACAATCCTATTAGTTGGTGGAAAAATACGCAGAATATCTATCCATACTTGAGTAAACTTGCGAGGAAACATTTAGCCTGTCCTCCAACAAACGTACCAAGCGAGAGATTATTTAGCAGTGCTGGATTAATATATGATGAAAAGAGAAACAGACTGGCAGCAGAAAAGGCAGAAAAATTAATGTTCCTTAAGCATAACCTTCCTATAATTAAGTTTGAACATTAAACGATGAACATCTTAGTTTACTTTATTTTAATTACTCATTTATAATATGCCTAATAAAACTTTAAACTTAATATAAATAGTTATCAAGCTAATTAAAGATCTCTTTCTATAAGGGTGGAGGTTGGGGAAAGAGGTCGGTGGGGTGCATTTGAGTTGGGTTCACGTCCCGCATCCTGGTAACACAATTATGGTTTCTAATTGTGGCTGAAACTCAACAAAATATAACGAATTTATTTGCAGACGAATTCACTAATTGATTTCTATATTAGTTAGATGCTTGATATTATTTTATATGTTCAGAGAAAAGTACAGCAATTATTGTACAATTAATCAATTATACTACATTATAGCTACAGCTCTCTCTATATAATAACTTATTATATACGTTAAACACAACAAATCTCGAATATATCCTAAAAAATAACGAAAATGTAGACATCCGCATCCGCGGATGCTGAAATCAAACATCCTCATCCGCATCCGCATCCGCGGATGTGAAAAAAATGACATCCGCTACATCACTAATATATATATATATATATTATATATATATATATATATATATATAGGCGGATCCGCCTCGGTGATGTAGTGGTTAGCGTCGCTGACTATGAATCCACCGGCCCCGGGTTCGAGACCCGACGGCAGCCGGCGCGCAGCAAAACCCAGCTGTTCATCCTTCCACACAATAAAGAAAGTGGTTGGTAGATAAATGGGTACCCTAGGGGCCTAGTGGTTACGACGCTGGGCTGCTGATGGGGCGTGGTTCGGATTCCACGTTAAACTGTAGGTCTAATGTGGAGTGAAAGCTTGACCTTCGTCAGAATGAACAATTCTGAAGGAAGCTAACCAAAGGTTATAATGGATGTACACGGTGGCAAACAATAATTGCCCACCCCCCTGCACAGATGAAACTAATAGAGGTACAAAAACTGATTGTTGCATCTTTAGACAATTTAATTCTACGTCTAAACAAAACCACTCAATAGTTGGCGTTGCCTCCTTGTGCTTGGCGGACGGCTTCAAGTCGGCAAGGGTAGGAGGTGAGGAGAGACTCGAAAGGTCAGTGTCATATTCAAGATTTCGGAGGATTGTTTCGATGTGCTGCTCCATGGTCCGGCGGCAGAATCGGGTGGCTGGTGGTTCAGTGAGCATCAGGGATTCCACTCGGTCTGTCAGGATGGATCCTGAACGATTCTGCCGCCGGACCATGGAGCACACATCGAAACAATCCTCCGAAATCTTGAGTACGACACTGACCTTTTCGAGTCTCTCCTCACCTCCTACCCTTGCCGACTTGAAGCCGTCCGCTAAGCACAAGGAGGCAACATCAACTATTGAGTGATTTTGTTTAGACGTAGAATTGAATTGTCTAAAAGATGCAACAATCAGGTTTTTGTACCTCTATTAGTTTCATCTGTGCAGGGGGTGGGCAATCATTGTTTGCCACCGTGTACATCCATTATAACCTTTGGTTAGCTTCCTTCAAAATTGTTCATTCTGACGAAGGTCAAGCTTTTCACTCCACCTTAGACCTACAGTTTAACGTGGAATCCGAACCACGCCCCATCAGCAGCCCAGCGTCGTAACCACTAGGCCCCCTAGGGTACCCATTTATCTACCAACCACTTTCTTTATTGTGTGGAAGGATGAACAGCTGGGTTTTGCTGCGCGCCGGCTGCCGTCGGGTCTCGAACCCGGGGCCGATGGATTCGTAGTCAGCGACGCTAACCACTACACCACCGAGGCGGATCCGCCTATATATATATATATATATATATATATATATATTTATATATATATGGGATTGAACTCAGAATATATATATATATATATATTATATATATATATATATATATATATATATATTATGTATATATATATATAGTATGTGAACATACTGTATATCTATATATGCATCTCGGTGAAGTAAGGAAAACGCAATATATATATATATATCAGTGGCGATTTCTTAATGAATGCAACGCATGCAATGCATGTGTTAAATATGTTCTCTTTTCAGATCTAAGTAAGGATTATAATTGACAAAAATAATTTTCAGAAACTAAAAATAGTCTAAGGCTTCAATCACGCATGTACTGGCTATTGGGCGTAAGCAAAATTATGTCTTATTTCATTAGACAATTAAGAACATTTTTCTGTACACAGATCGAAATACTTGTAGCTAACGCATTCACTAATTCAGTCTGGGTACAGAAAAATGTTCTTAATTGTCTAGTGAAATAAGACATGATTTTGTTTACACCGCCTTGCCTTGGGCAATTTTTTAAGGAGACTTCTCACTATCCATAAGATATTTTTTTTGAGCCTCATAGCTAAATTCAAAAGGCAATATGTTTTAAAATATGCTTAGAAAATTTACTTAATATTTTTACTAAAAATAATTAAAAAGCTTTGTTCTGATTTTTTTTAATTAATGAAAATAATACGGCATGCATTCAGTTTTATAGGTGCATTCACCAAAAGTAACATCTGGCAATTCTGACAAGGCTTCTTTCCAGTACCACCGCCGCAAGCATCCACTTGTGTTCGGTGTTCCCTTTTGTGCTTTAATTATTTTGGATAATCAGTTAAATAAATTATAGCATTGTAGTGCCCATAATGACTGACGATGTGTTTAATCAATTGAAGACTAGAAGATTTTACTCACTCTCTTTTGATGAGAAAAGCGCATATTGAATAATGGCAGACCGATTCCACATTTGAATTTAAGCAAAGAAAATAAAGGCTTCACTAGGAAATTTAATCCTAAGCTGTATGATGATGTTCCCTGGTTATGTGGAAATATTTCAAATAACAATTGTACTGTTGGTCGTGTTTCCTATTTTCAAGAGATAACTCTGTGTGGAATTCTGTTAGTCGTGGATACGACGATTTAAACAATTTACATACTGCAATTTCTCGCCATGAAAATCTCTTGCTCACATAAATGCATTTGTTGATCTTAAAACATTTGGAAAGTCAGAAAGAATTGATTTAATACTCGACAAGCAGAAATCAGTTGCCATTTCCAGACATAACGAAGTTAATAAGAATCGAGAAATTTTGAAACGTTTGATTAGGATAACATGTTTTTTAGGTATGCAAGAATTAGCATTTCGCGGTCACAATGAAGAAGAAAACGCTGACAATAGGGGTAACTATATTGAATTGGTATTTTGTATGGGAGAATTCGATGAAAAGCTTCAAAACCATTTAAAAACTGCGACTATTTTTAAGGGAACATCATCTGCTATTCAGAATGACATAATTCAATCTATTAGTGCAGTTATGTTAGAAAAAATAAAACGTGAGCTTATCGACTGCATGTATGTGGCGATTTTATTAGATGAAACATCTGATGTCAGCTGTTTTTCTCAACTCTCTACTGTTGTTCGTTATGTTAATAAACATGGAGAGATTTGTGAACGATTTATAAAATTCAATGACGTCAGCAATGATAGAAGTGCAGGAGCGATTTCTGATTTATCTATAAGGCAACTAGGTGAACTGGGCTGTTTGGAAAAATTAGTTGCTCAAACCTACGACGGTGCTGCTGTTATAGGGAGCGATCTTAATGGAGTACAAACAAAGATTAGAGAAACTGTACCAGAGGCTATTTTTCTTCACTGCTACGCCCATAAACTTAACCTTGTTTTATCCCAAGCTGTCGCTGAAATTTCCGAATGTAATAATTTTTTTTCAGTATTAGGAAGTTTGTCATCATTTTTCAGCAGTTCAACTAAGCGAACTTCAATGCTTGACAAAGTTGTTGGAAAGCGTTTCCCTAAACTGGCTCCAACGCGGTGGAACTATTCATCTCGTCTAGTTGAAAGAGTTAAGGAAAATAAAGAAGATTTAATAGATCTTTTAAAAAGCATTCTTGAAAACCCAGAAATTTGATGAAAAAACAAAAAATGCACGCGGATTGCTTGCTGGTATCGATACTTTCGATTTTAATTTTTTATTAGAAGTATTTTCTTCAATTTTTCCTTTTACTGAATATCTATTTAATGTGCTGCAAACAAAATCTATGGATATTGTGTATAGCTCAATCACCGTTGAAAGCACTATG
>JAJOZX010004392.1:0-45000 GCA_023014485.1 Bathynomus jamesi | reverse complement strand
TAACAGCGATGAACTCCGTTTCCTTGAAGACGTACGTTCTGAAGGTGGAATAAGGAAGTTTGAGAATGTCATTCGCTCTCACCAGATGGAACCTTGGCTGGTACTTGTGCATCGAATTTAAAATGGTCTGCGAAGAAAAAAAAGAGAACCGGTTCAATTAGTAATTATTATTATTAATTAAAAACGTGTATACACGAAAATTACTACAAAATAAATTAACCCATACTGCATATATATATATATATATATATATATATATATATATATATATATATATATATATATATAATATATATATATACTGTATGAAGTAGATTAAAAAGATTTATACAACATTAGTTTTAAAAGGGGTTGTAAATGTTACTAAAATATAATAGAGTTAAGAGGATTATAGATAAGCTATTATCAGAAAAATTTTGTCCAAAATTTAATAACTGATAAGAGATTTCACTATAAATTATACCAAGAATTCTGGGTAAGAAAAGATAATTATATATATATAAAAGTTAAAAATCTTAAATAAAATAAAGAAAATTAAAGATGAAAAGACAATAAAATTGAAAGGCTTTTCAAGGAGCTCAACTCTTCTTTCAGGTAAGAAGACTAATAGGATAAAAGTTACTGTACGGTTACTGTACTTTTTACCTATATAATATATATATATATATATATATATATATATATAACTTCCGAAAAGAACCATAAAAACGCGGACCACTATCGCACCCTTAAGAAAAGAAAATAATGAGCTGACCGAGTTTACCCGGGCTGCAGACCCGAACAAATGGAATGCCTTGTTGATTGAAAGTTGTAAGAACGAAATAGCTACACCCCTTTATTGGATATGGAGAAGATCCCTTGACACGGGGGAAATACCGAGCATACTAAAAAAAACGAACATTGTTCCTATATATAAAGGGTAGGATAGGTCTCGAGTAAAGGAACTATAGACCGGTGTCAATGACATCACATCTCACCAAAATATGTGAAAGAATAGTCAAAGCGAAAATATTACTTTTTGGAGACGCATAGAAGACTCAATGAGAGCTAGCACGGATTCCGATCAGGAAGATCGTGCCTGTCACAACAAATAGAGCACTATAATAATATTATAGACGTACATGAGAGCATTAATAACTCCGATGTTATATACACGGATTTTACTAAAGAATTCGATAAGTGTGATCATGACAGAATAGCACATTAAATGAGACACATGGGAAGAACGGGGAAATGGATCTACAACTTCCTCAGGAACGCCAGCAAACTGTAAAAAATTCAAGGTATATCATCATCAAAATCGGAAGTACGCAGCTCATTTCCATAAGGAACAGTATTAACCCCACTCCTATTCATTATCATGCTTACAGACAGATAATGAAGTAGACGACAACATTATAGTAACATTCTTTGCTGACGATACAAAGCTCAGCAGAAAAATCGACAATGCAAAAGAGGCGGAAGCCCTACAGAAGGACACAAACACAATATACAAATGGTGAGAAGACAATAAAATGAATTTTAACACCGAGAAAGTTCAGCTCTTGAGATATGGAAGAAATGAGGAACTTAGACAGCATATTATGCCCCAGATAGACAGGAAATTCAGAGAAGCACGAAAGCAGAAGATTTAGGAGTAATAATGATCGATGATGCAAAATTTGAAACACAGAATCGGATAGTGATAAAAAAGCAAAAAGAGAGTTACGGGACAGCTACTGAGAACCTTTAAAAGAAGGGACGAGAAGATAATGATTCCCTTGCTGAAAACAGTGATCATACCAAAACTTGAATACTGCTCAGTCTTGACGTCCCCATACAAAAAAAAAAGAAACTAGAAGTAGTTCAGAGGAATTTCACAGCCAAGATTGATGGCTGCAAAGAACTCAACTACTAGGAAAGACTACGTAAATTAAATCGCTATTCGCTGGAAACTAGAGAAAGATACACCATAATTTACATATGGAAAATGATCGAAAAACTGGTACCAAACCTCAAACTAAACTCAACATCAAACAACATTGGAAAATAGGAAAGGTAGAATGTCTAGCGTTCCCAAACTAAAGGCCCGACAAGGGACACCCTCAACATTGAAGGAAAATAGTTTGGTTGTCAGGGGAAGCCAAGATCTTTTAATCAGCTTCCAAAGGATTTTAGAAACACCACAGGGGTCAAAGTTGAAATCTTCAAAAGGAGACTAGACGCCTGGCTCAGGACGGTACAGATGAGCCAGGTGTGACTGGCTATGCGCAAAGGAGATCGCATGAAAGCAACTCGCTCTTCCATCAGGCCAGGACTAGAAGTGGGGCCACCAGTTTGACCTTCGTGTGAAGAGAGATCGACTCACGAAACTTTTACCAGGTTACTAGGTATATACAGTGTATATATAGGTTGTGCGAATGTGACTGTCATTGATGCAGGTAAACTTGCGCTGCCTTGGGGAGGAAACACAAACTTACGGTGCATCTTGCTCCTGAAGAATCATGCATCAGGACTAATAATAACTAGGGGTGTGCAATACAGACTAACGAAAATCGCAATCAACTGAATACGGATATGGATGTTCTTTGGACTCGACTATCACAGCGCTTTGTTGCTTTCAGTGGTGATGAACCACGAACGAAAGCCTCGCCAGTACTTTGACCCCCCCCCCCCTAACTACTCGGCAATGGTACTGCGAACTGCTCGTTCCCTGAAATGGGTATATGGGCAGAATGGTGGTCTGTGTAAAAAGACGTTTAACTTAAATTTTTCACTTAAACTATGAATGCATCGATGATTATATATATATATATAGAGAGAGAGAGAGAGAGAGAGAGAGACGTGCCTTTATAAATATTAAGCACAGTGTCTGCCTAAGCCTAAAACTTTTCCTTCCTCCAAAATTATATTAAAGAATAACTGGTGTAGGCTATTATTTGAGCCTTTTTTCTATTCATAGCTGTGAGGCCTATTACGCAATTTGCTGAGCCTAAAATAAAAAAAAAAAAAATCTGCTGACGTTTCGAGTAGGGCCTAAACGTAATGTAAAACTTATTATAGGACAAAAATCTATAATCCTATTTGCATGGAACGAGAAAATGTAAGTCCAGAAAATTATAAGTAACATATATATATATAATATATATATATATATATATGGGTTTATCTAAATTATCCCCCTAAATCTGTTCGATCTCATGCAATTTCTCCCGCAGATGCTACTTTATCTATAATGACTGTGGTAAGGATTGTATCCCACACGGAATTAAGGGCATTAAATACGACCCTTATTATGCCTTAACGTAACGTCCATATATATGTAACAAAACATTCCTCGTGGTAATGTGGTCTTCCTGTTGTCCTTATCTCTTGGGTATATGGAAGCTGCATCTCTCAGAAAGAAATTGACTGGGCTTGATATGTGCTAAACTCATTTTTTATTAACTTCCTAACTAATATTAACTTATTTATAATGGTGAGTGACATATATATATATATATATATATATATATATATATAAATTTTATGAGCAGTTTAACTATTTAATTTGAACGCATTCATCTTGTAACCTAAAATCGTTTTGAGTTTCAGCTTACATCTAGCTGGAAGCTGTGCGCCAAAAATGAAACGCTCTTTGCTTCTTGTCAAAGAGATTTAAGTAAATAATGTTGGCTAACATTTATTGCACTCAAATATCGGTAAATACTACCAACATAATTTGCCGATAGTTTTAAAAATGTAAGTAAACACGGCACTGTTTATTTTACGTAAGTAATACATCACCTTTTCCATTACCAGTGTTTGCGTACGACAATTAAAGCGCGTATTTGACGATCTAATAACGCTGCCAAACGTAAAATTATATTTATTTACATCCTTCACTATCTTTTTATATTTTACCCAATTATTTAGAGTAAAAAATAATATTAGAAGTAAGATAATTGAATTTCTCATACCGTACAAATGCATAGAAACACAAACACAGATACAAAATAAAGTACACTGAAATTTTCAAATGTTATTCATTTTAATTATTTTATTTAACATTTTATAATTCATTTTGTAATATATTAATTAATTCAGTGAATTTTATAGCTTATTGCGTTTAGGTTTTGTTCTCTAATTGGTTCTCTTCGACCAATCACGTTTCTCTATTGTTCAAGGGGACGATAACATCATATGCAGTTCTGAGAATCGCATGCAAAAGATACTCAGTGATGGACTCGACTGCACTTTCTTTCTAATATATATATAAAATTATTATTATATATATTATATATATATATATATATATATATATATATATATATATATATATATATGTGTGTGTGTGTGGTGTGTGTGTGTGTGTGTGTAATTTAATATTCAGAGATCCACAATTACAGTCGTACAGTAACAATACAGTAATTGAGACATACTTCATGTAAGTAACTGGCTACATCCTTTCCCCAGACCCGAAATTGGGCAGGTGTTAAATTGGCAATTGGTCCCAATTTTGACGAGAGAAGCTGATAACGCTATTCTGCCTCCCTATTAGCTCCCAATTACACATTTCATATTCCCAATTCACGCATTAATAGTTGGACAATTGTTCTTTTTATTGATGGGGTTAAATGTCTTTGTGAAATAGACCGAGAGAAAGAGAGAATATATATATATATATATATATATATAACATCCAGGAAGCCCATGTCCCCACCATGTCGGTGTAAGTGTGGCCCAAGGTTCACCTGAGCCCAAGCAGAAAAAGGGTGAGTGGCTTCCGTACGAGGTTCATCACCAATGAAAGCAACAGTGCTTTGATTTATCATATTTCAATGAGTGGTCCAATTCATAACGCTTTCACGTGCGATTGTCGTTAGTTTGTATTGCGAACACACACGCACACGCATATATACTCGTGTATATATATATATATATATATATATATATATATATATATATATATATATATATTCTGAATTTAAAAAAGAAATAACTCTTATTTAATAATTTTGTCAGTAATCATAATTATTCGAATGATGGTCGTATAAAATTTGGTAAAATTGGAAATGAAAATCAAATATTTATTAAAATACAATAAAATACTGCATTAAAAGAAATTAAACGCAAGGCCAAAATAATGAAATCGACTGTTGTATGTACAAAATTTTTTGGATTGTGAAGGAGAGAGAGAGAGAGACACTACTTGAATACAGGATTCCTTTCAAACGGCTTACGTATCTAGCTATACAGGGTGTCCCATAAGTCCAGTCTCATAGGAAAATTTATTTTAAGTTAAATTTAGAAAAGTAATACATTAAAACTAAAACAAATGTTCAAATTGACGTCTTGTTTTGGGAGCTTTTTTTTTTGTTGCGGGTAGAATAACACGCAATGGTTAATATGGAAGTGAGTTACACTCGTGAGGAAAAGGCCTCCCGAGGCCTTTTCCTCAAGAGTGTAACTCACTTCCATATTAACCATTGCGTGTTATTCTACCCGCAACAAAAAAGAGGTCCCAAAACAAGACATCATTTTGAACATTTGTTTTAATTCTAATGTATTACTTTTGTAAATTGAATTTAAAATAAATTTTCCTATGAGATCGGACTTATGGGACACCCTGTACATTCGAAGTATGCACGATCCACAAACACACACATTAAACGTTCATATATATATATATATATATATATATATATATATATATATATATATATATATATATATATATATATATATCTGAGCGGCTGAACGTTCACTAAATTTTAGTTGTTGTTGAAAGCATAATGGGCGAAAATATTGTGACAATTATTGTAATATATTACGTCTAAAAAAGAGTCTGTAATTCTATTTGACCTCTTCACAAATGATTGTTAATCTTCTAATGCATTTACCACCCTCTATAAAGGCTCGTAAAATACTGCCTCATCCCTTATTCTTCTCTTCCCTATGAAATACTTTACACTTGACTTCTCTACGCAAAATGATCCGTCATATATGTAT
The DNA here is from genome assembly GCA_023014485.1 of Bathynomus jamesi. Classification (NCBI taxonomy): domain Eukaryota; kingdom Metazoa; phylum Arthropoda; class Malacostraca; order Isopoda; family Cirolanidae; genus Bathynomus; species Bathynomus jamesi. Next base: position 39,030 of record JAJOZX010004392.1, on the reverse strand, counting down.
ATATGCGTACATTTCTGCGTTTACGTATCTTATACGGACGTTTACGCATCCTATTCAGCGCATAAGCGCCGCATTCTCCTAAACGGATGGGCGTACGAGCGTAATGAGCGAATATAACGTATATAAATAATGGATAAATCAACACTCACGATAAAGATATTTACGGATTACGTCTCGCACACGACGAAAATATTTTGTAAATCATCATTATTCCATCCGTACACCCATTCCGCGCACGAGTAGCTCGCAGCATCATTGTTAAGTCAACGTACTATAATCGCGTAAGGCTTCCATACGTATCTCATCACTATTGGAGTACGGAATACTTTGTTTTATCCCATTCAGATTAGTATTTCTATTCATAATCCATTGTACCAAGTTTATTGTTGGTTTGAACCATCATGAATACACTGTGGGTAATAAATGTATCTTCAGGTTTTGTACCTTTAAATGCAGTGTATTCAACTGTTTCAAATGCCAAATTGTTGATTTTCATTAAATCACTTGTTTTCATATAAACAAACGATTTTTACCTTTTAAACTTCTCTGACCTTTTGTTTTATCTTCGTACACACACACACACACACACACACACACACACACACACACACACACACACACACAGTAGTCATTCCAATAATAACAATAATAAAGGCGATAGTTAACAAAATAGTTTTCCCCCTTCGTTTTAAAATCTTTTTAAACCATTAAAGACAAAAGGAAGTGTCGCCAAATGTAGCCCAAACCGTAGACTCTCGAGTGATATGTAGCATTGGGCGACTTTTACGCCGTGAACGGCTACAAAGAACCCAACTTTAAACCATTTGGGCTAAATGAGGCTAAAAATTGCATAAAATAGCGGGGAGTTAACAGTGCTTCTAAATTGAAGTTAATTTAGCATGGATACAAAATTTAGATTTATTATCAAGACCTTCTTTGTGATATTTTGTCAATTAATTCGAGGAAATAAAAGACGACGAGGGGAAATTACATCTTAAAGTGTTAGTGATAACGTGAGCTAATCCGTTATTTTTTAACGAATAACGTTAATAAATTTTAGTTAACGGAGGTTAAACTGTAGAGCACTTATAGTTTACTAAAAATATATATATAATGAATAAAATGTATATAGTTATTAGGCCCTATTGTTTGCAATAAGTTATATAGCGTAAAAGTAAGGATCTAAAAATAATAACAACAACTTATTGTGATATTAAAATAAATAAAAAAAAAAAAAGGCCTAAACACGAAAGGCGAGACATTTATAAATTGTTTTCACTTATTTTATTTATGATAGAATTAATATTAAAAATTGTTTACAATAATTAAAGGTCTCCATGCTTTATTTATTAAAATATTAGTCACTTTTTTTCTCCCCCCCCCCTCCCATTTTCCCTCCCGGCGTCCCCCTCTTTTACCCCTTCCTATTCCATTGTCCTCCCCTCTTCCTGAGTGAGGACGGAGGACAATGAAGGCAAACTGTCCTCCTCATCTGGATCACTAAATGGAGAGGAAAATTGTCCTCGCGATGACTCGAATTTGGTTTTTTGTGTGTTGGTCTCAAAACACAATTTCCAATTGCCAAGTTCTCAGTTAACAAATTGGATTAAATTAGGAGAGAGAGAGAGAGAGAGAGAGAGAGAGAGAGAGAAGAGAGAGAGAGAGAGAGAGAGAGAGAACTAAAACAGAATAATAACTAGCTAAATGATTATATATATATATATATATATATATATATATATATATATATATGCAAGCATGTACATACACATTAATATGTATACACTAATTTAACGCGTAAACCCCCCTCCCTCACACATACACACAAGCGGTAGAGCTGTGTGTCCGTTAACAGCCGTTGAAAACGTTGCTCGTGAGAGAACGCCACAAATTAAGAATAATAATCTCAGTCCCCGAATCCTCATTTTAATAATCCAAAAGGCAGCCAGAAATGACTCCTATTACGCTTAATAGCTGTTACAAAAAAAGCATAAGGGAACTTATTTTGGCTGTTCAAACCGCATTCGGGAAGAAACTGCTGTACTCCTTTCGCTCCTTCATTTAAATGCAAATGGACGACTTCAAATGCGCCACAGAATTATTTTAATTATAGCACTACCTCTCTGTCTCGAGATTTAACTTCAGCTGGACTTCCTTCCTATTATCTACCTAAACCTAGGAAAATGTTAATTAAGATATATAGGAACATATTCTTTTCTTTTTCTTTATGTATATTTCGTATGTGATATATATATATATATATATACACGCGCTGCATATAGAATAAGCTTATATTCATACACAAACCATCTGTCATATATATATATATATATATATATTATTATATATATATATATATATTATATATAAAATTTTTTAATTACCTATTTCTCATTAATTTCTTTAATTTCATAACTAATCCTTGAGGGCAAGAGGCAGAACCAAAGATATAAGTGACAATTTTTACAACGTATTTTTTAAGGCACTTTCATTCACTCACTCACTCACTGGAATAACTACACACAAAAACGGAACGCTCGACAATTGTCATTATGTTTATACAGAATTGGTACATAAAATTCTATGTAAAGTTGTGGATTTTTCACTCGCTTAAATTAATAATTTTTAGTTTTAATTCGGAAAACTACACTTAATTACAATTCATCACAATTAATCACAAAAGGCTGAGCAGGAACCACACATGTGTGATCATCTGTACTGTATAATGAGTCGCGCAAAAACCTGAATCCTCTGCATACATATGTTATTATATCGCCAAAACGCGCATGTGATAATTAATCACATTTATTTATTTATATATATATATAAATATATATATATAATATGAGTCAAAACACCTGACTCAAAAATAAGTATACAATAAATACTTTTTCAAACAGGGCTTCTGACTCACCATATATATATATATATATATATATATATATATATATATATACGGTCGAATGAAATTTGCATGAAGCATATTTATGCAGGCAAGAAGAATTGTAATGTATATGAACTAATTTATGACACATTATTATGAAGTCATAAACATTATAATTGGTTTATGAACTTAAAACATTATTCCGGAACGAATCCACATCACACACGCGCACACACACACACACACACACACACACACATATATATAAATATATAATATATGTTATGTATAGCAAACATTTTATCAAAGATTGAAGCATAATAATTACAAAATAAATAAAATAGCGCAATTATTCAGTTACCCCTCATTAAAATGCTAATAATTCTTGCTAAAATTTATACAAAGACGAAAATAGCGGCAATTTACCCAATTTTTGGTTTCCAGAAATCGCCATATTTTTAATTTGAATTTCCACGACTATTTCCTTCAAAGACTAAAAAGTTTTCGTGGGAAAAAATGATAAAAAAGGCGTTGTCTCGAACGCCATAAAACATATAATTGCTATGCGATAATTACTGCTTACATGTTCATACTTAAACTCGACTATATACACTCCTATATGAACGACACGTACTTGTACATTTATATATGTAGACACGTGTGTGCGTGTCTGTGCGCGTGTATATGTGTGTGTGTGTGTGTGTGTGCGTGCATATATATATATATATATATATATATATATATATATATATATATATATATATATATATATAGTGTATAAGGTAAGACGGTGAATTTATGCATAGTTTTCTGTTCATTCAATACGCAAATCGTGGGTGTTCAGCATTCCCTATATTCTTCTGTTTCACATTGATCAGTTTATATTTTCAAAGTGTAAACGAGTCTCTCTCTCTCTCTCTCTCTGCTTTTATATGGTATATATTAGATTAAGTTGGTCGCTTACCCAACTCATGCTCGAAATAAGGGCGACACTTTAGGCACGCTCATCCCACATCGTAGGGAAATGAGCTTCCTGGCTGTCACCTTTTCACCTTTTACTACAGTACTGCTCACTCAAGGCCATCCGCACAAGGTCAGTGGCCTCATATCTGAGGAACCACTGACCCCACAGGGTTGAAAATTGATGTCCCATGGTTTGTCCCCTACAGTAGTTTGGTACACCCAATATGATCAAAATGAGTGATGTTGGTGTCAAATCAGCGTGACAGGATGACGTGAAATTATTTACACTGTGAAGAACTTTCATTTTGCAAGTTAACAGAAGTGGTACCAAAAATGGAAAAAGTTGTACTTTTTAAACTGTGTGAAAAGACTTGAAAATCTTTTTTTAGTTACGTTGAATCTGAAGTTCAGAACTGAAACGTATTCCGTTCACTTCAGCTCGAACGACTATCACGAAGGTTCAGCCTCGGTGACATCGGATGTGCAACCGATTTCTTCCGTAAAACCATCGTGTCCACCCTTTTTACAAAAGTGATTCTTGTAAAACGTTAATAGAACCTAAATAAATTCTAAAACGCTTCACTAAAATTTATCTTAAAAAAATGAACTAATGTTTATTGGGAACTTTGGGTTCATGGTACAGAGAACAATGAAGACTGACTGATAGCGGAATTCCTCAAGGAGGAAATGAGGATCGTCCGAGTTTATCTAACAAAAACTGCAAAGGCACGAGTGGTTCTATTTCAAATAAGTTGTTGGGAGTGTTTTATGGAACACTCTCTTTGATATATTTTTCAAAACTACCGCACAAGTTCTTAGGAGCAAAAGTAAGAATTACTTCGGGTCGTACCCTGTGTTCTCATAGGTGAAATGGTGGTCATGCGGCACCGTAATCTTCGTGTTCTCTCTCGCGCTTTTGACCACCTTGGTCTTCCGTCTTTATGGTGCCCAACTTCAATCCGGTAGGTTAGTGTTTCACGTTATCTTTTATTTTTCTACTGTCCTCTAATGCGTAACTGGGTACACGAGATAACTGTACACTCGGAGTGAATGAACTCTGAACCTCTTCTTTTCATTATACTTTTTCCTCCTTTCCTATAAGTCTTGTTTTACAACTATTTTCTGGCATCGGTGATTGGCGGAGGAAGAACCTTCTCTGTTCCATACTTTGCTACTACTACTACTACTACTTTTTAGTATTCTTTATTTCCATTTGTTTTTTCTATTTTTTTCTATATTTTCTCTACTTTCTTTGGCTAGCAGCGATGTAGTCGAGACCGAGACCAAGACCGAGACCAGAAAAAAGGTCTCGAGACCATATGCAATTTTTGCATGTATTCAATACTGTGTAATGCCTAATTCCTAAGCTCTGTATTTCACATTCAGGAATAAAGATTCTAAAGGTTATCGAGTGACAATTGCAAAATTTACTCATAATTTATTCACAAACTCATAGTTTGTGACATTTTTCAGTAGTTAACTGCCTACTTAAAACAAGATAAGTGTTCGTTGCACTTCAGGAATATCAACATACTCAGTAGTGATGTAGTCGGAACCATCATGGCTGAGACCGAGACCGAGACCAGAAAAATAGGTCTTGAGTCCTACATCACTGTGAGCTAACCTCTCTCTCTCTCTCTCTCTCTCTCTCTCTCTCTCTCTCTCTCTCTCTCTCTCTCTCTCTCTGACAGTGGTTGGGTGTGGATACTATAACATATGGGTTTAATATTTATATCGCACAATCGAAATTTATAAGACCGACAAAAACAAAATTAGCTGAAAAAAAAAATATATATATATATATATATATAAAACCTTTGGTTAGCTTCCGCCCGAATTGTTCATTCTGACGAAGGTCAAGCTTTTCCCTCCACCTTAGACCTACGCTTTAACGTGGAATCCGAACCACACCCCATCAGCAGCCCAGCGTCTTAACCACTAGGCCACCTAGGGTACCCATTTATCTACCAACCACTTTCTTTATTGTGTGGAAGGATGAACAGCTGGGTTTTGCTATATATACATATATTATATATACAGGGCGTCCCAAAAAAATGTATACACACTTTAACAGCTGATAGCTCAATTGATGTTTCTTTCTTTCCAAGTTAAACCCATTAGAATTAATAATGGCAGTCAGACTAAGCTTTGAACAAAGGAAATTCATTCTAAAATGCTACTGGAAGTGTGAAACGCAGTTGAAGTGCAAAGACAGTTTAGGAGGGAGTTTCAAACAGATCCACCAACGCGACTTACCATCACTCGAATTAGAGATAAGTTTGAAGCCGATGGAACTGTTCAGAATGTCCACAAGAAGCGTTCCGGAAGACCACGGACATCGACAAGCCCCACAAAGCAAGAAAGAGTACTGGAAACGTATCACCAAAGTCCAAGAAAATCTGTGCGGCAAGCGAGTCGTGAGGTAGGAATTTCAGAATCGTCTGTCCAACGCATTTTGAAGCGCTGTCAATGGAAAAGTTACATTCCAAGATTAGTCCATGCTATTAATGAAGATGATCCGGACCGAAGAGTGGAGTATTGCGAGTGGTACTTGGCACGATGTGGATGTGGATTGGACGAAGGGGTTTCGTAGAATACCCTCCGCGTTCACCAGACCTCACACCACTAGACTTTTTTTTATGGGGATACTTAAAAGACAAAGTCTACGCTATAAAACCTGCAACAGTCGCTGAATTGAGAGCAGCCATTGAACGAGAATGCACACAAATACCAAACGAAATGTTTCGTGATGTTTGCGATTCCATTGCTTCGCGTTATCAGCAGTGCCTGGACCAGAAAGGACGTCAGTTTGAAAACAGGCGTTGACAAAACAATTAAATAATGTCTGTAGATTCTATTACATTTTGAAAATGAAATGTATTTTAATAAACACTGCCCTTTAAGTATTTAAAGTGTGTATACATTTTTTTGGGACGCCCTGTGTATATATTATATATATATATATATATATATATATATATAAGGAAAAAGTATAAAAAAACGAAAAAAAGTTTTTGTGCAAAGAATGTTTGGGGAAGGTTTTGGAAGGAATCCATTTTTATTTCTAGTTTTAGGGGTTTCCTATTTTCCATAAATCTTGGATGCATACGAGAGAGAGAGAGAGAGAGAGAGAGAGAGAGAGAGAGAGAGAGAGAGAGAGAGAGAAAGAGAGAGAGAGAGAGAGAGAGAAATCAATATATCCTAATTCCATAAGTCTTCTGGACCGATGTGTCTCTCCTTCTTTAAGATGTGTTCCTGATCAAGGGCCTTTGATCGGGCAGAAATGTAGCTTCTTAAATCCTTAAGAAGCTTCCATGTCCTCTATGCAAATGGGGCTAAAAGCAAGTTCACTTCTCGAGCAATTATTTAAAAGACATCGCTATACGGATAATATATATATATATATATATATATTCCTCACCAGGATTCGAACCCGTGACCTCTGACTCGGCTTCTCGGGCGCTGACCACTAGGCTTACATAGCATAAAAGTTAACACAACCTGACGCATACATCATCACCCGAGTGAAACTCTATCACTTTTACCCCTAGAAGCAAGCGTTTTTATGTGTTAACCCCCTGTATTCGATCTAAGAGACGGCATTTAATTCAAATCTATCTGAATGATATGATGAAGGTACCAGTTTGTGTTAACATTTATCCTGTTGTACCCTATTGGTCAGCGCCCGCGGCTCCGAATCGCGTGCTTATGCGTTTACTTTTATATATATATAATTATATATATATATATCTTTGGTAACCTTTGGTTAGCTTCCGCCCGAATTGTTCATTCTGACGAAGGTCAAGCTTTTCACTCCACCTTAGACCTACAGTTTAACATGGAATCCGAACCACGCCCCACCAGCAGCCCAGTGTCTTAACCACTAGGCCACCCAGGGTACCCATTTATCTACCAACCACTTTCTTTATTGTGTGGAAGGATGAACAGCTGGGTTTTGCTGTGCGCCGCCTGCCGTCAGCGGGTCTCGATCTCGGGGCCGATGGATTCGTAGTCAGCGACACTAACCGCTACACCACTGAGGCGCATATATATAGTGTGTGTGTGTGTGTTAATATAACATGCATTAATTCCACTTATGATATCTCATTAATCACAGTTAATCTATTACACATCAGACAAACATTTATGTCACTGTACAGATTTGTTATAATCAAACACACGTACGATTGTCTATTTTCATTAGAAGGTGTGCATCCAAGCGATACATTCTGTAGAGCCTTTTTACTAACAACTGTTTGGTGCGAATTAAGCCGAGATATTTATGCTCCAGGAGGAGGAAGTCTAGCTAAGACTGATGCCTAAATGAACAGAACCTAAAACAGAAAGAACGAAGCTCGCCCTATACACTGACACCATAAACGGGTAAACCAGTCTGTGAAACAAGAACTGAATATAAGTTTGCGTCTTCCTCCTTCAACCAAAAACTGGCAAAACAAAAAGATGTTTCTTTCTTGGATGAAAGATTATAATGAACGAGAGAGAGGTTTTTCAGTTTAAGATATGTAATATAATTGTCTGGTGTGTTTACATGTTCAGACAAGGTCAGAACATGTTCAGTGTGGATTGTGCAGAGTCCGCAAAAAAAAATTTTTGGAAGAATCTTCCAACTTTGCAAGAGCAGTTTGGAAAACATGTCGTGAGATTAGGAAAATATAGTTTAACATTTTATATATATATACAGGGTGGGCCGTAAGTTTCCATACATAGGAAAAATAAACATTTTTTTATGGACAACCATTTTTATTTATATAATATGCTCTACATGGTTGCCATTGTTTTGAAAACACATTTCAATACGTGTTCCCCACTGTTGATGAACACGCATTAGCACAGTTGACGTTATGCTTGTAATGGCGTTGGTGATACATTCCTTTAGATGATTTATGTCTCGTATCTTTTCCTGATACACCATGGCCTTCAAGTGCCCCCAAAGATAGAAATCAAGGGGGGTGAGATCTGGGGATCTGGGAGGCCACTCCACAGGACCACGCCGACAAATCCAAGCATCCGGAAACTGCTGATCCAAATACCGACGCACGTGAAGACCATAATGAGGTGGAGCTCCATCTTGCTGGAAGTAAACTGGGAAGTTACCTTCCTCGTTTAGCAGGGATGGGAAAATCTCTTCTTGCAACATGTTAAGATACCTTTCGGCATTAAGATTTCCACTGACAAAAATTGGTCCAATAATTCTGTCACCCCATATCCCGGCCCACACCATCACTTTACCGGCACCTTGCATCTTCGTCGGACTCAGCCAGTTAGGGTTAGCATTACTCCAGTAACGTATGTTTTGCCGATTAACCTCTCCATTGACGTAAAAATTTGCTTCATCAGTAAACAAGATCTTAGTTGAAAAGTTTGCATCCTCGTTCACTTTGGTTAATGCCCATTCACAGAATTCCATCCGTCTATCCGGGTCGTCTTCACTCAAATGCTGTGCCATATGCAATTTGTATGGATGCCATTTGTTTGCTTTCAAAATGCGCCTGATACTCGATCTGCTGACACCACTTTCTGCAGACAACCGTCGTGTACTTTTTCTGGACTCCGTGTAAGCGCTGTAAGTATCGTAGCTGTTGTGTCTTCATCGGTGGCTGTACGTCTTGGACCACTTCGCGGTTGATCTGCAACATTTCCAGTTTTCTGAAACTTGTTAATAAGTTTTGCCACAGTGTCGTGTGTGATGTTCGTTCCATGTTGTCTGTTAAAGTTCATTGCAACCATGCGACTGCTTCCCGACCCAGCCATCAGTATGATTTCAATTCGTTGCTCTTTCGTCAAACGCATATTCTTAGGGTATCTGAAACATAAAAACACACGTTTAATTTTTCCTATGTATGGAAACTTACGGCCCACCCTGTATATATATATATAGGGAGGAGGAAGAGGAGATTGTAGACACCAATCGATCAGGGAAGTACTCCGGGAGTAGGGGGACGTTAGGACGTTAGACAGGAAGCAAGGATTGCTGGAACACCCGTTTCTCCTGTCACTGTCCTTCTTAGTAGTGGTGCACCGATTAATCGGTATCGGCACCTGGCATGCCGATATTAGGAAAATACCTTGCATGGCCGATTAATCGGTAAAATGCCGATTAATCGGCATGAAAGGTGCCGATACCGATTAATCGGTGCACCACTACTTCTTAGCTGATCTTTTTCCGTGTCTCATCTACCTTGTGAGCAGTCCAGCATGCTTTCAAGAACACGCACTTTTCCCCTCTATTCTTCACTACATATACAAGCATTTTACACACTACACAATTTCTTCAAAATAAAATAAAATAAAAATGGCATCGTGAGCCTCGGAGACCTTTCTCTCTTTTTTATTTAGGAGTGGGGGAAATTTTTACGGGCGTTCGCCCTTGGCCCCTCCTTCCCGTATTAAAAAAAAAAAATAAATATAAATTTCTTCGAAATTAATATGAAAATCATGTATAACATATCTAGTTCCCGTCATACCATAATAATTAAATATAAAATTTAATTTATTTCATAATTATCTTCATTAACAATTAATTTCTATTATTATCTTGAACAAAAATTAAATGGAGAGCGTATCAATTAATATGAAAGGAACATAAAAATAATGGAAGCTAATTTGAAATTATATTTCATTGCATTCAAAGTTTTTTTTAAGTTATCGGCAATTTTATCTTAATAAAAATTCTAATTGAGTGTCCCCTCCCCCCCTCACCCCATTAATTGTGTTATTGGAGCTGTTACATTTGTTAAGACCTATTTCGACATGCCCTTCTTTGAATCTTTAATATAGTCTCTGATAAGAGAGTTATACCCGTAGAATGGGTATTATATTCGTCTCTTTTTTTTTATGGGTGTACACGCATGCAGTTATCTTCGCATTTATATATATATATTTTTTTTTCTCTCATGAAATGCTCGTGTATACAGATGGTCTAGTATAGAGGATATGTTCTCGAGGCAAAGAAGTTACTGTACAATTTGCTTTCCCGCTACATTGTTTAACGAAGTATTAACACCGATAAAGTACTCTGGTTTATGTATGATAATATGAAGGATAGAACGAGCTCTCTTGTATTAAGGTTACCCCTTTAATTGGTTTAAGAAAACGGACGGTGTTTATGTCTCGTATACTGTATATCAGTCGGATGTTAACTTTCGCCCCATTATATTTTTATCTAACATATGAAGAGTGGCTGGCTGCGGGTTTTTTTTTTTTTTTTTTTGAGATTTGCAAATTTAAAGCTGGTTGATGGATGTTTTTGGAATCTGGTTGCGTAATAGTGCCAAGCCCGGAAGGGGAATGGAGTAGATAATGGTTCGAGTGGTATTTGGGGTAAACTGCAGTGCCTGCCTGGTGATGCCTCATTATTAATTGCGCTCAGCAAAAAGAAACGGGGGGAAAAATAAACCCCAAGTATGAATTTTTACTTTTAGTATTTTACACTTACAAATATGTTATTATGAATTATAAACTAAATTAATTATTTGTATTTTGAAACTTTCAATTTCCCAAATCTCAAAATTTGCCGAAATTATCCGAAATTCTGTGACCATCTGAAAAGTAGTAAATATTTGCTCCTTCTTCTCGAGACTTCTACAAACGCTCTCCGGTAAAGGAACCAACCACGCTCAATGGTTTTACGGCGACAACAGCAATAAATTTCCTGCCTTTGGCGGGATAGTCTGGATTGAAGGCGCCTCCAGAACTCTGGAACTCTGGAAAGGAGGGCTGGAATGGCCTCTTCCGACCATTAACTATATATGAAGTCGAAACTGTAATGGCGATCCAAAGAGCACTTATTTCACAAATCCAAAATTGGTATCGACTTCAAAGTTTAAAAAAAAAAACACCCAAAACATAAATTAAAAATAATTTGAAAAGTTCATAAAATGATAATAAACATCGATGTATACAAGAACCAAGAAGAATTTTCAAAATAAAGTGAAAACCCCTCCCCCCCTCAAAATTGTCATAAAAAAAACTCTACTAGAAACAAAAATTAACTCTCCCCCCGTAAAAAAGACCCCTTCCCCCAAGCTAAAACTGAACTAAAAACTTGACGACAGCAACAACACCAATAACTGAACCCTTCATTTATCTTTATACATATTACGAAACATCTAAACGTTGATAACGAAATTACAAGTTTGCAAAAACTTCTTGAGCGACAAATGGCGATAAAAAAGGAGAAAAGTGAAATAAACTTTCCGAATTTCTCTCGCTTTTCGGAACCGATGCAAACACAAAATTTGGATCAAGAATCGTAAGATATTTCAGGAAGGCAGAGAGGAAATTACGAGGGGAATGGGGGGAGAAAGGAGGGATAGGGGGAAAATGGGGTAGTGGGGACAGGGATAGGGAGTGGACCGGGTAGGAACTCGGTTTATATAGAAGGAAGGGGGCGAGAGGGAAAGACTTCTTATATATTACTGGAATTGGACATCTCATAAAGAATCTCAAAAGCCAAGGGACAAAACCAAAGTATATATATATATATATATATATATAATATATATATATATATATGTGTGTGTGTGTGTATAAACGATGTACATTTAAACAAATAATTCCTTTAAATAAATGCAGATAAATGAAACAAAATTATTTATATATACTTTGTATATATAATTATATAATAATAATTAATATAAAATTCCGAAATATACGAAAGTACTCGGAAATGTATTACACGTTTTCCATGCAGAGGAGTGTATATATATATATATATATATATTATATATATATATATATATATATATATATATATATATTTGTTTCGTTCTTTCGCTCTCATCTTGTGCAGATAATTCTCCTATACAAAGCGTCGTTCTTTATGTTAATTATACTGCGTGTTTGAGTTATAATGTATATAATGTTACGGCATGCGGGAGGTGCCCCTTTGGGGCATTGGTTTCTGCGCGCATGTAGAGGAATTACGACATTTGATTGAGTGAGGCCCGTGGTGTAATGGTTATCATATCTGACCGGCAATCGGAAGATCCCGGGTTCGATTCCCGGTGGTTACCTCATTTTTTCATTTGTTTCGTTCTTTCGCTCTCATCTTGCGCGGATAATTCTCCTATACAAAGCGTCGTTCTTTACGTTAATTATACTGCGTGTTTGCAGTTATAATATATATATATATATATATATATATATATATATATATATATATATATATATATATATATCCCATAAGAACAATAAGCATGGAAGTAGTATAAACACTATTAATTATACAATAATAAGTTTAAAACTAAAGAAATTATAATTGGGGCGAATTTATTTTAAAACAAAGTACGAAATTGAGCAGTGGTTTTTGAAATGTATTCCGCGGAACCCTGCGGTTCCACGAGCGGTTTTCGGGGGTTCCATAAAAAATATTTGGTAATGGCGGAAATTTTAAGTTTTCAAGTTACCCTGTTTTTTAAATTAAAATTTGAATATTTTAAATAATTTTTTTTATCATACATGATTGACCGCTACCTTATAAATTAACTAAGCCTGACTGCCTCGTTTATCTTGATAGCTGCCTTTTCCTACGAAAAATAGGCAGAGTATAAAAAACGTGTTAACCATAGTTCAAACTGTACTGAGGCGATTTGGCTTTATATTACAAATCAGTAGAGTTTATTAGAATTGCGCGTAAAAATAAGTCTATTTTATAGCAGGATTCCACGGTGTGGGTTGAAATTTTGAAAACCTCTGAGTAGAGGAATCAAAAGATGGAAGCTCAATCATAAACAGTCGAGCCAAATAACTCCAACAGAAGACCACCTTTGACTGAATGTGGCATTCAGTTTAAAAATGTCCTTTCACCATTTAGGTCAAATTTTGAAAATAAATATATGACGGTGAGTCAAGGTTTGAACTAAAAGATTGGTTTAGAGAAGTGGTTCCCGACTTAGGGGTAAATTACTCCATTGGGTTAATGACAACTATTTTGTGGGATAATGACACGCGATCCAGAAGTTATAAAAAATAATATCTAATGATTTGGGTAATGAGCTGGATTAGAATTGGGTTTTGGGTAACCATACAAAAAAGGTTGGGAACCACTGGTTTAGAGATACCTTCTACGTATTAAGCTGTGCTGAACTCGCCTACTACTTTCAGCAAAACTAGGTATATTTTGATAGGCAAACATTTGGGAGCCAAACATCTAGGTGCCAATCTGTGTAGCGTCCTAAATGCTTCATTGTACAGTAAGTTCATAGTTTTCTCCGTATTTTTATTATACAGGATGATCCAGAAAGGTGTTCCCAAAAATAATCAATTTACCGCGCATTATTTTGGGGAACACGTTTTTTGGATCACCCTGTACTTCACCCGCAGTTGCTGATAGTATATACACCAAAGCGAAACGGTTTAAAATAACTGGATTTTTACCTCAGTTGTACAATACTTCAATTCCCTTATTACCATATTTGCTTTTGCACGTAAGTTACGATATTTCTTCCTTTGCTTTAAAGAATCAAATACAGTGTGGCCTCGATATTTAAATTCATGTACCTGATTAATAGCAACACCATTTAATTTAAATACGTATGTACTTTGCTCACTAAAATGTTTAGGATAGAAATACTTAATTTTACCAGCAAGAAGTGGGACGTTTAGTAAATGTTATAAACTTTTATGAAACGCCACTAAAACTTTTACAAAAGTCGATAAAGCTTTTATAGCATTTACTAAACGTCCCTTTTCTTTGCTGAATTTATTTTATCTCCACTGAGTGAACACGATGTCATGTTCTGTATAATTTTCACGGACATTTGATGAACATTTTGGCCATTTAATTGATGAGCTGATTAACACCATATTATCAGCATAAAGTACGTTATTTAACTTAATTTTACCATAAATCAACCAATGTTAACAGTATTAATAGTATTACAATTCAACGTAAAAGTTGAATTGTAATAAACACGCAATACACGTTCCAATTGTATTCATATACATTGAAGTTTATTGTTTTTACAAGGTAATTTATTTACAAAGAAATTTAAAGTCAAGCGACGCACGTCACTCTGAACAAAATGTTGAATTATATCATCATTGTCAGGTGATAATGTCGAGATGAGCTTGCAGCAGTATCGAAGCTTCAAATCTGCCGTCCGATATATTGTTTTGTATATGTATCACTCGTAGGGCCGTTAAGCGTACGTATACACCACTACATCACGTAATTTTAAATGTCGGTCTAAATCCACCATTTAGCTGTATAATATTATGGTCCTAATGATAGAATAAAAAATAATGGTAACAGCCAGGAAGCTCATTTCTCCACGATGTCGGGGTGAGTATGCCCCAAGGGTCACCATTAGCTCGAGCATTAACAAAATTACCACAAATTACTTGGTAGTATAGTGCTTCATTTTAGAGAAGTAATACAGAATAAAATAAAATATGTCATAACTCCAAAAAATGAGCGAATATCTCGAATATTAAAAAAAAAAAAAAAAAACAGGGTAAGCTCACGTACGCTTCGCTACAGTACAACGTCTTTACATTAAAAAAAATTGGCATGGGTGCCAAAACCTACAGAGTAGGGGAGGGGGATGACTAGATTGATTCCTACCTGGATCCGCCACTGACAGCAAACTCTCGACGTACTCCACATGAACCCAAGTAACGATAGTTTTGCTTCCGCCCGAATTGTTCATTCTGACGAAGGTCAAACTTGTTGACCTACCTTATACCAACAACTTAACGCGGAATCCGAACCTCGATCCACTACGGTTGGTTAGAAATTACAAAGTCCTCACCCAGACTCAATCTCACGACCTCCCGATAAGCAGTCCAGTGTCTTAACCATTAGGCTACGCAAGTACCCATTTATCTACAAGCCATATTTTTGCACGGAAGGATGAACAGCTGCGTGAGCTGAGCGCCATCTGCCATCTATGGGGATCGAACCCGGGGCTGATTGATTCTTAGTCAGCGATGCTAACCACTACACCGCCAAGGCGCTTGAGGATTTAAACGAATGAGAAACACACTCCTTCATTTGACTGTATAAGCATTTGGTTTGAGTACCACTACATAAAGCTAGCCAATATACAGGTGTCCCAAAAGACTTGTCCCATAACGTACAATATGACATTAGCCTTTGGGGCAGGACTTCTGGGACACTGTATATATATATCTCGAGGAACATTGCTTTGTATCAGTTTTTTGACCAGTATATTATGATTAATCCTATCATAAACCTTATATCAAGACAATAACTCTTTATCACTGAATTGTTTCCAGTGGCTATATTTACAATTCTTTCAATACATACGAGTAGATTCTCAAGTCTGTTGAATGATTCCATTTAACACCAAACTGATGAGGAGATGACCATAAATATAGTCACTGAGCCAAGTTAACAAAATTTTCTCGAATAGTTTAAAGAAAGAGGAGGTGGCTATGATTGGTATATAGTTGTTACTGAATAATACATTATCGTGTTTGTCCTTATAGCTAATGGTATGATATACACTAGCATGAGCTCTGCGGGGATATAACTATACTGGGACATTTCGGAGAAAAACAGTATGTTATACAATGGGTTAACAAAAGTAAATAGACACTTTTGAGTTTTATTACAGTTTTTTATTTGATAATAATAATAATAATAAAAGTCAATAAATAACAAATTTATTGAATCAATATATTTAGACTCGTGTTGGTTTCCCATTTACGTTATGTAAAGCTGACACGTTCTGGCAATCCACTGATGAGCTTTGCTATTTGTTCTTGAGGTATCGCGACCCATTTTTTTATGGCTTTAACGAGACTTCCCCTGGATATAGACTTTTGTTGCCGTTAGCTTAATGAACTATCTAGCACAGTGCTTTTCACTAAGTTTTTTAAGGGAGCCACTTCTTCAGAACATACACACTGAGAGAGCCGCACACACACACACACACACACACACACACATATATATATATATATATATATATATATATATATATATATATATATATATATATATATATATAAATAATAATTAAATAGCATATATATATATATATATAGCTCAGCTGTTCTTTTGTGATGATCCTATATAAATTGAATATATCCAAATTTCTCTCTCTCTCTCTCTCTCTTCTCTCTCTCTCTCTCTCTCTCTCTCTCTCTCTCTCTCTCTCTCTCTCTCTGAAAAGAAGAATGCCACAAAGTTAATCCCTTCCGTTAGGCATATGGGCTACAATCGACGCTTACGTGACGCGAGTTCAAAGATGTCGTGTCGATTTTAGAAGCATGTTTAGTTTAAATGATAACCCAACTCGTAACAATGGTTCGAAGTTGGATTTGAAACGGTTTAGGACTAGTGTGTCGTGGGAATTACTTTACGTATAAGATCTGTGACACGTGGAACATGTTACCTTCAGAAGTTGTGAACAGTTCCTCTGTGGATCATTTCAAGAAAAGGTTAGACCAAATCCTGCACACTATTTAAGTGTGTAGAAAATTTTCCCTGGCACCCGTTGCCATTGGTACCTCCTTGGTATGGGCTGCAAGGCCTTTTGAGGTACTTCTTTTCCTTGTAACTCTCTCTCGGGTATAGAATGTTTCGCAAAGACCGCACCCGTGGGGAGGGGGGTGGGGTACTAATATACGTCAGAGACACGTTTGAGTCCGGTTGACTACCAGTTCCGGTCGGAACGGGAGCTGCTTGGCGTCGATCTGAATATGGGAGGGACGAGCTATAGGTTAATCTTGGTGTACAGACCTCCGCATCTCCTCGAGGAGGATACAGCCCTGTACACCGAACTCAGTAGCCTGCTAGGGGTAGGGTGTGTGTAGTTTTTAGGAGACTTCAACTGTCGCGGCATAAAGTGGGAAAACAGGACTGCTGATGCTGAAGGGAGGAGGCTAGTTGACTTTGCTGATGAGAACTTCCTCACTCAGTGGGTCAACGAGCCTACACGAGGTGAAAGCGTTCTAGACTTAGTATTCACGACCGAAGACAACCTCGTCACTGGCCTCACCGTTGACGAATCGTTGGGAGGGAGTGATCACGGTCTTATTAGGTTCCGTGTGTGCGTCCCTCAGGTGAAGCGTAGTAACTCGAGAGGCAGTAAGCTCGATCTCCGGCGGGCGAACTTTGTTAGCCTCAGGGATAGCGTAGGAGAGATGGGGTTAGAGGTCGGCGGCGATGTTGAGGGTGTGGAGTGCATTCCGGGACGAGTTTATGGTGCTGCAGTCTGCTGCCATACCCTCAAAACCGGTCACCCCTGCTTCAACGCAGCCTAAGTGGTTCAATCGTGACATCGCTTCGGCTATCCGAAATAGGAAAGTAGCGTATAGGAGGGCGAAGGCCAATCGTTCCCATGAGAACACTGAAGCGTATGTCCGCCTGTGTAGGGAATGAAGGCGAAGGTTAGGCTAGCGAAACGTAACGAGAACTACGGGTGGCAAGCCTCTGCAAGGGGAACCCTAAGGAGTTCTTCAGTTATGTTAATAGTAGCAAGCCCATTAGAAGCATGATAGGTCCGTTAAAGGACCGAAGCGGCGTTCTGCGGACCTCCGACGCGGACATCGCTAATGTGCTTAATGAGTACTTTGCGGGAGTGTTCACCAGGGAGGATACCCGCGTCATCCCCGAGCCAGGCGTGAGGCACGAAGGTGCTGGCCTGGATAGTGTTCGATGTACCGCGACAGTCGTTGCCGATAGAATAGACAAACAGCGCGTTTAAGGTTCCTGGCCAGACCAGTTTCTCCCCAGAGTGTTGCGAGAAGTGCGCGACCAGGTGGCTCCCCACCTGGCTACAGTCTTCAACAAATCGTTGGAGACGGCCAGGTGCCTGGTGACTGGAGGGAAGCCAACGTGACCCCTATCTTTAAGAAAGGTGATCACGAAAGTCCAGGGAACTATCGTCCCATTAGTCTCACTTCAGTTGTAGGTAAATTATTAGAGGGATAATAGCGGATAGGATCGTTGACCATTTGGATTCCTACAAGCTGCTTGGGGACTCCCAACATGGGTTTAGACGGCATAGTCGTGTCTCACCAACTTGCTCGAGTTTTTTTCACGTCATGTTGAGTGAGTATGATAAGAGTAGGGCGATTGATATACTTTATCTTGACTTTCAGAAAGCCTTTGATAAGGTACCTCACCGCCGGCTAATGGCGAAAGTGCGCGCGCTGGGTATCGGTGGGAAATAGGTAGGTGGATTGAAAATTGGCTGAGGAATAGGCGGTAGAGGGTTGTAATTAAAGGGGCTAGTTCGGGTTGGGCCTCGGTCACCAATGGGGTTCCTCAGGGTTCCGTTTTGGGGCAACTGTTGTTTATCATTTACATAAATGATATAGACGGTGGCATCGTCAGTCGGATCGCCAAATTCGCTGATGACACCAAGCTTGGGGCCAATGTTGGGACGCCCGAAGCGATCGAGGAACTGCGTGCGGACCTAGGTAGGATAGGAGAGTGGTCCGAAAAATGGCAAATGCCGTTTAACTTGGGTAAATGCAATGTGATGCACATTGGCTACGTCAATACCAAGTCGGACTACTCGATGTTGGGGAGTAATATCGAGGCGACTGATTTGGAAAAGGACTTGGGTGTGCTAATTAGCAGCGACCTTAAGTTTACGAAACAGTGCGTAGAGGTGGAAAAGAAAGCCCAGAAGCTGTTGGGTTATATGAAGGCAATTTCAGTTTCGGAACAAGGAGATTGTGCTCTCTCTGTACAATTCGCTGGTTCGGCCGCACCTGGAGTATGCTGTGTAGTTCTGGTCGCCCACCCTCAGGAAAGATATTGAGAGGCTGGAGCGAGTGCAGGCGAGGGCCACAAAGTTAATCCCTTCCGTTAGGCATATGGGCTACAATCGACGGTTACGCGCCCTGAACTTGTTTTCGCTGGAAACTCGGAGGCTGCGCGGTCAACTGATCGAGGTTTTCAAGCTCTTACGCGGGTTCAACGATTTCGATTTTAGAAGTATGTCTAGTTTAAATGATAACCCAACTCGCAACAATGGTTGGAAGTTGGATTTGAAACGGTTTAGGACTAGTGTGTGTGGGAATTACTTTACGTATAAGATCTGTGACACGTGGAACAGGTTACCTTCAGAAGTTGTGAACAGTTCCTCTGTGGATCAGTTCAAGAAAAGGTTAGACCAAATCTTGCACACTATTTGAGTGTGTAAAAAATTTTCCGTGGCACCCGTTGCCATTGGTACCTCCTTGGTATGGGCCGCAAGGCCTTTTGAGGTACTTCTTTTCCTTGTAACTCCTTGTAACTCTCTCTCTCTCATTCTATGCATCATCGAGAACCGCCACTTAGGCCATCACGAGCTGCGCAATGAGTACCACTGAATTCTAGTATGTACTACACAAGTTAGTGACCTGGTCATAGAAGACAATCAATTCTATGGCTGTCACGCCACCCCTGCGGAGCACAAGCAGTATGAACTGAGGAATCATCTTCCACCGAATATGACATGGGTGGAGATACATTTTCACTGGAATAAATGGGTAGCAGCCCCTCTTCCAGGATCTTTATATATTTGTTTGAATTAACAGTTTCTGTGCAGACCACCAGCTTTGTCCATTCATTGATGCAAATTACTCTTCACATCATTACAAAAATATCGCTCATTGTTTACCGTAGGTTGCAGATGCCTCAGAAAATTTTTGGGATGAACGTTTCCATACACACATGCTCACCGTCTGGAAATGAAGGAAACCGAGACTTATCCGAGAAAATTACGATATTCCAAAAGATAGAATCACGTTTGACCATCGATGCTGCCCACAGCTCCCTCAAGGCTTTGTTCTCTCACCAACACTGTTCAACTTATACATGCATGACATTCCAACACCCATCGATAACAAGCTTACCTTATCATCATATGCAGATGACCACTCTAACCTCCACCCACAACAACATCGACACCGCTACAAATAACCTACAAACATACATAAACAGTATACAAGACTGGCTCACACACAATAGACTCAAAGTAGCGCCCACAAAATCAACCATCACTTTGCTTACAAGCAATACAAAAGAACACCAGATAACTCCACAGCTTACACTAAACAACACCGACATTCCACACACTCACAGGACCAAAATACTTGGGCTCACATACAACACATCATTATCTTTGGCAAACCACATTCAGGACATTAAAAACAAATGTACGTCAAGACTTAACACGATTAGGGTACTAACAGGCACAAACTTTGGACACCAGCAGGAAACAACATCACTCATATACAAACAATATATTCGCTCAGTTATGGACTATGCTAGCCCATGCTGGGCACCCATTATCTCAACACACACATAAACACCTTACAGACAATACAAACAACGCACTTCGTATCATTCCAGGATGCACTCAAACAACACCAATAAAACACCTGTACACAGAAACAAAAATACTGAAAGTTAGGGAACATTTAAACATGAGGGGAACACAATTCATGGCAGCAGCAACAACTAACCCACACACCCTTGCCACTACATGTACAATCATGCACCGACACCTCGCACCATTAAGGTAACACCAGAGAGACATTATAACCAAATACTCCATTCCATACCACGCCCCACAGACATCACACAGTACAGAAAACACATACCACACACTAACCCACAAAGCACTGACACGACTCGGTCCGAATGCGGTCCTAGGTGCGAAGCCGCCACCTATTAACAGGTCAGAGATCAGCCTGAGCAGATCAGATCGATTTAACTTAGCACGATTCCGATGTGGCCATCACCCCAACTTACGAACATATAAACACAGACTAGACAACTCCACAGAAGACACCTACCACCTGTGCCAGGACACACCACAAACAATTGAACACATTATGACAGACTGTACCGCTTTAGCACAACAACGAACACAACACAACATCACTAGTGCGCTGAACCTCTGGTCCGCTCCGGAGAGGGCGATCTGTTACCTGCGTGCCGCCGGCTTGCTCGATCAGGGTGGGCTGATCGGCTAAACAACAACAACAACGGCTCCCGACGGGCAATGATGCGAGGGGTGAGCATGGGCTTCCTTCTGTAATTACTCTGCAATAGCAGTTCGTTTTGAAGATATGGCCCTAAAGTTACCCTTAAGTTGAACAATTAATTCAGCAGCGGTTGGCCATGGTTCGTTTCTGCACTTCTGAGGGCACGAAGCGTTCTTTCAGATAAACTTGCATGGACGACCAGGACGATCAACAACTGTTGTTTTCTGGGTATTCTTGAACGGCACAATGACTTTATTAATTGTTGATAATGGAATGCAGAGCCATCGCGAATTTCTTTTTCCTGTTTCCCGAAGTCCATTATTTCTTTTTTTAACAAGTTTAAGGACACTCATCGTGTCCTCTGTATGCCAACGTATAAAGATTCATAGTATATTTTAAATGTTTACCTGACAGTCCATATACATACACCAGGAGAGAACCCAGTTTTAAGCTCTCAAATAAAGGACTTAATTTCTGGTACTAAAATTTCGATATTTGATGACTCACTCGGTAAAGAATTATTAGATTGCGAACTTAGATTTCCTCCGGGTACATTATGAAGAATATTTCAATAACGATCTTTCAGCAGATTTGCAATATTTTCAGATCCTGATACACCATCGATTGACGGAGGAGTTTTTTTTTTTTTTACATATTTCCAGAATCTTTTGTTGTCGTGACTAAAGTTAGTTTTACGTGCTTTACGAGCCCTGATATTCTCTTCCTCTTGTTTATAGCTCGTGTTCTAAACATGTTCATGCATATCGGGCTTATTCCTCATTTGCCGAAGAGGCAGTTTCAAAGGCCATATGCATTTTTAACTTCTAATTCGAGTAGAGCCACAAAATCATTCCAGCCAGGAATAACTTTAGAATGACGACTCCTTCCTTGACTTGGCCAAGCGTCCTCATTCCTCCTTCTGTTAGAACAGTGTTAACATTGATGCTATTCGCTAATAAGATTACAGTAATCAATGTTAGAGTTGTTATTATTACATACACATTGTAGTAATTCTAACCTATAGAGTAGTACTTCAGGTTTTGGCTTATTATATTATATATATATATTAGTGGTGGACCGGATGTCAGTTTTTTCAACATCTGCGGATGCGGATCTTTAATTTCAATATCCGCGGATGCGGATATTTAGTTAATCTATCAATATAATAGAATTATGAATATATGACATAATTTTTCAATTTCGTGATATTACTATTATGGGAGGCAATGCATAAGAATTAAAATTAATATTTAATGTTTTCATCATGATAAAATAATAACTTTCTCAAGAGTTTCAGCCACAGAAAATTCAATGAAACAAGTTTCACTCAATTTTCTGTGTTACCACCTATTTAGATTTTGAGGTTTATATATTTGTTTGTTCATTAATAATTAATTAATACTTTACATGAAATGTGCATGACTGGGCCTTATAAGCTACTTTATAGCTAATTTAATTGTAAATTGCATAATTTATTAGAGGTAATATCCGCATAACATCCGCAGTCAGAAGTGCGGATGTTAAAAATGACGCGGATATCCGGTCCACCACTAATACACACACACACACCCACACAACTTTTTCTCATCGGATTCCATTCATGCCCTCATAAGTACGGACACTTATCGAAAAAGAATAACGGGTATACATATACTGTGTGTGTATATATATATATATATATATATATATATATTATATATATATATATATATAATATATATGTGTTGTGTTGTGTGTGTGTGTATATATATATACACACAACAGCAACGTGTAAACAAAGACAAGTCGAGCAGTATTACGGTCATTAAATTCCTCCAAAGTATTATTATAAAAGATAAAACATACGATTATCCGAACCTCTGAATAATCAGGAAGAAAATAAAGATGTCGTATCGTAAATTATCACTCAAGAACGTAAAATTTACCTTGAGAAAAATTAAAGGCAAACGCGAAAAAAAGAAAAAAAGAAAAAAATAAAAATAAAAACGCAACTATTTCACATTGTTCGATGAAACAATTTGAAGAAAGAAGAATAGAGAAAAATTTCCCCAAAATACAAACAAAACATTGAAAGAAAAAATAAGGCGAAACAACGAGAAAAATGATGTTAAAATCGGAGCCAACAAAAGCCCATTCTTTTAAGGCCAATCATCATAGCGTAGAAAGTAGGTATTACACATTCCACACACTAACCTCCCATTACCAATTATTGACTAATTCATTTACGATTCCTGAAACTGTTTGTTCCTATGTTTAAAACGTTTGCCCGAATTATGTCAGGAAGAGCCTCACTCTGAGATCAAACAAATATTATTCATATATATATAAATATTCTCTCTCTCTCTCTCTCTCTCTCTCTCTCTCTCTCTCTCTCTCTCTCTCTCTCTCTCTCTTTTATGGAGAGGTCGCGGTACTGAAACAATCCCAAGGAGATCACTCTTAATTTTCTTCCGCGAGAGAAGATCTGTTAGCGAAAGAGATGGGTATCAGGATTTATATTCTGCTAATCAAAGGTTATCACTAGTAACTATTAAGCTGAAAGCGGTGAACCTCATAATACAGATCGCTTTCGAAAGGCGAATGTTTGTTTAGCGGTGTTTTATAGTATTATTCCTTCCCGCTAATTTTTTTTTCTTTTTTTTACACGGGTGGAGAGAGTGGGAAGGAGGGGGGGGGATGGCAAAGTGGGAGCGGAAATTTTAACCAAGAAGAGTCCGGTAAGGTGTTAGTTATATGATCTGCATGCAGACGTATATATATATATATATATATATATATATTATGCAACAGACAAAAAAAAAAAATTGAAAGTGAAATAACTTATATGGGGGTTCCAGAGACATTGAGGATGTTCGGATACTCATATAATAAAATTTAAAGATATAGCAATTAGGAAAAAAATGGGCATAACAGAGTTGTTGTTCCAGTAATTTAAATTTATTTCCTAATAATTACAGGTTAGCGACGTACCTTTGTATTTGGGCAATAACTTTCCTCGATTTTACGTTAAACATATGTTACTCTTTTTTCTAATTCTTTTCTTTCATTTAGTCTCTCTCTCTCTCTCTCTCTCTCTCTCTCTCTCTCTCTCTCTCTCTCTCTCTCTCTCTCTCTCTCTCTCTCTCTCTTTATTGACAGATTTTTTGATTTATTTACCTTTCGTGTGGCTAATTAATGGTGTATTCATTAATGCTATTTTGTATATGCATAAAAAAATGTCACGTGTATATAATATATATATATATATATATATATATATATATATATCGATGCATGCTTTTCGTTTCCCTTCGCGCAACCTCTTTACACATGATAAATGTCAAACACGTCGAAACGAAGATATTTCATTTGAAATTGGTGATGGCAATCGAGTCGTTTTCCAAGACGGGAATTATACGTGTTCGAGGTTCGATATCGCTTCAATCGTCAGCCTGGAACGAATCGAGGCAGATCCAAAAACAAACACGAAGACCGACCCCTGTTATTACGGACCACCTCTTCCAACAACGTCTTATTACCTGAATGGTCTTCCCCGAGACCTCCATGGTCACATGACCTATTCCCTTATAGATCTTCCAGACCACCCTAGAAGCCTGGACTGACTGAAGGGCTGGAAGTTCTCTAACCCTCTACAGACACTCATTTTATACTGAAAGAAGCGATGTTTCAGTTAGTTGGTCAGAAGCGCGCTTTATCTTAAAACTCTGAACAATGTAAGAAACGTGAAGGGCTCTCTAAGAATGAGTGATGTAAGATCTCTTTCGCGAGTCCACCTACGACCAAGAGCGTTTCTACGGAATTACGAATTCCTCGAGAATAAAAGGCCCTACAGATGGAAACAAATTCCAAACAATTTCTTACGAATGTTATAGATTCTATTTGTTCCAGACTTTGGCATTTTCTTAACTTAATTAACATATAATAGGACGATAAATGCTTTGATAAAATTCATCGCCATAACGGGATAACAAACGCTGAAGAATAATTATCTTTTATTACTGTAAATATTTATAATTTTTGGTGTTCTAAATATCTTCGGACATTATTTCAAAAAGGATTGTCGTCCATTTGAAACTTTGATGAAAATATTCCATTTCAAAGTTACTCTTTCTATATTATCATTGCTATAATTTCTACAGAGTTTCAGAAATACTAAAAACCTGCTGTCACTCTTCAGGGCAAATGAATATAAAAGTTTATTACGTAATTTAAAAAATACTTATTACTGTTTTACAGTTATTTAACGTAACAGTTCCATTTTACAGTAATATATAACATCTGGTGTACAGTCATTAATAACAAAATATGAGTAGTAATGAAAATTTCCACAAATTTGTTGTCTGTACAGGCCTGCAATACTGTAAAATTTACTAATCTCTCTCTCTCTCTCTCTCTCTCTCTCTCTCTCTCTCTCTCTCCTCTCTCTCTCTCTCTCTCTCTCTCTCTCTCTCTCTCTGTATATATATATATATATATATATTATATATATATATATATAATATATATATATATGTAAAAAGTACAGTAACCGTACTGAAGGTATGTTAAAAAAATTCCAATTTCAAAATAAACTGGTATTATATATATATATATATATATATATATATATATTATATATATATATATAATATATATATATATATTATTGGCCCTAAAAAAAGGTCTATATATTGTAAACGTAACATGTAATTAGAAGTAAACTAAAGTTTTGCCTGCCATTAAACTATTATATTTTTTAGGTTTTACGACGTCAATTATCCCATGACTTTATTTTGTCTTTTTTTTTATCTTTTATATATATATATATATATATATATATATATATATATATATATATATTAGTTTTTATTTTTTCATTTATTTATTTATTTAATTTTTAAAATTTTATATCGTTGTTAAAATTTCACGTCTAGCAAACACTTCTTTTTCATGTTCATCCGTGATATATTATTTATCTATATAATAGTTCAAAGTTATGTTGAGTTTTTAGGCATCATTAAAAAGCACAAATATGTTTGCATTCATTCGTAATGCATTAAGCGGTTTCGGTATGAGAAGGCAACGGAGGGACCCACTAGGTTTTGGATAGTGTGGTGGAGTGTGGGAGCGGGGAGAATTAAGCTTGACCAGAGTATTATATAACATAAAATGTAAATCAACTCGATTTCCATCCTATCATATATATATATATATATATATATATAATATATATATATATATATATAATATATATATATATATATATGTGTGTGTGTGTGTGGAGGAAATTTGTGGTAAATTCAAAAATATAATTACGTTTCGAATGAGGGTAATTCGTGTTATTAACATCAAGTCGATTTAGTTGGTTCGTGAATCCTCACACTCTGCTTTAAGTACGACTTGAATACATATTATTTTTAACATTATAAAAAGTAAATAGATAGGCATAAATATACCTTTTCGGTCTTCCACGGACGAGAAGAAACTTTGCACTTGATTTATAGTCATACACACATTCACACGTACTCTTATATAAACGGACAGAAGTGTATTTAAGTACACACACACACACACACACACGTATATGTAGTTATATATATATATATACGGGGCTCCAATAAACCTTAGCCCTCCCGCCCATGGCCTAAACCATTAGAGGTACAGTAAAACTAAACATACCTTACAAAAGAGAATTTAATCCTGCATTTAATGAGAAACAATTAAAACTTGGTGTTCCCGCCATTGGCTTCCAAGACAGCCTGAATTCGCTTTGGGTAACTTGCCAAAAGTGACGTGAATAGATCTTGATCGTTACGCAAATTTGCTAAAACAGTTTCAATGTGTTGCGTCATTGTATCCTTCGAAAATCGATTTGCTGCAGGTTCTTGAAACAAGAGACATTCAGTCTTGTCCTTTATAACTGAGCCAATGTGTTCACAGACGTTCAGGTCAGGAGAATTTCCTGGCCATTCTTCATTTCCAAAGAAATCGATCTCATGGTTCCGCAACAACTGTTGAGTGGCTTATGCCTTAAAGCAGGGGGCCTTATCGTGCAGAAGTGTGACCTGATCGACATCCATAACATTGTTTGGGTTTCTTAGAAAAGGAATGACATGCTGGGATAGAATAATATCACGAAAATACTGTCCATTCCAACTCTGACCATTTGGCTTCAGCACCCACATGAGCTTCTTTGCAGTGAACAAAACAAACACACCAACACAGTCTGGACTTTTTAATAATTCGCGATAATGTTCATTGTCATCGATTTCATCTGGTGTTGTGGCCCACACTCGATCATTTTGGTAGTTAGGCCGACGTGTTACGTAAACAAAAAATTCATCGGAGACAGCTAAATGCATGAAATCATCCACATCCCAATCTTCAAGGTAATGGGCAAACCACATTCTGTCATCGATGTTAATTGTATATATTTTTATAATCACTAAAAACTATTTCGATATAAGTAAACACGTAAGCTGCAAATGGGGGGGGCTAAGGTTTTTCGGAACCCCTTATATATAGTTATTTTTAAACACACACACACACAGGAACTACGTCGTCCCCATTGTCGTAACACTGCTTCTCATCGATCAACAAAGTTAAACCAAAGTTAAATCCAGAGAGTAGTTGGGTGGGGGAATGTCCTCCGCGTCCAGGAACCCATATTAACCCGTAGGCCCCCTTTATCATATGACCATAGATGTTGCAAAGAAAGTTAGATTACCCCATGAAACAAAGAACACACACACACACACACACACATTGTGCGTCATCACCCATCGGTATAGCAACAAGCACCACAAAGTCCCTCGATAGCAAATGATTTATTTATGAATAAAAAAAATAAGTGAATAATTGATAAATGTTAAAATAAAAAATGGCACACAAATAATTGAACGTCATTTACTGACACGTTTCATGATTAAAAGTAAAATTGAAAATTACAGTCTGACCATCAATTAATTGAGGACTGTTACTTTCCTCACCATCGTCCGAGACTCAATGGGTAACAACGGCTGTTTTCCCTGAAAGTGAAGTGAAGACACTCAGGTCTGGGGTTCGAATCCCGATGGTGCTGGCTAATAATACTACAAAAGTAAGAGTAATCGGCTGCATTTGTTGGCCTGAACGTTGTGCCAGTTTCTGGTCCACCTGATTGGTTGTTATTATTATTTTTACCATATTCTTCATTATTCCCGGGTTCGAATCCTGATGGGGGAATAAATTTTGTTTATGCAAACATGAGAAGTTAGGCGTTTATATCTACACACACACACACACACACACACACACACACACACACATATATATATACATATATATATATATACAGGGCGTCCCAAAAAAATGTATACACACTTTAACAGCTGATAGCTCAATTGATGTTTCTTTCTTTCCAAGTTAAACCCATTAGAATTAATAATGGCAGTCAGACTAAGCTTTGAACAAAGGAAATTCATTCTAAAATGCTACTGGAAGTGTGAAAACGCAGTTGAAGTGCAAAGACAGTTTAGGAGGGAGTTTCAAACAGATCCACCAACGCGACTTACCATCACTCGAATTAGAGATAAGTTTGAAGCCGATGGAACTGTTCAGAATGTCCACAAGAAGCGTTCCGGAAGACCACGGACATCGACAAGCCCCACAAAGCAAGAAAGAGTACTGGAAACGTATCACCAAAGTCCAAGAAAATCTGTGCGGCAAGCGAGTCGTGAGGTAGGAATTTCAGAATCGTCTGTCCAACGCATTTTGAAGCGCTGTCAATGGAAAAGTTACATTCCAAGATTAGTCCATGCTATTAATGAAGATGATGATCCGGACCGAAGAGTGGAGTATTGCGGGTGGTACTTGGCACGATGTGGATGTGGATTGGACGAAGGGGTTTCGTAGAATACCCTCCGCGTTCACCAGACCTCACACCACTAGACTTTTTTTATGGGGATACTTAAAAGACAAAGTCTACGCTATAAAACCTGCAACAGTCGCTGAATTGAGAGCAGCCATTGAACGAGAATGCACACAAATACCAAACGAAATGTTTCGTGATGTTTGCGATTCCATTGCTTCGCGTTATCAGCAGTGCCTGGACCAGAACGGACGTCAGTTTGAAAACAGGCGTTGACAAAACAATTAAATAATGTCTGTAGATTCTATTACATTTTGAAAATGAAATGTATTTTAATAAACACTGCCTTTATAATTACTTAAAGTGTGTATACATTTTTTGGGGACGCCCTATATATATATATATATATATATATATATATATATATATAATATATATATATATATATATATATATAAAACCACTTGTGTGTGTGTGTGTATATATATATATATATATATATATAAAACCACTTGTATATATTTTAAAACATAACCAAAAGGTATTTAACCAGCCTATTTAGTTTGACCTTATAAATCTTACAATTGGAGAAAAGATTGGAGATGTGTTCTTCCTGACTGCACTCCAAACTCACACGAAGTAGCTCTCCATCAATCAGGGGGTGAATGGAGTGCAGATGGAGTGAAAAGTAATGAAATTGGAGATTATGAACGAACACAGGTATTTACTGGATCAACATATATATATATATATATATATATATATATATATATATATATATATATATAGAGAGAGAGAGAGAGAGAGAGAGAGAGAGAGAGAGAGAGAGAGAGAGAGAGAGAGAGAGAGAGAGCACAATGATTGTCCTCAGAAATAAATGGCAGAGCTCATCAATGGAATGCCAGAACGTGTGTCAGATTTACATAATGAAAAAGGGGGAAAGCAAAACGATTCTAAATATATTGATCCAATAAATCCGTTATTTATTGACTTTCACTGTCAAATAAAAAAAAAACTATGAAAAGGCTGAAGGTGTCTATTTACTTTTGTCAGCCTTATATATATGAGTCAAGGAAAAGATTGTTTGGGCGGTTCTTACTAGTGTGGTTTTATAATTACATATAATGAATGGCTCTTACTATCATAATTCCAGCAAGAAATGGGCCGTTTAGTAAACATCAAAAAAGCTTTATTAACATTTTATATAAATGTTTAGAAAACGTTTACTAAACGTCCCATTTAATGCTGAGAATATATCCACGCACTTAAGATATAGTTAATATAGTTTTGTATAAGTGATTAATTCTTACAACTGTTATTACTAATACGATATTTTCACCCTCGTTGTCTAAAATCGCGTGTGGTGCACGATCTCTGATAATATGGTATTGTTAAAAGATACCCTTAAATATCCCCAAATAATAATACCCAATCCCGCATTCATTTCAGTTTATTTTGTCCTCTGAATATTATTTGGCTTTCGATGACCACGGTACAACGCGTAAACCATGCATAAGACCGCTGACATGGTCGACCGACCAGCTATCCCTCGTGGGGTTGACCATTCTTACACGTAATTCATTCGCGTATTTCCGAACCATGGAACTCATTGACTATATATATACTGATGACCTTCCTTACATGTAAAATAATATGTCTATGTAGGTTAAATAATTCTCATACAGTTTCTTTTATATAACTAATGAGGTATTTTGATTTACTGGCATGGGAATTCATAATTTCGTATATAATTAGCGTAGCTCCTTATTTAAATGTGTGATGTATATGTGTTCAGTACACACACACACACACACACACACACAATAAATAAATAAATAAATAAATATATATATATATATATATATATATATATTAATATATATATATATATTACAACCTTTTTGCGAAATCGCAAAAAGGCTGATTTAGGTTAATTGATGCCCGGTTAGGTCAACTGTCCGCCCTTGACGATTGGTTATGTTAAGTCGTGATATTTTCATTGTTTAACGAATGGCTTCATTGTTTACAAGAATCGCGTTTAGAATTCACAAAATGATTTTTATACCCGGATGATTCTTATAGTCACAATAAATAAAATAAATAAATGTGAATAAAATAACAATAAAAATTATTTTTAAAGGCGGTTTATTCGTATACCCGTGATTCTTATATGCAGCTTTGAATATATATATATATATATATATATATATATACACACACACACACACTTCAATCAATACTGATATCACAAATTGTTTACATATTAGGTCTTAGATAGAGGGTAAAGGCTTTACTGTTTGACAAATCATCGTTCCGCCCATAAGCCCATAGAGGGTATAAGCAGCTGGCAGCATCACTGCTAAGTATAAAGCGGGTCAACGTATATTAACGAAGCTTCTGTATGTCACTCATCACCATTGGAAACAAGAGGGCCTTGATTTATCATATTTTCATTTGCAGTTCAAGCCATTATCTTTCCACGCGCGCTCCTCGTTAGTTTCTATCGCAAACACTCTCGCTATTTATAGGTCCGGGTGCATGATTCATCAGGAGCAAGATACGCCGCGAGTTTGTGTTTCCTTCCCGAGAAAACAAAAGGTGCTCGTTTTAATCACAAACGCATTACCTTATACAGAGGGCTGACAAAAGTTAATAGACACTTGTTTTTTTCCATATCTTTTGATTCGATAATAGAAATCAATAAATAGTAACAGTCTTATCGAATCAATATATTTAGAATCGTGCTGCTAACCCCCTTTTGCATTAATTAAACCTGACCCACGTTCTGGCATTTCACTGATGAGCTTTGCCTTTTGTTCTTGAAAACAATCATCGTTGCGTCTATTTACTTTTGTCAACCCCCTGTACGTTTGCTCCGCACAAATTTGACCAAAACACTCGGAATATTTACAATTTGAGATCTTCCTTTCAAACAGGTTTGTGTTTATTGTTTGAATGATTGAATTTATATTGTTTTATTTGCGTTTAATATTAAAATAAACAAAAAATAAAACTGTTTATACCATTAAATTAATTCCTTTATCTTCTAAACTCGTTCGTGAAAATAAATATTACATGTTTTACGTGTAATGCGATTGAGAAGATATCCGTAATTAACTAATTATTACAAGTTTTTATAAACAAACACTTCTGACCTTATCTAATTTCACCTACAAGCCTATTTATCAAATATGTTGTGATATATATATATATATATATATATATTATATATATAATATATATTATATATATATATATATATATAGAGAGAGAGAGAGAGAGAGAGAGAGAGAGAGAGAGAGTCCCAATTTATTTCTTACTCCTTACAAGAAATAATAGATTGGAATTTTTGGGGCACCCTGTATATATATATATATATATATATATATATATATATATATCTATATATATATTATGTATATATATACACACACACACAGGGTGTAGGAGTGTAATACCAATTTAAATGTTAAAAGAAATGGCACCTTCTGTCACTCGCTGTGTGTGAGAAAGACGGCCTTATTATGCACTGATGGGTGGAGTGACAAATATTTATGATGTGATATATATATAATATATATATATATATATATTCTGTACATTTGTGTATGGGTTTAAGATTTTAATCACTCGTAATATGTAATGTTATAGGAAATAGTACATTTTAAGGTGAACACGTACGTAAAGGCGAAATTACTGACAAATGAATCATAATTTAATACTTAACAATGAACTAAACTGTGATATTTATTATCTCTTTGGATGTCCCCACATAATAATGAATAATCCTTTTTTTCCTCGAAACGTTACAGTCCACGACTTTGATTAACATAAGTTCCCAAAATAAAAATGGAAAACTGTTTCATAAGAACTAAACATAAAAAAAAAAAATGAAAGACCAGAACGTATTTTAGCGCTGAGAACAGTTGATAACTGGTCAGAGCCGTTTCTGATGATAGAATTTAAACCAACAAACGCTAAGTAACGCGCAAATGCTTTTCAATATTCGGCTCATACATAATACACAGTTGTCAGCAGTGGTCTCTAGCTTTTTCCACCCTGTCCCTATCTTCAACTCATTCTTTTGGATCTCCCCCCCCCCCAACAACAACCACCACCACCACCACCACCACCATTCCCCCGCGAAGGTATAGAGAAAGAAAGATTGGGAGGAAGAGAAGGAGGAGGAGGAGGAGGTTAGGAGGTTTGGTCGATCGACCCACGAAGAAATAAACTAGACCTATTTTCTAGCTAAGAGATTTTATTTGTTTGTTTTGTTTGAAAAGGACGTGGATAAAGTTGGCTTTATTTCGCTACTTAATTCGAAAAAGCAAAGGCAACATCGTCGAAAAAGAAAAATATCGTAGAGATAATCTCTCAGATCCTCCTCCCTCATTGCCGAGTGAAACGAAGGCGGCCGGGCGTAACAATCGTGATTTGCTAAGAGGCAACCAAAGGTACCACAGTTGCCAATCAGGGAATTATTTGCTTTTAATTATACGTAATCGGATTGCCAAATGGCCTTAAATATAGACTATGTGGATAATTAATTTGTTTCTGAATAATGTGACCGAGGATTTTAGAAGAGATTACGAAAGTAAAAATGGTTTTAATATATTTTTATATAACGTATTAGTAACTGACACCCAAAACTTATTCGATACGTGACGAGAGTTCTAATACCCCAAAACAAATAAAACCCGCTGAGTTTTTAATTTATTGAATCTGTCGGCTCGGCTACAATTGAAAAATGGTCATCTATTATTTTCAACTACAACTGGTCAAAACATAGTTCGGGCAAAGTTAGCTGGAACATAAAATCATTTGTTTACACCTGACCATCATTACTCTTAAAGTATTCGAAGGGAGTGTAAATAAATTTTAATTGTTTGCCAAATATTATTATATTGTCTCTATGTCAATGTTGCTTTTTCTCATTATTATTATTATTAAATACATTGTTAATATAGGATTATAATCTGTATAAATGGTCTTAGGCATACGTTTATATATATATATATATAATATATATATATATATATATACGCGAATTAATGAAAAAGATGAAAATTCAAATTAAACTTTAATATTTTAATGATATCAACATGTCTTTAACATGTTTATAAACGAAACATACAAACGTCCACACACATACACCCACACACACACACACACACACACACACACACACAAATTTAAGAAATTGGCAATTTCCAACAAAAATAAAGTCTTTTGAACTTTAAATGACACAATGAATAGACTTTCTAATCAGATTTAGATTAAGTTAATTTGCAGTCTGTTTGGTTAGGGTGACTCTAGGGTGTTTTATGGTTTGGGGTTGAAATAACGGTGAGACGTAGCGGGGGGGGGGGGGGGGGACTGTAAGAAATATAGGGTGAAAAGTATTAAAATTCGTCGACAAGTCACCGACAATTAGGGTTTCTCGCAGATTCGAACTTGGGAGGGGTGGGGTGTTGGGTTAAGTGTCGATTTCTGTTGAAATGCAAATAGAAATGTTTGCTGAAAGCGAATTGTCAACTGGTTATTTTGTTTTCACTTTAAATTGAAAGACCGGAAACGGAAAGAATTTTTGTCTATAAAATATTTCACGTTTGTAACGACACTTAATTATAATAGTTACCCTTATTTAAACCCTAAAAATAGCTTTAATTTTCACTCTTTCTTATGAGATATAATTTCCTATATTAATTTTCACTATATATATATAATATATATATATATACACATTGTGTGTGTGTGTGTGTATTATATATATATATATATACGCATAACCGCACATTTTGCATATGTAAAATGATGCCACGTTATTTTTAACGTTTATTCTGTCGTAGCCTAATGGTCATTGCTCGCGTTTTCGACACACCTCGTCATTCCTGACGAGGTGTAGCTCTGAATACACGAAAGGCCTTGGAATCGTTTTTTCTTTTTCCTTGTGGGTTTGCAGCATTCATTCATTTCACGTGTTTAATTGTAAAATTCATCCCATATATATATAATATATATATATATATCATCGTTTGCTCGCAATTTTCGGATTAGTATTTTGTGTTCTCATTTTGTGGGGTGAAATTGAGTGATGAAGGGATGATCTGAATTTCAAGAATCAAATTGGTTCACAGACCTGACCAAGGGGAAAAAATAAAACTGAAAATGGCTTTGCCTTTACAAACGATAATGAACATCCAGACCGCATTAGTAATCGATTCTATCTATCTATCTATCTATCTATCTATCTAGCTGTCTATCTGTCTGTCTGTCTGGTAAAAATCCCAAAGTTAAAAAAAGATAAATACACTTGAAACCGCGGGTTTTAGCGTTTTTATCTCTTTCAGCTTTTGTGATTTAACTTGTTTTATCTAAGTTTTACACGGTATTGTTTATAATAATAATAATTATCTATACAGTATATATATATATAATATTAATATATATCTATAATAATATATATATATATATATATAATATATATATATATGGGCCCCTATATATTTCAACCCTGATAATTTGTTCCCTAACCTCCATGTATACCCTATTACCCTATACCCTAAGGATACTATAATCCTACTGACACCATTATCCTAATGATACTATACTCTATGTAATTTATTATCCTTCATACTTGTAACGATATCCTATCGTATTGATCACACACACACACACACACACACACACACACACACACTTATATATATATATATATAAATATATATATATATATATATATATATATATATATATATATGTGGGAATGAACTCAGAATAATTATATATATATATATATAATATATTATATATATATATATATATATATAAGGTGTCCATAAATTATCTTTACAAATTCAATTCAATTTCATTGAATTTGTAAAGAAATAATGAAACTATATATATATAATATATATATATTATATATATATATATATATATATATATTATATATATATATATATATATATATATATATAGGGTCTATATACATAGTATATATTGTGACTACCCTCGGAAGTTGGACTGAGGGTGTTTCTATAACCTTCACTCCCTACCCCCCCTTAAAGAAATAGGTTTCCAACCCCCAAATACCCCAAAATACCCCCTAGGGGAATGGATAGTTTAAGGAGGAGCAGATAGATGAACGCTCTTCAAAGGGCGCCGATATGAACGCAAGGGCGGGATCCTTTCTGGAAATTTCGTTCCTATATGCGGGTTGCCTCGGCCTGCCCAAACTCAGGGTAGAAAGAGGCACGGGTGGTTACACACAGATATTATAATGGTTGGTAGATGAGAAAATAGATTCACAAGACGGTAGATAGGAGGAGTAGATAAGGGATTAAGTGTTTGGCATATATATATATATATATATATATATATATATATATATATATATATATATAATCATGATGATTGGAATAGAGAATAGAGCCATATTATTCAAACTTGAGGGAGTTTAGGCCTATTTGAAATTCTCCTGGCGTCATATTTGAGGAAAGGAAGGAAGACTGTCTTTACGATTTCTAATTGAAATCGGTTATGCGAGAATGGGAGGGTTCTCCCTTATCGAGGACCCCAAGGGTTGAAGGAAATCAGCTGTTATTTACAAAAGAATGCCCAAAATAGTTTACAAATGATGAAAAATATGATTATAAGGACTTTACGGACGCGTTCTCTGATGGGTATCATACCCACGCTGCATAATTTCATCATTACGCATAAAAAATAAGGGTTATATATGTAAAATTCCATGGGATATGAAGGCGTTCGTGAGCTACAGGGTGTCCCATAAGTCACTTTACCCCATGTTTTATATATATATATATATAAGGTTCAGGGGTAAAGGGACTTACGAGACACCCTGTATATTAATTAGTCTAAATATAACAGTATATTATGAATGAGAACACCAGCCTTTCCGAGTACGTTAGAATGTATTTCAACTCATCTTCATTGGTAAAAAGAGGAATTGAAATATACTTTAAATTCGTGAAACATTTTTTTTCTAATTTACAAAAGGTAGTAATTTACTGTACATACTCACAAATCTATACCCTCAAATGAAACCTAAGATGACCTAAGATCAATTATAAGGAAAATTTTCAAAGTGAAATTTATGATGCCCAATATCCAAAACTGAATTAATTTTTCCAAATTATTTTAAAGACGCGTGATACCTCCACATCACACATTCCCTCCACCCCTGAGAGAGAGAGAGAGAGAGAGAGAGAGAGAGAGACCGAGGAGAGAGAGAGAGAGAGAGAGAGAGAGAGAGGATGCCGTGGCGTACTGGTGTACCGTGGCCAAACCCTAATATCTTAATAGTTTGTCCAAACTTAAAAATTCCCACCCACCAAAAAGATCATCTAATTAATTAAAAAAAAAATTTAAAAAAAAAAAAATTTAGGATCAATTTTAAAATGTTTGACATGAAACGCTCGAAATATGACAAAATTATCCAAAAGCAGAGATGTATTTTTTATAAGTTTAAACATTAATTAATAATTTGATAATTGAAGGAAAACGTATTATAAATTTTAGTGAAATTTACGCAATAAATTCAACCACAATATTTCGGTCTCGTAATTATTAGTATTAACGTAAAACTAATACATACATTTTACTAAGCATTTCTACTCCTTATTCTTCTCTTCGTCTTCTTGAACCAAAAACAACGTTTTTATATATTATTTTAGTTATAATTGCCTGTAATTATACAGGTGGAAATGCGTTCCCTGTAATTAGCTCTAATAATAATCACTATAATTTTGTACTGACACCTGTTAATATATATTATTCCATAATTTATAAATAATAATTGTCATAATTTATACAAAAAAAATTCATATATATATATATATATATTATAGAGAGAGAGAGGAGAGAGAGAGAGGACTTTTTGTGAACCATTTAAATTATCGAACAATTACATCATGAATTAAAGATATTTTTAATTTTCAGTAATTCAAACCTTATATTTTTTAATTCTAAAAATGGTCTCTTTCACCAAAATACCCTCCAAACCTCGCCTCCTCAACCCCTTAAAAGAAATAAAAACAGTTCATAGACCTCTTACACAATTTCTTTTCATTAAAACGAAAACAAAAGAGAAAATAGCTTGACGCTTAATTTTTTTTTCTTAAAAACACAATACTAATAACTCCGAACCCCAAATTTTAATATTGACGCTTCTTACGTCTGGCATTTCATTCGCATTCAGTATTTTAGGGTAAAAAAAAAAGTAAAATATTACATTGAATCTTCATTTGTCATTTAGAAAATAACGAGTGTGTTTCTTCCAAGTTTTGGACTCTAATTTTTCTTAATAATTACATTTTTTTTTTAATCTACCAGAAATTATGAATGCGTA
>JAJOZX010004391.1:400000-402888 GCA_023014485.1 Bathynomus jamesi | reverse complement strand
ATTATATTAAATTGTTTGTTTAGACAAATTGTATTTTAGACAAATTATTTTTAGACAAATTGTATTTTAGACAAATTGCTATTAGACAAATTGATTTTAGACAAACTATTTTAGACAAATTGTTTTAGACAAATTGATTTAGACAAATTGTATTTTAGACGAATTGTTTTAGACAAACTCGCCTGATTCGCTGATAGATATAGGAGGGAAACTGTTCAAAGGTTTATTCGGATTAGCGACCGAAGAAGATATTAAAAGAATTGAACTTAAATTGAATCTCTTCGCGCGAAATCGACAATATAATGGACTCATGTTAGAACAAACTATTAGGTCATTACACGAAAACAATCGCTTCCTTCACTCCCTTTCGGACAGATTCACATAACTTGAATCCATGTTAGCTCAGTACAAAGAACACGAACGATATCTAGAATTAATAGAGATAATGAACATACAAGTAACCCTAATCGATAAATACTTACAACGAATAACTACGATTCATTCCAAGGTTTTGCGTGCAACCCAGCTAGCCCATGGAAAAATCACTCTTTCCACCCTAATACCATGGGAAATACTTCAGTCCTTCATTCACACCGCCCAGTCACAATTAAAATTATCACCCATATTCCCACTCAACCACACTAATTACCCTCAATTTCTAGAATACACCTGGACTGTACATGGACCACGCCCCTACACATACCTCATAATTATACCATTTTTCGATTTCCTCACTTATGACGTATATAGATTTCACCCTTTCCCAACACCCTACCAAAATAACTCTAATGTCTATCGATTGTATTTACCCACCGTACCACCTTACCTTTTCCTCACCAAAGATCTATCAGCTTATTCTATATGTCAGATAGCGACGTCCGCATTGCCGATTCCCGCAACCAAATAAACAACTCGTCTGCCCTCCACTCAAACCAGTTATTCTTCCAACTACTAGGTCTTGCTTTATCGATTTAATTCGTGACCGGCATGCCCCGTATGTTCATTTAAAATTTCAATTCCCCTAAAACTATCCAACTACGAATTGGACCAGACATCTGGGTTTCTTTCGCGAACAGGACTGCCGCTACTCTCGAGTGTCCATCGAATTATTCCCTCATCACAATCCCTATGGTTATTCGGCTACCAATTGGTTGCTCCTTGCGTTCAAAAGCCCTCCAAATATACAACCCGTATAAGGTTACCCTTAATAACTCATACCCATTCCGTCGCAAATTAAATTTAAACCCGTCATAGAGATCTTAAATCTCTCCATAAAACCTGTAACCATCCTACCCGAACTACATGCCCCTGAATGGAATGATCAATTGAGCCGGTTTAAAATTTCGGATGATAACCAAAACAACCTCTTACAAATACTACAACCGGTAACCATTTTCTCAACATCTGCCGTTAGTATCATTATTGTGTGTGCTATTATCCTCGGTATATTTGTGGTGAAAAGATCATTCTGGGAACAAAGAAAACAAGTGACACGGAACATGAACTATTTATGCACGACCAAGAGTGCGTACCAGACCACGTGAACAGACTTAAACACCCGACTTATGTGT
Organism: Bathynomus jamesi; assembly: GCA_023014485.1. Lineage (NCBI taxonomy): Eukaryota > Metazoa > Arthropoda > Malacostraca > Isopoda > Cirolanidae > Bathynomus > Bathynomus jamesi. The sequence goes on along the minus strand of JAJOZX010004391.1, from coordinate 401,317 downwards.
ATATATAAATCTGTATTATAAAACCAATAGTTATCATCTAGTTAGCATTAGTTAGGATGTTACTTATTATATTAATATCATTCTAGAGGGAAGAGCCCTGTAAAAATGAACCATAAATAATTCCCATATTCCTATATTATCTTATCCTTCATGTAATTCTTGTATTCATTTATATAGTCTCTGTATCCATTGTAAGAAAAAGTATCCATTTTTAAAAATTCATGTGTTATATGGTTCATGTATTTATATAATCCTGTATATTCTTATATATTTAACTTTATATAATGCCTATACTCATATGTATGTACGTGTGTGTATTCATTTTTACATAAGGACCAAAATCGCCTAACGCGAGTTTGGATAAAATTTTTGATTTGCTTTCTACTTTGCTAAATAATTGGTGACCTCTTCTTTTTTAAAATCTCATAATCATTTTTTTAGATTTCGCTTAATAAGGAATCCTGCTCAAGCTTTGCAATGTTCACATTTTGTATACACACTCTTTCGTTATAAACAATGATATCATGTCTTGCCTAAGCATTAAAATTGTACATCTTAAACCTTAAAATTTCACTCATATGCATATTTTAGTGTAAAGATGCATAGTCCGATTTCCACTTTTAGTTAACTTGGCAGATCATGATAACATCAGATCTGAAAAGTCGCGGTTTAAGATAAAAATATGGTTTCGTCTTCAAATATTTTGTTTACTCGTTCCAGCCTTACCACAGCTAAAAAATTTACTTATTTTCAAATATTGTGCAAAAATAATACAGCCTTTTTAGCATTTAATAATAATAATGTTAGCAGGTTTTGGGTATATAAACCCACTAAAATTATTCCATTGTCAATCAGAAGCTAATTCAGAGGCTGAGCACTACCTGTATATTTTAGCAGTAAATTTACAGTTGGAGAAACTTTTTATTGTCCCCTTTGAGCCTTGCTCTCTTCAGAAGAACTTAGTCATTAAAACTTTCCGGATAAGCTATAAGAAGAATCCGGACCCTTCAGCATTTTTAGTAAGTCTATCAGAGTCCTCCGAGCCACTATAGAAGAACTCGGAGAGTAATATAGAAGAAAACTACTTCAAGTCACACATCCGTTGCTGCCACCTAACTAGAACCCCCGTCGACTTCGAACCAACACGGGCCATAGACGGAGGGGTTAATATATATATATATATATATATATAATATATGTATTGTATATATATATATATATATATATATATATATATATATATATATATACATATAAATGTATATATATATATATATATATATATATTATATTACATGATGTAGCGGATGTCATTTT